>CAEFZP010002226.1:0-102661 GCA_903064625.1 Mallotus villosus
ACTTGTGTTGCAACTGTCCCTGGGTTGGGGTCAGTTGCAACATCTGGCTTCTTCCATTCAAATAAATACTGTGAACGATAGGCCTATGTCATATGTAATCATCTTTAAATGGTATGGGTAACTAGCAGACAGATGCAAGTTTAATATATACAAATGTGGTTGGTCTAGTCCAAATAGTCTCTGAGTAACTGAGAGAAATGCAAAAAGTGTTGCGGCCGTCCCCAGGCTCCCCCGGTTACGCTACGGCTACACCAAGCGCGGAAATGTTGCCTTGCGGACGCGGTGTGGACTCAGCAGAGTTCTAATGCATTGTAAGCAATGAGAGTGGCTACACCAGACGCGGAAACTACATTTCCGCGCCGACAATTTCCGCACGGAAAATTGAGGAATAGACTGGTTTCTATTTGTATTACTTTTCAGGTAGTATTACTTTTTACATAGTCTGGTAATAAAACTATGAAAATGATCATATATGTTGCTGTAAATAATGAAGGAAGCAACAAATCCGATTATTTCCCAAACCTCGAGTGCTGTTTCCATAGAGATTTAACGTTTCTAACGATTTGAACGTTGCTTTTCTATTTGAAGATACGACAGTGATAGTTAGTAGATAGATTCAAGTGTTAAATAGTAAGTAAGATAGTTGACAGTGTTTATAAAACAAAAAGACAAATACAGCAAAACGGATTCATCTTCAACGCGTCCAGTGTAGCCGGCTAAATAAAATATCCGCTCCGTGAACGTTCTATTTCCACGAGTCAACATTTCCGCGCTTGGTGTAGCCGTAAGAAATAAAGGCCTGCCCCTAATACAAGCCTGCCCCAAATAAAGGCCGTGCGCTGTGCAGCCTAATACAAGCCTGCCCCAAATAAAGGCCGGTGCGCTGTGCAGCCTAAGTAAATAAAAGCCCCCGCCACTATTTGAGGATTTACGGTATGTCTTATAGCCATAGGCCTACCTGTTAGAGCTGTGTTTGTGGAGCGACAGCAAATAGAAAGCTGGTATCAACGATGTAGACTGTGGCTTCACACCATGGGCGTCGCCACAATATAACTTGGGGGGGTCATGTCCCCCTCACTTTACAAAAAAAGTTGTTTGGACCCCCCCCACATTTGCAATTAAAATATTAGCGCATGACTGGTCTACTAGTCCAGCGTTCTTTCCATTGCTTTACAATCAAATCTGTTCCACTTTATCGGTAGGGGGACAACCCATAGCAATAGAAATCCACCCCACTTTCCTAGTTTCCTACCCAAACAGCCTCATCACGCACGCAGATTCAACTCCCATACTATTTGATCGAAGCGTCGCGCTTGCAGCTAGCACTTCAGGCATCGACTGTTCCACAGACGAGATGGATTTTTTCGAGGAAGAGGAAAGTAAGTCAGAGTTGCCCAAGTGTTCCCTTCAGTGGCCAAAGCACCCTTATGAGACATTCTCGGACTATAATAGCGTTAGCCTAAATCACAAAGATCCTTCTGCAAACATTATGATTATAGCTAGATAAGCAAGCTATTTACCGACAACTAGCTAGCACTAGGCAATAGGCCTACCATACTTTATTTACCCATTACAAGTGGGATATGCTGATAACATGATTTACATTTCAGAAATCTTCATATAATATCTTTATACAATCTACATTAAGATTATTTCAATTATCAATATGAAATAATGCTCAAGGCATCTCCATGTCTCCTGATAGGTGGTTGAGATTGAGAGCGAGTCAGAGGCAGGGGCAGCATGCAGGGGCAGTGGAGACGGCTCTGTTGCCGAGATGAGTGCTGAAAGGTGACAGGCAGTTAAGGAAGATGTCCCATTGCTTATTGGGAAGTTTAGTTTTCAAAGTCTTTTAATGTCCACTCCCTCAGTATAACAACTATTGCAAATGCATAATCTAGCATGCCTTAAATTTACTGTGAAATTATGAAATTAATTATGAAATGGAATGAATAGCCAATTTAAATGCACCAGAATGCGGGAAATTGCATTTACATCTTTAAAAAAATTCTGGGGGAGAAACCCACAGACCCCCCGCCAAAATGTGTCCCCCCCCACTTTCAAAATGCTGCTGACGCCCATGCTTCACACATACATTCACACACATAAAGGCTAACACAGAATGACAAACACACACAGAAGGGGAAGAGCAGGAGAATGGTGGACCGGTTAAGTCTTTGTGTTCTTTACAACTACAAAGGTCTGGGTCAGTGTCCTGCAAGGAAATCCTAACATGCACCTTGTTATGAACTGGCCTTTGATACTTGAACAGACCTAATGGGCACCTCAGCCACAGCATACAAAGGTGACAACAATATTCAACCAACAGACGTACATCCGCCGTATGCAAAAGGCCACATACAGCATACACATTATAAACACAATGAAGGCTTCAAACAAATCAAAGCGCATGTTAGAATTGATCACAATAGAGCTTAAATTAATTTAGGAATTAATCTGAATAATTGTACAAGGGCAAAAATATGTTTTTAAAGGTTTTTGGTCATCCGGGGGAACGCAAATATATTATGCCTTCAAGAGCGGAGCTTGACAAAATCAACAAGAAGTGGATGTGAAGCGTCACCCACAATGTGCTGTACTTTCTGCCTGCAAAACAGCGCATATATCTCACTCAGCTGTCGCTGTGGTTTACCTGTGATGTTCTCAGCCATATTTACAAGATAGTTGACATCTATGTTTAGTACCAAGAATACAATACCACGTCGATATTAGTTGTGAATTGAATGCATTTGTCTTTTATTTGTTGCATTGCTGACATGCTGAGGAGAGACCTTGGTGGCTTTGTATATTCAGTTCAGTTTCTCCCTATGCGTTGTCCCTTAGGGGCCCACTAGTACCAAACATCTACTCACAGTCTAGTGCCTTCATTCTGCACATACCTCTAGTGTAATATCTATTCTAGCTCTTGTGTGTAAGAAAGCTGTGCAGTAGATGAATAAACTCTGGTGAATCATTACCATATTCACTTTCAGCATGCAGACAGTATGGCCCTGTCAGGGCCTTAAAGGTGCAATAGGTAACATATTCAAATAAATTCCAATTTGAGAAATATCTTTTTCACGACCATTTGTCGTCTGAACAGCGTTTCTTTTCCCTCCAGCTCAGTTAATTTGACAGTGGTTTTGTAAACCAAGAAGAAAAGCCTGCCTTGCCGAAGAGGATTGGCTGGAACAGAGTCGCTGCAACATAATTTGCTGTAAAGTAGCGGCCTCTACAATTTGAAATTGACATTCCACTCTGGCACTGAGCTGTCTGTTTTGTTAAACAACTCTCAGAGGCCCTCATTAGCTTACACAACATGTTCATGAGGGACAAAACCTTTCTTTGATTTTTTACAGAAAATTCGCACCTATGGTACCTTTAATCAAAAGTGGTTCGACATTTTTGGGATGTTTTAATTAAAGTTGGAATATTGGCGATGGCTTCTGCTCTCGAACAAAGACATTCTTGCCAGAAAGAAGCCGTTATACTCTCATCTCTGTTGTCTAAAATAAGTGCATTCTTCATCATAGCCAGCGGAGCCGTCCTTTATAATGGCTACCAATTAATATTCACGCCCTGTGAAACTTTGACTGGATGAGCCTCCGGTCAACACGCATTTCAGCCGGTCCTTGATACGTTGCAAAGAGTCAGACAGTGCTACGTGATAGATTCCTAGAAGCCGTGGAATTTGGCCGCGGAATTCGAATTCCCGTATGCTGAACCTCAAATCGGACAGTCTGGCCTAGGGAATTCACACGGCGAACAGCCTTTTTAACTAGATATCTTAATTAGAAAGCTTTGATAAAAGAGGGGAAACTCAATATATAACATATTTCCTTCACTTTTCAATCGAACAACACAAAGTAGACTTTGTTCATCAGCATGCCATTTCCGACGACAGTGAGTGAGAATTGTTTAAATATTTCTTTAAACCCAACTTATTTCACACCTAATTACATTAGATTTGCCGACTGTTCCCACGGGTACATTCTTGTCAGCAAAGACATTTCAAATATGTCCCGACTCGTAAGATTTCTCAGATTTGTGTTTGCAACAGTAGCCTAAATCGTGGAGCAGGCTGTCTGCGCAGAGCTTAAACCATCAAAATACTGTCTAGATTTGGGTCATGTTCCATGCCTGCTGTGATATAGTAAATATGTATATAGTAAGTATTAGGTTCTCATAAAAACATCAGACTTTATGCTCAAATGTTTGTAACCTTTTTCCAATAATACATTTAACACAATTCTCTGTAACTGTAGATTGTTGGGTACAGCACATCTGTATCAATCCCCATGAGAATCACATTCTTGCAGTGTTAGTTTTTCATCAGTCAAATTCACCTCTGTCACATCATACATTTTTATTCATTTGGCAGATTCTTTGTCCAAAGTGACGTACTGTACAGGGAGTGTTGAACCCAATACACAATATTTGCACTGTGCAGCATTGCATTTTACATTGAATTAGTGGGATTTGAACCCACAATATAGTCAATTCCACATGAATAGAGCTTTATCAAGGTGAGCCAACCAGAAGCTTAGTCACCCAGAGTCTAACTCTGACACCTATAAGGAGCCAATCAGCTGGCCAGACCAACCAGTCACACATTTAGCCCAACTAGCTATCCAAACAGCCAGCAAGCTGTTGAGATGGCCACCCAAACACATTGTGAAATAAACCAACTAGTCAGCTAGCCAGCCAACAGTCATCCAGATAACCAGCCATGCAGCTCTAGGACAGCTCAGGTTCCTGGATCCACAGAGTCTCTGTGTAAAAGACAACACTCCTCCTCAGAGCAGAGACAAGCAGGCCCAGCTGCCCTCCCTCCCTCCCTCCCTCCCTCCCTCCCTCCCTCCCTCCCTCCCTCCCTCCCTCCACCCTCCCTCCCTCCCTCCCTCCTCCCTCCCTCCCTCCCTCCCTCCCTCCCTCCCTCCCTCCCTCCCTCCCTCCCTCCCTCCCTCCCTCCCTCCCTCCCTCCCTCCCTCCCTCCCTGTCCATCCGCGCTGTAAGAGAATACCCGACCACTGCTAACCCACCACATAAATCTCCTACAGCTGACAGGAGCTATGACCACCTGTTCCCCCGGAACCTGGTTCTAGACCCCATCTCTGCAGAGGACGGTGCAGGGTCACTTTGGGGGGGTAGAATCAGGTTTAATATTTGAGAGAGAGGGGTTCCAATCCTCACAAATCAGTGGCCTTCGATCGCGGCATTTGTTTTGGTCCGACTGACAAGTATCACACCGAACTGGACGTCCTCTGCGACCATAGGATCTAGTCGGGGCACGTCAGTGTGTGTCGCAGCCAGTAGCATGTTGTGTCGTCCTCCGTGCGCCACAGCTTCTGTTGTCACCGTCAGCAGACGCTCGGCTTCACGTCTGTGTCACGACGGCGCCACATGTGTGCAGGTGTGCCCTTCATCATACGGACAGTCTCGGACCCTCGGAGGGTAGCATGTCTTCATGGCAACATGTATGTCGTCTCCGTACCATACAGAGTTTGTTCATCTTAGTCAACAAACTTTCAATTGGGTCGCTCTCGACACGGCTTCAGACTCCTTATGAATGTCACTATCCCTCTGCTCTGCTCTGCTTTGCTCTCCCTACCTTTATTTAAGAGGATGTACACAACGGAAAATCGAATTGAAATCTATCATGCAAGGCATTTCTGGGGATGAGGGATGATTTGTTTGTCATCTGCCGAAAAAGCTAAATGTTTTAAGTCTAAAATCCTAAAACTCTGCAGTTTAAAACAAGAGCTTTGTACACACTTTATGCGGGGATTGTAGATGTGCACATTCATATTTAATTGACTTCGATTCAGTGCTTTATTGACAAACGTGGCACACAATTTATTACATATTTTTTCAACCTAGCAAAAAATGCTATAACCAGCTCATATTGTTGACTCGGTTAATTGGTTACTACATTATCAGTCTTGCCCTATGAGCACTTAAACAGTTTGCCATGGTCTGTGTCGGTATAAACGAGAAACACATGATTTGCAGTTTCACAAATCCAATTGAATAGATACACATGTCTAGATAATGGGTTCTAAGGCTCATTATGTTCCTATCGAACCCTCACTCTGTGGCCTCCCTTTAAAGACCACCCTTCATTTTCTCTCTCTCTCACGTAGATCCGTCACCTGTCCCCCACCGCCCTGGCCCCCTCCACCTGGGGAGGGGCCTGCCCGTACAGGTGAGGGGCTCTCAGCACACCTCCGCTTCACACCTCACCAATCTCTTCTCATCCCCTTTCTCTTTCTTCCTTTCTCTCTCTTTCCCCTCTCTTTATCCTCTCCGACTCCGTTTTAACCGCTTGGCCTGTTGAGAGCTCCATTAAGAACTTACTTGGCCACCCCCCCTTTCCTACCCCTGCTTCGCCCCTCCCCTCCGCCCCCCCCTCCCCCAGCCTCATCTTGTCCTCCTGCCCTGCACCACCCTTCTCACATCCCTCCAAAGCCCCCCTAGATCCCCTCATCCTCCCATCATCTCACCTTTTCTTTCTTTAACCCCCCCCCCTTCTACTCTGACCTCTTATCTTTCTTTTCTTTCAACCCCCCCTATGTTCTAAGTCTACATACAGCATCCAGCCCCCCCTCCCCAAGGCCCTCCCCAGCCCCCCCTTCCCCCCAGGCGTCTCTCTAATGGTGGGGGCTTACAGTGTCCTCGGTGGTCCGGCCTCTCACGGCTGCCGGAGCAGGGTGTGTAGTGGGTGTCCTGTTACCTCGGCAACTGTCAAGGTAAGACTGTGTTTGTTTACCTTTTCTTCCATGTCCGGATCTCCCTGCAGGGAAGTGAGGGGAGGAGACAGAGAGAAAGAGAGCAAGACCAAGACCGAGAGAGGGAACGAGAGAGAGAGAGAGAGAGAGAGAGAGAGAGAGAGAGAGAGAGAGAGAGAGAGAGAGAGAGAAAGAGACGGTGAGAGAGAGGGAGAGAGACGGAGACTGTTGACATTAGGTAAAACTGATACTTAATCCTGGGATCCCCCCCCTTCCCAAACACCCCCCTCCAATACCCACCCTCCAACCCCCAACCCCCTAGCTCTCTACATTCCACACCCAACACGGATGGACAGCACAGGTCAAAAGCTGTCTGAGAGAGGCGCTCTTCCCTCTTTCCTCTCTCCCCCCTGTCTCTCAATGACATACACATACACATACACCATACACATACACCATCTCAATATTTTGTGACACGGACAATATATCACTTGGGGTCTATCAGTGCCAGTAAGGATCTCATACTACAGCTTAACCAGACTCCTCATGGTTTAAAGAACCTCGCAGCTGCCCATCATCTTATTAATAAAGTGGCTTATTATTAATGGCAGCTACTTGTCACGCATTTAACACCTGCTACCAGTGAGCAGCCAGAGTCAGGCCTAGAGGAGGCCTAGTTTGACTGCTTAACATCTGGCTGGGAGTGGACTGGGGCTGGGGCTGAACTCCAAGTTCTGAATTGGAGGTTCTAGGGAGGGCTGTGATGGTGGTGGTGGTAGAAATTGTGGTGGTGTACTGTACGGTTCACATACCATACGCTACGTTATACTGTACACTGTACACCTCATCTCAAACAACATCAGTGTGATTTATGCGACCGGTCGTTAGATCTGACAAAATGTGCATATTTCGATTGAAAGGCCGTAGCATTGTTCACATCATCATTGGACGGCCTCTCGTCACACGCACAACCCCCCCCACCCACCAAGTCGGGGAAATGTCAACGCAAATCTACGAATTCCACCTCACAAATGATTTCTCATCCAGATGTTTCATTCTGCTTCAGGTCGGTTTGGCAAGAGAGGCTTGGTTGACGACCATTACAGCAGATTTTCCACTGGCTCCCTCCTGCCTTCTCTTTTAAATGTAATCTCTCCTTTTTTTCTTTTCCTTTTTCCCTCCTTTAATCCGTCGCATGTTGTGCTCGATAACCGTCCATTCCGACAACAACATCTCCTTCTGTGATTTGTTGATGTGAGATGTCAGGGGTTTGGTTGACCAACGTATGTCAACCAAGGGGCTCTGGGCCTGTGTGTTTGTGTGTAAACTCACTTCCACTTAGAGAGCGTTGTGCAGTAAGATGCTTAACACACACCAGGAGGGAAGGTGATTGTGATGCGGAGTTTCCATGGTAGCACAGTCATGGGAAGTCACAAACGTTTGGTTTTGGTTGATGTCTCGATGACTGAGTCGTTAAAAGAAATCTCAAGGCGCGTTGCGATGTCTTTTTTTCTCCAACCCCACCCCAAAGCCATGGTGGGCATGCCTCGATGTGTGTTTGGACAAGTTACCCCCGTCAAAACGTTTCCTTTTATTTAGCCAAGTCCATCGGACCAGCTATGAAACACACGCAACCTTCACCCAAGCCCCTCCCTAACCCCCCTCCCCCCACACCCACATGCACAGTCCCAGGTGAGGAGCACGACCACCCCCCGCCCCCCCCACCCCCATGGCCGCCCTTTATATTTGACTCCCGAAAGCTTTTACCCGCCCTGTGGTGGTGGCAGTTGGAAGTGAGTTTACCCCTCGCTCTTCATCGCCGTGGCCCTCCGGTACCTTCTCCCCCCCATTGTCCTCCCGTCCTTCAGATCTCCGCCCGGCAACAAGCCGGACCAGCCCTCCCTGTCACCCATCCATCTCCCTGGGCTTTCACAGCCTTTTCGCATCTCCTGTTACTTCCTCTGTGGTGTCCGTGCCTTCGCTTGGAAACGCTGTCTGGGTGTCTGTGTGTGTGTGTGTGTGTGTGTGTGTGTGTGTGTGTGTGTGTGTGTGTGTGTGTGTGTGTGTGTGTGTGTGTGTGTGGTGTCGTCCACTGTCCGGAGGAAGCGTAGCAAAGCCACTTAGAAATGTGTGGAATCCCGTGAACATGGGGAAAGGATTGGGGGTCTCTATTGTGCCGAGCGTTCCAGCCGGGTTGATCTGCCGACAGAAAGGACGAGAGGAGGGAACCCGATATCCTCACTTAACATCTCCCTCTCTGCAGGCCTCATAGATCAACTCTGCTGGTATGGAGGTGGGCTGGAAAAGAGTAAAAGTGGACCGGGCAGAGACCACCAGACTCTCCCAGACAACCTCTCCCCACTGACAGATGTTCAGTCCTGGCTCTTTGTTCCAACATGGCGTCTGTGCTTCAGAACATCAGTGTATAGATGAAGCTCTACCTGAGACAAGGGAGATGCTAGCATTACAGTTCTCCTATATCGGCCCAAATGGGTGAACTTTTTTTTAAAACTTTCCTCTGGAAAATGTGTGTCAAACACAAGTGTCCGTATCCCTTCCCCCCAACTTGTTCTCACCGTAAAGCGCATTGTGTTGCCTCCTGGAATGAAATGCGGCGTATAACTCAAGTTTGATTGACAGGTCGATAATATCCTTCTACCTCTTGTCGAAGTCTTTTGTTTCGGCTTCTCTCAGGGCTCCAAGCAAGCGTTTCCTTTGCTATTACGTCGACCGACGTGAAAAATGCCGTTGGCGCTGGTGTGAGAATCGCCAGCCATGTGAGTGATCTGCATGTCATGTCCAGCTGCCTCAACGCCCAGACATTAACATGGCTGAGATTCTTTAAACCTAATGCTACTACTGTAGGGAGGCGGATAGGAGAGTATGACAGGAGAGGAGACGGGAGAAAAAGAAAAAAAGTGAGAGAAAGAAAGAAAGAAAGAAAAAGAAAGAAAGAAGGAAAAAAAAGGGGGGACTGAGAAAAAGGGAGAGAAAGTAAGCGAAAGCAAGGGAAGGAGGGCAGGGGACGGTGCGAGGCTGTCTCTCTCAGTGCCACAGACACAGAGACAGCAGGTGGACGAGCCAGCAAGGTCAGCCAGCAAACAGACAAACGCACCAACAAACCCAGCAACCGCAAAGGCCATCGTGCCACGGAGCCAGGCAGTCAGGTGTTTACAACCCCACATGTACCCTCCCTGTGGGGGGTAGCCGACTAGCCAGCCGCGCACCTTGTTGACTGGCCGGCATGTTTCAGCAGCATGTTGTCATTCTGGAAACCCTGGTGGAGCTGGACGAGGGACGCTAAGTGGCCACAAACGGGCAGTTGTTAACTGGGAGGAGAAGGCGTGGAAGTGCTTGCATTTGAGGTCAGCCATTAAAGGGGGATTAATGCTATGGTCGCTCTGCTCGATTTGAGGCTTCCCAGAGGTCAAAAGTTGCTAGGAAATCCACCATGGAGCCATGGTGTGTGTTTGCGGTCGTAGGCGTGCTTATGGGGTGTTGGCTGGGTGGAGCAGGGCTGATGGCCGGCTTGATTGGTCATGGCTTGAAGGTCACTCCTGCAGACAACTGCCAGGATGTGTGTGGGTGTTTGTGTGTGTGTGTGTGTGTGTGTGAGGGGGTAGGAGGAGTCATGCAACAGCTCAAACACATTGCATAAGATAAGTGGAGTGAAATAAATATCGCAATTCTTCACAGTGAGGACGGCTTTGAAGTGGCGAAAGCCCGCTCGTGAAGGAACGTCATTGAGAAGGTGTCGGAGCCTCATTCTAGAAACTTCTCCACAGTAGTCAGTCAGTAGAACTGGAGCTAGGACGCCATAGAAGTGGCTCCAGCGTACTGTCACAAGAAACATGTCATATCTAAATCGTCGTTCTTTTCCTATTCTTGCTTATAAAATATCAGATATAGAGAAAATACCACACTGCTTTGTGTCCCTGAATTCCAACTCTGGAGTTGAATCCTAAAATGTCCCCCCCCTCTAACAGTAAAAGCTTTTAATTAAGGCCAACAAACACCTTCTGACCGACCTCAGCCCTCTGTTGAACACATCAATTAACCCTAAATACATTTGTTGGATTTAGAGCTGAATGAAATCTCTCCATGGTTGATACTAAAAAGGCTTCCATGAAAAGAATCCTTTGTTTCTGCTCCCCTCCGTCTCCCCCTGTTACCCCCCCCCCTACACACACACACACACACACATGGTCTCTTCCTCCACCCTTTTCCCATCCTTCATCACTCCAGTCAGAAGCTGATATTAATCTACAGCTGTCCAGAGCTCAAGTGATGCACGCACACACACACACGCACAAACACACAAGGCTATCTGAGAAAAAGAACATATGGCAGCATCACACTTTCCTTCTTTTGTTTGACTTTTGTTGTGTTCTTTCCTCTTTCTTTTTTTGTCCCCCTTTCCCTTTGCCCGCCCGCCCGCTCCCTCCCCCCACCTCTACAGACGAACCATTCTCTCTCCTCTCCCACACTGTCCTCTTCTCTCCTACCCATCCTCTCCTCGACGTGAGCCACAGCTCAGACCGAACACCGCATAGATGTCTTCATTGTTGTCTTCTGCCGACAAGTGCGATTCAAGAGAGGAAAGGTGCAAAGGTACACACGCGCGCGAAAAGGTCACGTCTTAAAACATTTGAAGTTCTTGAACCGCTTGAGATGGCGAATGCTCGAAGTTCACGGCCGTCCGCGTCGTGTCGCGAAGACAGAGTCGACCTGAGCCAACGATGAATGGAAATGAGTGCAGTCGATTAAACTCCTTTCAGTCTCCATTAACCCCGTGTCTTTCTGCAGCTGACAACACACAGCCCAGGAGCAGCTGTGGTGGTACAGGCAGAGGGTGGAACAGGAAGGAGCTTCTCTTTAGTTTCAATTTGTCAAGTTGAAATATTGAATTCCTAACTTTAACGTGGCCTGACCTTGTATTTTAATGCTAGATGTAACACTCGACCACGTAGGCCTATAGACTATGACTATATGACCGTGTCAACAAGTTGGCCACAGTTTAGGATGGCTGAAATAAGTGTGTACTTTCTTAATATTTGCGACAACGCCAAAATACTATGCTTTTTCCTGTCTTAACCAACCCAGTATTTAATAAACCTGCTCAATGCAATAGAAAATGTAGGAGGAACCCATGCCAATAAGAATATTACACCGGGCATCTTTGAGGGAGACAGATTATGTGAAACAATTCAAACACGTATTTTTTTTTGGGAGAGAGAAAAAAGAACATCGAAATCAATTGGAAGGGGTGTGTTTTATAGAACACTACCTCCTGAATTTACTGAATCGAAATGGTACTGAGCCCGTCCATGGGTTTTCATTGGTAGTTGATTAAGACACACGGAATCCAGCTGGACATCTGAGTAACAGACCAAGGCACACACATTTATAACACGTTTATACCAGGACTGTATCAAGAGAAAAGTCAATATATTAATATATTCACATACATATACATATACAGTACATACTATATCAAGGCTGGGAGACAGGGTGACTTCATACAGAGATTCATCATTTTACATTTTCAGTGGGGTGACAACAAAAGTCAGAGATCTCTCACACACACACACATCCACTTGTTCACTACCACACACACATACACACACACACACGCACACATGCTCTGACACAACACACGTACAGTATCACAGTTCACTGCTGTTTCCCTGATCTCAAGTCCCAGCATTTGTTCAACCTCAGACAGCCTCCACGTCTTACACAGGCTGCTTTTATGAAGCACAGAGCTCCTGGTCAAGCCCTCTGCGGTGTGCGTGTCGCTGTGTGTGCGTGTGTGCATGTGTGTGTGTGTCCGTGTGTGCCCATTGAGTTGAGGTTAACAGTTGCTGCTGACAGCTGTTTTGGGAGCCGTATAGATAGAGTCAAGTGGCTTCAAATAGCTGCTTCTGGCCTCGGTCACGTCAGAAACGCTCCTTTCTCCCCGTCCGTCCTCTGCCTTCTCTGGAAAACGCTCAAGGGCCCCGGCCCCCGTCGAGCGTATTCGTCAGTCTACGAAAGGTGTCGCGGAGAAATCGAACCAGTTTCGTACTTTCACCGTAAAAAAAAAGGATTTCCTTCAGTAAAAATCAGTTTGAGTTCTCGCTGGAGTTGAAGGGGAGTTCAACACAGTTCAAAGGGGGGGGGGAGGGGGGCAGAACCGTCTGACAGCAACACCACTGAGTGTCCAGCTGTCGGCTGCATGGTCGGGCCCCAGCAAAAACCTCTGTCCCTCGACGCTCCTCGCTTGGCTCAGTCTCCAAACAAGAAACCAGTCTCTGCTGTCTTCCATTCGCCCTCTTTGTCTCTCTCTCTTCAGCAGAGTTCCCCCTTCTCTCTCTCTCTCTCTCTCTTTCTCTCTGGGCTGTGGGCGAGAGCAGTGCGTGTTCTCAGCTCAGGAGGCTCCTGCCACAGTGGCTGTAGCGACGAGCTGCAAGTCAGACCACAACCAGTTACAGCAAAGCACTGTCTGTCTCTCGGTCTTCCTGCAAGTCTACAAGCCAGTCTGTGTGTCTGCCTGTCAGTCAGTCAGTCAGTCAGTCAGTCTGTAGCTCAGCCAGTGACCACGCATGACAGAACACAACAGCCGCTAGTAAGCACGGTAGAGAGAGCGAGAGCGAAAGAGAAGAAAGGAGGGAGGACAGTGGCAGACTTCTAAAACCAGTATAGGTCCTTGCTTTTATCTTGGGCCTGAAGACCTGAGAGGAGAGGAAACAGGCACAAAAAAACAAAGAGGAAGAAGAGAAGCGGAAGATTAGAAAGAGGGAAACAAACGTCTCTACTGTCGAGGCAGACAGGGAGCTGAAGCAGAACAGGAAGGATCTGTGTATGTTCCTATACTGGCAGTGAGGGTGAGACAGATGCAGAGAGAGCTAAACTGGTCCTAGGCCAGCTTCTGCATGGGGTCGGCTTGCCGTTACCTGCGTCCACATTCAGGCCCATCTCCGGCCCTGCCGCCGCGAAGGCTCCGGTCCAGGTGGCCCCCGCCTCGCTCTTCCCCAGGTCGCATGGCGACGCGCTAGCCGCCGGGCCGGGCGCGGGGGGCAGGCGGTGAGGCCGTACGGAGGGCACCAGCAGCGAACTGTAGCGGGGGTCGAAGGGCGTGCCGTAGACCTCGTGCATGCTCGACCTCGGGTAGGTGGAGCTCTGGGTGGCGATGGTGCCCCCTAGCGAGTAGGGGTGGTGGTGGTGGTGGTGGTGCGAGGGGTGCCAGGAGTCAGGGTGAGGGCTGGTGGAGGTGGCTGTGCAGGGAGGCGGAAGAGTAGGGGTCCCCGTGGAAGGGCAGCTCTGAGTGGGGGGGTCCCAGGGGGGAGGACAGGCTGGGCTGGTAGGCACTGTTCCAGAAGGAGGGGGGGGAAACTTCTCTGGCTCATCGGGAAGGAGCCATCTGCGGAGGAATTGAAACATCATCCCATCATTAAATCATCATCGCATTATCGATTCATTAAATCATCATCGCATTATCGAATCGTTAAATCAGACACGGTCATTTGTCAGACTTCCCTGAGGATATGGAAAACATGTGATATTCATGGGTAACTTTTTTTAGATGATTACAGGCGATGTAGCTTGTGTGACTAAACAACTGACTGTCAGTGAAAGTTACAGAATACAGTACAATTTGTAGAATAACTTATTGTTTATCTGTCTCACTGAAAAGTATAACTCAACGTTTCAGACACCTATGCAACTGACTGAATTAAAGTGACATTACAACGCGGATTCAATTGTTAAATGCATGTCGTATGGACTGGCAAGAAATTAAAGAGTAGAAACCAGAAGGCTAAGTTTTTCCAGGAACGCGGGGACTGTTAATGCAACACACATTATCAACGTTGTCAACTGTCAGTTATGTTTGGCTTGATTGGTTTTGCTGTTTTCATGCGGGCGAGAAACCCGACAGCCAAAATTAACAGAAAGGCGAACATAGTCATTTGTTGAGCTTTTGATAGACCCGAAAATAAAACAACATATAGACTACGTAAAATGAGTCTGCAGTGAATACTACTACCTAAATCATCCCAAATAAAACTCATTTTTAAAAGCGTGTTTTACATTTAAAATAATTTAGCAAAAGCATAAAACACAAATGTTTATTCCTATATACTCTTCAATTACTTGACATATTGTGCAGTGTTGTGCATGTTTATCCCTGCTGTCTGTGTGTGTTCCAGTGAGTTTGAGTTTGGTCCTCTCCCCTCCAAAATCTGTGATAGCCTAAAATGATCGTACCTCGTGCAGACTTGCTGGCGGAACCGGGGGCGTAGCTGTTGGGCTGGCTGAGCGCGCGGCTGAAGTGCTCATCGACTACCGAACTGATGTCACCGTGGAAGTACGTGAATAAGACACATCTCGAGCTCAGGTACTCAGCCTCGGGCGGGTGCTCCTTTTCACGCGCGCAGTCCTCCTCCTTAATCGACGTTTGCCCAGGGAGGTTAGAGAACGAGCTGCTCGCGCTGACACTCTCTTGAGCCTCTTGCATTTTGGAGTAAAATGCCAGTTTCTGAAAAGAAAAGAAAAATCGGTGAATGAAAATGAAACAAAAAGCTTGGCCCAATTATGTAGCATAGGCCTACGTTTAATAACAACATTTTGAATTAGGCCTACCTATTTTAGTTTGAACCTGTGCATTTCGATGCACAGCCATAGGCCTATATCGTGGCATAATTTCCCTTAAATGTCAATTATTTAAGAAATATTCTGATTGGTTTACACGAAAATATAAATAAAAGCACTATCCTAGTCTGGTAAAAAAAATACTTTCAGACGATTGTCGATAGGCCTACCCGCTTGAAGGATTATTGTAAAATGTAGGCTTTGGTCTATACAGGGGTAGGTCTATTTATTTATTATTTCCAAGTCAAAGATTAAAGTCTACGCAATTTAAATATAGGCCTACATCCTATTGATGTTTTTTTTTACTGAAGAAGTGAGTAGCGACAGTCTCCCTGGTTCGGCATACAAACCGGTTAAACAGAAACTTTCGCACTATGTGAAATATGAAAGCCCGCTCTGTGTTCAAACGTGTATGTACGTCTGGATATTGACTGCGAGAGGTTTTAAGAAAGTGGCAAACCCTTTAAGAGGGCCTTAACACAGTCCTGGACAGGCTATCTGGGCCTCGTGTCTGTTGGGACACACCGACAAGCTGTACAACTGACTGGCCGGCCTGGAATAACACATAATTGCACTCCCCTAGAAGCAAGTCATTTATAGGATTTAAAACGACATGTCGCCCAGATTACTGAGTTAATAGTTATCGTTTAGGCTATCGTAGGCCTACTATAAGAATATATGCGCAGGTCATAATCATATTGACTTGAAATAGTTGAAAAATAAATAATAGCATAGCTGTTTTATAAGTGTCACAAAGTTCAACAAAGTTGTGAAACCAAGGGTCCATGTTATTTCCAGAATAGCCTAAAGATATAGGCTAATATGCCTACTACAACTGTAATTTATTCCATTCAGATTTGACATTTAAACATTTAGATAGGATATAGGTTATAGCCTAATGATCTCAACAATAATTTGAACCATTTGCTCGACTATGGCGGTGACAAAGAAACATACAAATAAAAACATAGTTTAGGGCAGTCGATGAATGACTAATATGACTAATAAATACGCTTTTATAACGCTTGAAAACCAAGGACCTAAAAGGGATATGCTATCAATGAAGATATAATTACTTAAAACTGTAGGCTATAGAGATTTCATTCTCAAAAAGAAACATATGAGTTGTGAATTGTTCTGTAACTTTGTATCCTAATTGACACATTTTACGACTAAAATAGCTATGACTAAATAGCCGACTGCGAGTATGCTACGATATGACTCGGTCTATAGGAATGTTCCACGTGAATCGCGTACACCATTTAGACCAGTTAGCCCAATGATAGGTTTATTTGCACACACAGGTAAAACTTAACGTAACACACAACTATTACTTAGTGGGCATGCAGTCTCGTAGCCTACCTGATGGTGATAGGGGCTATATGCAGCGGCGAAGTATGGCTGAGGCGGAGGACCATATACTTGATACATAACATCCAAACAGCTCATGGCGAAACCTGCGGAATCTCACGAAAAATAACTTGACGGAGGAAACAGACGATTCATTGGAAACGATCGATGTCCTCAAATGCGTTGGTGGTCAATCTTTTTTCAATCTACAAATGCAGCGCGTGAATGTTCTATTTTCTCAGCAGCTGCCGGTGCGCGTCCTCTCCTTGGTCTTTTACGCACCGTCAGTGCGCCAGCGAACGCGGAGTGGACTGAAGTGAAGACATGAAAGATTTTGACGTCTCTGGACATAGACCGTAGTCGACCAATGAGCCGCTCTGCTGCTTCACTCACCTCATCTAAAGAACCGCGGTGATTTCAACACTGTCATGCGATGCCTACGTATCTACAGCGGACGCTTGACAAACTGTATGCATGATGATTTGCCAGGTTAGGGATAGGGTTACCCGAATTTAGCCTACCTGGTCATGTTGCTCTTGCATAAGCTTTTTAATTCTTATGATGTCATTTCACAACAACGTTTCACAACAAACAAACTGAACAGACCAATAATCTGTAACCTCTTTATCCTCCTTTGAGCACAAGGAGTCTCCAGAGTATAAACCCGGTGGGGTAACTGGCTGAGAGATGAGCTGTTAATTGAGTATGTAAACAGATCAAACCAGCCAATGAGAGGAATGTGGAGATACGGAGTGCCACAATCCCACAGTGGCCTGCCAGATTCCCTATGTCGCAGGTCAAATAGTTTGGTCGCAATCTCTGGTTAAAGGTCCCTACCTCTACAACGTGTAACGACCAACATACAGACACCTGTTGGCAAGCCAAGGAGACAGCGCGGGCCGTAAAACAAGAAAACAGTAAATTAGTCAAACAAAATATAGTGGCAAGCAACGATAGTTTAGGCATGGTAGCATACTAATGGGAATGGTGAAGAGATCGGTTTTGTTGGTATAGGAAGAAGCAGGGAGAGGTGAAATAGGGTCCACATACCTAAAAGTTGCTGCCCTGCTAACGTGTCTGTCACACATATGATCTGTTTCTAATTTAGCATCTGACCGAGCATGCCTTGCTTTTTATTCCATAAACATGGTCACACAGTGTCATACCGTCTATGATTACATTTGGTTGGGTGATGTTAAAATGAATGATTGGTCCGTGAACATAGGTCAGTGTCTTCACCACCATGGGAACATCAATAGCCTGTTTACCATGTCACCACTGAAACGTTTTCTGATCATTCATGTGTTTATATCTCATCCAGATGATAAAACGTTTTATTTCTCTAATAACCCAGTTACATGGCCAGAGTGTGAGCAACCGTATACAGATGGTTAGTGTCTGATATAGCTTCAATTATTCCATACCATCTAAATATGGTCACAGTCCTTGATGTTTTTTCTTTTCAAGGTGTACTAGGCAGTGTGCAGCGTGAGATAGCTTCTTCTACAGATCTATTGGAACAGTAGGCCAAGTGTAATAGGTCAAGGGTAGCAGGAATGTTACATTTCACGTATGACATGTACTTCAGGCATGTACGCAGGTCGATTATCAATAAGGCAAGAGTGGTGGATAAGAGCGTCTGTTAAATGACTAAAATGTGGTTTCCTTTCAACACAGTGGAACCCCAAACAATGCCAGGGACGTGTGAAACCTGAGGTTTCCAGGTTGGCCCTATATTGGCTATTAGCGCCTTTCATGGCTCTCCATAAGTCATACCTGGATTTATAGGATACTGAAGCAGAGGTATTGATATCCCACTATAGGACACCAGTAACACAAGCATTGATACCCCACTATAGGACACTGGTAACAAGCATAGATACCCCACTATAGCACACCAGTAACAAGCATAGATACTGTTTTCGTAAAGTGATGTACTGTACAGAACCTGACATTGCAGAGAAAGCACGACTTTATGGAATTGAAAAGTCAAGTTGGAAGTCAAGGTTTTACTGTATGGTGAGAAACAGTCATGTTTCCACAGCTCGTTGACCTTGGGACTGGTTCACTATAGACTCAGAGAGCCTCAGCAACATCTTCTATGAGATCTTACTGTTGTTGTGAAGTTTGCAGACAGAGAATGGATCTTTTAAAAAGCTGGTTTCTGTATTTATTGTTATTATTAAATGCTTTTTATTGACTGACAGATGCAACTCATACAGTGTACAATTGAAGTTTTTTTGAAAAATCTTCGATTTTTCTTTTCTTCAGCAAACATCCCTACCCAATTCCCACCACATGCCCTTACCTTGAAAGTCCGTAACGACACAAGTTCAAAACACAATGACAGTAATTCCATATGCTGTCAGAAAATAAAGCACATTGGAAAATAGAAAGGTCTTTTCAACGAATAGCCTTAAGTAACGCCACATGCGATCGAATACAGATATTGAAAGGTGACACAATATTCCTCTCCAATGCAAGGGGGAGTGTTCCAAGGCTGTTAAAACAATCTGTCAAGCATTGCCATTTTATAGACAAGCTATACTGAGCCCCTGAGAGTGAATTTTATCTTCTCGAGTTTACAAAAAATACCAGGTCTAGGAACGATGGAAGATTAGAGGACTTTGATCGCTCTCCTGCCAATGTCCCTGGCCAGGGCCCAGGTGAGGCCAGGACCCAGGTGAGGGGCTGCTGTTGATGTGGCTGACCACGTCTCCTGGTAGCCATTGGAGGAAAAAGGACAGCCGGATGGGATTCACTCAGAACAAGAATGACTTCAGCGGACACTTCCTGCATGTGTTTTCGAGCAAAAATTCTGAGAATAGCCGAAAGAGATATACCACATGGCACTATGTCAGCTTGTCTGGTCGTGTCTGCTCCTCCGGAAACAGTGTGGTGACGGTTGCAGGGCTCAGTCGACCATTTATTGACCTTTTGACGAGATTCCCCAAAACAGAAGCTCTTTAGTTTGAGACAAAAAACGCATTTATGAGGTCTGCAAGGGTGTTGCAGGGTTAGCGAACTCAGAGGTCACATCTCCTGTCAACATACAGGTAGATCTTGGTAAGTCTTGCCTTGCTGACTGGGTATGGTGCAGGACCTTAAGTTGGATGAGCCCGAGGCATGCACAGGATGTTGACAAATGAATCCTCTAATAGGCCATATCGCAGAAGTCATCTGTACGTTTGGAGCCCAATTCAGTCATGATAACTTTGTTATAGAAACAGTCTGTGCATCCAGTGTCATAAGACGCTCATGTAATTGTGAAGTGACACACTTTTGGTTGGGCAGAATCTCTAGACATTTGTAATATGGGGTGGGTGCATATGGAAAATATGGAAAATGGGCATGAACAACGTGTCTGACTTGAAAATACCGTAAAAGGTCAATTCCAGGCAGGATGTGTTATGAAAACACATCATACAAATTCTCAAGTTCATTCACTCAAATGAATGTTTTGAATCGTTTTAATAATAGCAATTGTATTAAGGATCAACTAAAGCTCTGTCTACTTCCTCTGTCCACTTTTTATTACTTCTCTCTCTCTCTCTCTCGCTCTCTCTCTCTCTCTCTCTCTCTCTCTCTCTCTCTCTCTCTCTCTTCCTCCCCATTTCACTGACACACCCTGTGTCCTTCAGGTCTTCAGTTCGCAGTTCAATTCGATTTTAGTGAGGTGTTTGTGTCGAGTGGAGCCTTGGAGAAGAACATTAAATTGGGCTGTTGGTGTTGTGTTCAACGGGATTCTATTCAAGCCCCTGACGTTGTAAGTAGTGTAAGGGGCTGTTTTTGAAGTAAAAGTCCAACTAGTTCTAACACATTGAACTGCACCCACTGAAATTAAAAAACATATTCATACCACATAATGTAAAGCCTTGATTTTCCTCTTTTTCACTCTCTCTCTCTCTCTCTCTCTCCTCTCTCTTTCTCTCTCTCTCCCTCTCTCTCTCTCTCTCTCTCTCTCTCTCTCTCTCTCTCTCTCTCTCTCTCTCTCTCTCTCTCCCTCCCTCCTCTGTGTCTCTCCCCTCTCTTTCACACTCTTCCTCATAGAAAAATGAACCGAAACCACAAGGTCTGACACGGAGAAAGGACTTGAAGAAAGTGTTCCTCTCTATGTTTGTGAATGGCTGACAGACGATGTCTTAAGATGTTGTAAGGCTTTCATGGGCTTTCATAAAGAATCTCGTCCTGAACGTTCTTTATTAACTTCCTCGACTCCAAACACACAGGTTCCATCCAAACGTTCTTTAATACTGGAGCCACAAATGTCAAACACCATTATCTCCCTTCTGAGTTTATAGAAAGTATTATTTTCCTTCAAGGACTAATAGGTGTTTTATATAATGTATCGCAATGGTGTGAGGCATTCTTGCAGACTGTAGATCTAATTATCTCTTTTTACTTCTCTCTCTCTCGCTCTCTCTCTCTCACGCGTCTGCAGACTGGGCCATGTCCGCAGAGACAGGTGGACCTGAGCCGGAGAAACCACCACACTAATCAGACCTAAATTTGATCATTGAATAAACCTGACATGGTCATCGTCCCATTTCATCATCTCCCACTCTACTCAATATCTGTGTCACTTTTCTATTGAGTGTTTTTTTAAGTATATTAAGTATATTATTAATTGTTGTGGTGTGAGGGTTTCCTGCAGATTGTAGATTTAAATCTCTCCTCTTCCTCCTCCATTGTACAGTTCCGATGTGTTTTTCTATTGTGGTACTTTTTTTTATAGATGGAGATGCACTGGTGAGTAACAAACCTCAGAGAATGTTTCCTTGAACCTACAAGGACTGTTATTTTTGTTAAACCACTTAATGCATCGATAATCATTTCAACCAGTGGCAGCACAAATGGTTATTGAACTGTCCAAAAGAATGAAAGCACCACTCTCCATTCCTCAGGATCCTGTTAAACGCATTTGAACCGTTCACAAATACCATTTCTCATTGTTTGTCTTTGAGGAAACAATCCCATAGTCCAATGCCGCATAGCCGAGAGATGTAGGGAGCATTCCCTCGTGAAACGACTCCTTTCACTTCACCTGAAGGACATATGGAGAAACACCTGCTCTCTACCAACACACACTGTCACGCAGTCCACAAACAGGCACAAATCAGGGCTCCGATACTCTGTGGCCACAAGTGGTGGAGCTGTAAGAAACAAGAGCATCTCGTCATTAAAAGTCAGTGGGTGTGAGTTCTCAGCCTTGCACCGTGGTCCCCTGACTGTTAATGTTGTATCGGTTTACCTAACGCTCTGACTTCGAAAATTCATAATACTGACTGCATTCACATGTACTGTACCTAGTAAGTACCATTTGGCAAGTCTATTCTTGTCTATACTGTATATGTAGTTTTTCTTTTGCTCCACTAGTATGTAAAACAAATGGATGTAGATGTTTGTGACATTGTTCCAGACAGAGCATGCTCTGGTTGGTATGGCATTTGTCACCCTTGCTCGTTGAAAGTATGGGTATGTTCAAATTTGACAGTGTCCAGTTTTGGCAGTAAATCTGGAGGTTATTGTCTTTCCTCTAGCAACACAACTAATAAGCAAATGTGATTCTTTTAAGAATGCTACTTTTCTCTTCAAGAGAGTAGGCTAGATTTTCATTAAAGTACTTGAGTCTAGGTGAAAGGCTTATCTTATAAACCATATTGGCTTTATTAGCTAGATGATATGACAAGTTGGGGGGATGACATATATTCATTTCACAGTATGAATTGAATTGGTAACAAAGTATCGAAAATACAGTTTGACATTTTTAACGTTTTAGATGGGTTATCTGAAATCAAACCCACCGCAATAGGGAAGCCCTTTTCAATCGGCTACACCTGTCGCAGACTCGACCAAGATACCGTCGTCGTCCTCGTTCCGTTTCCTCAGCGCGTCTCGTTAAGGCCGCTTCACTTCCCACCCTCCGTCTCATTCGCGTCTCACCATCCGGGCGCTTCCCGCGCATCCACCTGCAGCCGTCGCACACGGACAAGGGCCCCCTCCACAAACCACACTACTGCTCCACCCCCCCCTACAAACCATCCTACCTGCTCACCCCCCCTCCACAAACCATCCACTACCTGCTCCCCCCCCCACCCCCCTCTACAAACCTCCCACCTGCTCCCCCCCCCTACCCCCCCTCCACAAACCATCCACTACCTGCTCCCACCCCCCACCCCCCCTCTACAAACCATCCACTACCTGCTCCCCCCCCCTACCCCCCTCCACAAACCATCCACTACCTGCTCCCCCCCCCACCCCCCTCTACAAACCATCCACTACCCTCCCCCCCCACCCCCCTCACAAACCATCCACACCTGCCCCCCCCCACCCCCCCTCCACAAACCATCCACTACCTGCCCCCCCCCCACCCCCCTCCACAAACCATCCACTACCTGCTCCCCCCCCACCCCCCTCCACAAACCATCCCACTGCCCACCCCCCCTCCACAAACCATCCACTACCTGCTCCCCCCCCCTACCCCCCTCCACAAACCATCCACTACCTGCTGCCCTTGTCCCCCCCCCCATCCTCTTCTCCCACCTCCTCTCATGACCTTCTATTCGAAGTTGCCTGGAGACTGCCTGGGACTGTGCGGCACACACCAGGCCTTTGTGTTCTCCTGTATCTGCGAGGTCTTTTGTCTGCCTCCCCCAGACGCACGGAAACCCATGGCAGGGCTGCCGGCTTCTTTTTCTGCCATTACGCTGAGCGACAACCCTGTGCTCTGCTTGGGGCGGATGGCCTCCTTGACGCTTCGTTGATTGAGATGTTCCACCGTTCCATTGTTCTGGGGCCCCCATCTCCTCCTCCCCCACCTCCCCCTCCCCCCCTTCTACCATTCAACACAAGACTCTGACCTTGGGGTAGCGGGAACGACTTTTTCATCAAACATGGTCAAAGTCTCATAATTCACAACAGTCAGGTGTGTATTTGTGTGTGTCTGTGTGAGCGTGTGTTGTGAGTGTGAGAGAGCTCATCGAGCCTGAGAGAGCTCATCGAACCGGACGGAGCTCCGGTGTGTCTCGCGTGCGTCCCACCCCGCACACCTTCACCGTGTTTTGATTGTTTGGCCACGTCCAGTTTGCTGTTTGCTCCTGAATGGGAGGTACACGCAGCCTGACATACTGATGTGTGTGCCGTTAACGAGCCAATCGAGGTGTCGCGTCTGGTTGAAGGAGGCTGAGGGGCGAGGAGCTTTTCATCACTAGGCACCGCGTCCCGCTCCTCCCCTCCTCCCCTCCCCTCCCCTCTCCTCCCCTCCCCCTCTCCCCTCTCCTCCCCTCTCCGCCCCATGCTCCACGCTCACCTAAAGGCAGTAGCATTATATGAGCATTCAATTAAAGTCTTTGGAGATGGCAAAAAAATGCACCGCATCAAAGAAGAAAAAGATAGAGGGAGGAGGGAAACGAAGAAAGGGGAGGAGGGGGGAGGGGGGGGGGTTGGAGGACAGTCTCTTTCTCTCCAGCTGGACAGTGAAAGAGCCCCCAAAAACGATTCTTAATGAGGCCAGATATGACGACGTGTTTAATTAGCGAGGGGGCTGAGAGGGGGACATCGAGAACTCGAGGTAGGAGGGAAACAAAAGCGCCCGCTTATCCCTCTAAAGCAGACCGGCTAAAATGTGAGAAATGTTTTTCAAATGCCGGGGTTTGGTTTGCATAATGACCTGGTTAGCGGCGCCTGAATGGCTGACCTGTGTGACTTCCTGCCCGCGAGTTCCTCCCCTGTTCCTCGGCAACAGACTTGAGATGTGGTCCTCAACAGGTGCCTTCCATCCCACCCCTGGCAACCGAGCATCACCCCCCCCCCGTCCGTCCGCCCCGGCAACCAGGACACACACCCCCCCCACCCCACCTTCCCAGACTGCCTCTCTTTCAGCCCACTGTGTGTTCTACACTGGAAGATGAATTTGATTGAACATATCTGCTGTAATTAGAAAGTCAGCCAGGCTCATCTGCTGATCTGGTCTGTGCATCAAGGCTCTCTCGGCTTCAGTAAATGTATTTTCTTGTTTGAACGCAGGGTCAGACTAAAAAGCGTGGTCTGCCAAAGGCCAGGTTGTAAACACTCATTTCTATTTGAGGGAAGACCCTCCTGGTCTCCTATCCCCTTCTTAGAAACACATGGTAGTTAAACAACTGCTCTCCCCCTCAAACACACACACACACACTCACACACACACAACACCCTTGTCCCATCCCAGTCTTCTCTTGGTTTCCCCTTCCAGCTGTCTCCTGGGTTTCATGGCCGTTCCTAACTTGGTGCCTGTCCCCGGCTGCCGGGATCTGACCACATGACCCGCTGATTCATGGGGACGCCCATAGAGCTGTCACATGGGAGGCAGGTGTGGAGAAACTGGCTGGCCGCCTGCGCTGAGAAACAGCCTCTGACCTCATCCTGAAACATTGCAAGATGGCGGCGGCTCGGCTCTCTCAGGGCCCGGTCAGAGACATACAAGGGCTTTTCTAAATATTGATATGAAACCCGAGCAGGTGGAAAGGTGGAATCATATGAAGAGTTACTGCCTGTCACGGTGAAGGGTGGCAGGAAGATATCGGGACGTTGTGACATTTGTCACTCTTATTCCAGAGTGACGCTGCACAGACTGGAAAAAAACTGGCTGGTGTCACCCCAGCAGGGTTTATGGGTGGCGGTTTGATATACAAAGTAGCCTACCATTAGCAAGTAGAAGACAAGGGACTGCAGAGCCGAGGGTTACGTAAACGAACATACCTGATAATTTTAGTTGAGCTCTTGTCACTCTGTAGAAGCAAGGCTATTTACATGTCTCGGTTCACCCAGTTAGCGCGTTAAGTAGAACCGAAATATTATAGCCTACGAAATATGACGTTTATAATGTACATTTCGGCTCGTCTCTTCATTTAACTGGCACGCCGCGGTTAAACAGCGGATTCCATGTTTACAAGCTGCGTGTGTTTTATTGAGACAGGTTGGCGCAAAGGAATGTGAGCCACGCAGAATCTGATCCCGCAAATGCAACCGCGTTTTAGCACTCATAACCACATAACTACTGCGGGAGGCCGGAGAGAGAGAGAGAGAGAGACGGAGAAACAATTATCCCTTCTTCCGTCATTCCTGCAGTTAAAGCGTTAAGTTCCACACTGACACTTTCTCATCCTCGTTTAGTTACCCCGGCTTTCCAGCCCCACCGTAAGATGAATGTCGCAGATGAACGCCAGGCCCGGCGTGCCTCATACGGGTCGCGTTATCTGGAACGGAGGAAGGGAGAATTAAACCCTGCTGAGCCTGACGACCACACAGACCCTTACACCCTGCCTCTGTAACTGAGAAAGAGAGCATGTGTGTTTGTGTGTGTATGAGGGTGTATAGGTGTAGGCCTATGTGTGTGTGTGAGAGAGAGGGGAGGTATAGGGTGAACAGAATCTCGATCCAAACCCCCTGTTCCTCCGACCCTAACCTGAAGCTGGGGTTCGGGGGACGTTGTAGTGATCGAAGATTTAGGCTAGGGGGTAGCGAGGATTCCACAGATTCCACCCCAGCATAGCGGCCATGCCTGGGGGAGGAGAAGCTGCCTGATATAAGGCATGCCGCGCATCGTTCCTCCAGTGTATATTTTCATTTAGTCTGAATGCTTGGCACCCTGTGTGGGTAAACGAAGTGCTAGGTAGACATACGCGGCATAGCTGCCCCTCTCATCCTGCGATGAGAGAACACGTTCATTAACATCGCTAATTTACATAGCTGGGAGGCAGCTATCCCCCAGTCAACGACTCCGGAGGGATGATGATGATCGATGAGGATGGTGAGCATGATACGTTGATAAGTTAACACGAAAGTGGAAGCTATTGGAATAGCTACATGTGCAATCAGATTTGATATTTTCCCAGTCACCTTTGACACTTTTGCTTTACCTCACCAACATGTTTGGAAAAAAAAAGAAAAAAAATCTCCCTCAATATCCCACTTCATATCCTTCGTGCCCACATATCCGACTCTCGCACTTCACTTTGACGGTTTCTAACTTGCCCGCGCGTGTCTGCATGCGAGTAAATATCGCCTTAATTAGCATGTGCGTCGCTGCTTGTCTATGTCTGTTGTCTTGGTGTACACGTGTGCGCGCCTGCTTGTGTTGAGGGGACGTAGTCTTTGTATGTGTGTAGCCTATGTGTGTGTGTGTGTGTGTGTGTGTGACAGGCTCATGTCTATGCCATTCTCCCCGTGTCTGTCGTGCACCTTGTTTCCAAGTATGGTCACTATGAGCGGACCTGTCACTGGGGGGCCTATGGGGCCAAATTAATGACCGACGGCCAAGGGCAAAGAAGACAAGACAGCTGCTTCTGTCACCACCCAGAGACACATAGGACAGGGTCTGGCTCTCTGCTGCTCTGCTCTCTTCTCCAATGTGCGTGCATGTTTTTATACGCGTCTACACACGTGCACTCGTGAATCGTGTTTTTCGTTTGTGTGTGCCCGTGCGTGCATTGCACCAAAGATCATGCGTGTCGCTGTGCAGATAGTGGATATGTGTGTCTGTGTGTCCTGTCAGCGTCCCAGTCATGCGCGAGTAAGGAGGGAGCAGGCGGGACGCCTAGGTCTTGCCTCATCGGCTTGCTGCACTCTATAAATAAGACACAAGTAACCACACTGTTGGAGCCCAGCCCAAATAGCTCCTGATACCCCCCCCCCATCCACCCCCGCTCCACTCCTGCCCCCACCTATGCCCCCTTGCACCCTGGCTGTGGCCCACTGTCATCAATATGCCTGTGTATCAGCTTGTCACAGGAGCATCGGTAAAATGTACGTCCCCGAGCGCATCATCACGCTCTCGTCCAGAGGTGTGTCACTTTTCGGTGACAATACCCGTCTTCGCAGTATGAAACGGAGTGTCCTCCACTATCACACGAAACATTTCTTCAGATCTTGCTCTTGTTTTCTGTCGCAGTAACCTTGGTCAGAAAACGCTTTTTTTCAGACTAACAGTTTTGTTTGGTCGTCGTCTTTTGAAATCCCGCTATAGTTGTGGCAGGATATTTCTCTTTTGATGTACCTGTTGCAAGCAAACACGTCACAGAGAAAAGGCTCGTACACTGCCTCTGAAACATTTCAATCGAGTTTGAAGGATAACCACCTTGCAAGTTCTTTCTTGACCTTTTCGCAGGTATTGTGGTATAAGGGGCTTGTGTGCACAGAAAGGGATGTTCCAGTTTACATAGCTTATTCAATGCTTGTCGCATTTCTTGCCTCTCAACATTTAAATCACTGTCAAATATGTCGTGCTTGTGCATCAACATGTTTTTTTCTTTCTTTTTTCATCTTATGTCCCCACCAACAGGTCTTGTCCTTGCAGGCTGGGACCGAGATGCTGAAGGATGATCTGTAGACCGCTTAAGGTGCTTTTGGGGTGATACTGTTCAGTATGTGTGTATGCACGTGTCTGTGGTATGTTTGTGTGTGTGGGATGTGTGTGTGTGGTATGTGTGTGTGTTTGTGGGATGTGTGTGCACGACTCACTTTTGTCTTGCGACGGCCTGAAGCTGGCCTCTTGCTCACAAAAAAGTGGTACGTGAGGGGTGATGTTGTGATGACGCTCCAGATGGGGGAGAACAGAATAGGACAGAACAGAGGAGAAGGAGAGACAGGAAAGGAGAAGAGAGGAAGGAGGAGAAGGAGAGACAGGAAAGGAGAAGAGAGGAAGGAGGAGAAGGAGAGACAGGAAAGGAGAAGAGAGGAAGGAGGAGAAGGAGAGACAGGAAAGGAGAAGAGAGGAAGGAGGAGAAGGAGAGACAGGAAAGGAGAAGAGGGGAAGGAGGAGAAGGAGAGACAAGAAATGAGAAGAGAGGAAGGGGTGAGTCGACCAGTGGAGACAGCAAAAGAAAATGTGCGCTTTCCACACAAACAAAATGCGCGCAGTCACACACAGGCAAGAAAGGTGCACCCCCACCCCAACTCACACACACACACACACACACCCACACACACACACACACACTCACACAAACACACACATACATACACACACTCACACACATAACCTATCCTCCTGCCAACTGCCTCTCCAGCCTTGATTTGATGGAAAATGCCTAGTGATTACGTTGCAAACCAATTTCCCCCCCACATGCACAAGAAAGTTATCTAAAGTTATCTATCAGCTGTCTCCTGAATCACACGACGGAGGAGGGCAGTGATGGATGGAACATGATGACCATCCTGGAACTGACCACTCTTCCACACACGCACAATCCTCCATGAGCGGCTTTTGTTGGAAGGGAGCATGTGCCGTTGCAAGCGGACCGCCCTCATTTTAACTGCTAATGGGCGCTGTGTCCCCCAGACTCCACAGGTCCAAGACAAAAATAGGAGAGAGGGAGAAAGAGACGGAGGGAGAGAGAGAGTGAGAGAGAGAGAGAGAGAGAGAGAGAGAGAGAGAGAGAGAGAGAGAGAGAGAGAGAGAGAAGGGGGGCATCGGCAGCCGTCGTGAGAGATGAAGAGCAAAAGGAAGAGAGACAGAGTGGAAGGGGTGAACAGGAGGGAGAGAAGGACGATGGAGGGGTAGACCGAGAGAGAAAGAGCAAGAAAGAGTGCCGTGCTAACCGCACGAAAACAGCCAAACACTTAAGGACTTCACGAAACCTTACGACTAAAGTGCTGACCTAGAGATCGTACCAACATACCTCTGTATGTGTCAGGCGATGACTGTTATGCAGCAGTCTGCAGGTGGAGTTGATTCATTCACAGTGTTGACCTTCCTTGAAGCGGGAAGACGAAATGCTTGTGTTACAGGTGTAATTGTGTTGCTTCTCAGTATCACCTCCCCTCTCACTTGTCCACTCCGGGCGTTCAATCTCCAGTTCACTGACACACACACACACACATGCTTATACGTCGCTTTGTCAGCTACACCACCAAAAAGCCAACAATTTAATGGCAGAGGTGGGAGGTATTTATACTGAGGAGTTTAAACAATTCAACTCAGTTACATACTGCATCTATATCTACTTAAACCAACCAGTGCTGGAGACTGATGCAGTACAGATAATAGATCTCTCATCATGGAGTCATATTGCACTTGCAGTCCATGGCGTGGATGCTAACCTAGTTGTTTTTCCCGTCAGGATCTACGGTGAGCCATCTTGAAAACATGGCGTGCCACACAGAGAGACCAAAGTTGCGGGAGTGAACGTGCTGAGACCTCTTGTTGACAGCCGTCACGTTCAAGAGGTTCGCGGTTCAGAGGTGTGGTGCTGGACACCCCGGTCCCTGTCAGACATCGCACCCTCCTCTTCTCCACCCCAGTCATCATCCCCCTCGTACCCCCCCCCACCCCCCACCCCCTTTTCAAACTCATTCAGAACCGCTGGCCTTGCTTTTCTTGGCGGAATAATAACTTGAATTGAATGATTTGGAAATTAAATCTTTATTTTGGCGAAGGCGCGAGCGGGAACGGCTCGTTGTGTTCGTGAGTCTGCCGTCGGTAACAGGGGAGAGGGGGAAGGAATAATGGGAACGTTTGGTTCAAACACAGCCGGACACACATAGACGCCGATATTTACAAAAGAGAAAAATTGCTTCCACTTAATTAGAATTCATTGGCAGACAAGGGAAGTGAAAGAGTGTCGGGCGGGGTGGTCAGGATTTGAATGACTATTCATGCTGAAACGTTGTCCTTCACACGTAAAACATTGGAGAATGGTTTCATGGACTACACAATGGTAGCACAGTTGGGGAGTCAGGTTCGAGTGAGGAGGTTGGAACAGTAGCAGGCAGCTTCAGTGACGAACCGAGACTGAGAGACAGCTGTAGAAGACATATACCCAGCCCCAACACATACACACACAGAGGAGGACCAGGGGTCAGGGACATATCCTAGGTGGTATATGGATAGTGATATTGATGGCGACCGGCAAGCACAGCCCAGACAACTGCAACAATGAAGAAGAATCTCCACCGTAACTGCGACCTCCCTCAGTCACCTGTCGTCTTCTGAGAACATAACTGGACACCAACAACTCAAGTGCTATTAAACTCTGCTCTGAGGTCAGTCTCTGTCCTCGTGGGTCCTGAATGTGTTTTAGAGTGTGTGACGGGCAGTGTGTCGGCGTGTGTCATGTATGTATTGAGAAGGAGTGTGTGTGTGTGTGGTTGTATTCAGTACAGGGCAGATGTACTTGTACATTTGTGTGTACATGTTTGGTATTGAGGTAGAACTTGTTCTCTTGTTAACTTGTGTTCACTAAGCAGGGAAGTTGTGGGTTGGGGCCAATGAGTGAGTGCTTGCGTGTATGATCCGTGTGTGTGTCTCTGTGTGTCTCTGTGTGTCTGTGTGTGCGTGTGTGCGTGTGTGTGTGTGTCTGGGACAGGTGTCACAATACACCCCTCTCCAGAAACAGACACTCTCTGTTTTCACATTTCACACTGCCCCCCTCCGCCTCCACCCCCGCCCCCACCCCCCTTCCCGACAGTTGCCGTGGTCACATGGCGTCCAGGGTTCATTCCCCAGTCATCCTACTGCTACAGGAACGGCACGCTAGCTCCTGTGACGTCGGCTGGACACACGCGGTCCAACCTCCACACAGAAACCCCCATGAGCTCGGAGAAACTGTCAAGCCTCGACACGAGCTGGTGTCTAGAGCCTACTGGGGAGTCATGTGGCTGAGTGGTTAAGGAATCTGGCTAGTAATCAGAAGGTTGCCGGTTCAATTCCGGCTGTGAAAAATGACGTTGTGTCCTTGGGCAAGACACTTCACCCTACTTGCCTCGGGGAGAATGTCCCTGTACTTACTGTAAATCGCTCTGGATAAGAGCGTCTACTAAATGTAAATGTACTCGCCAATCCAATCAGGACTTTGCTCAATACAAGAGCTCCCATTTTCACAACCTTCTTCACAGACAAAGGTGTCGGATACCTTTTAATCATGTACCGCTCGTGAATAGAGCAACAACTTTAATCGTGACGTATTTCATCAAGCCGTAACAACACTGGCCTGGCAACCATACTTGACAGAGCACAACACTCGAGTCTAGATGGGTGAAATCGTCTGTTTCGCAAAGTCAGGAAAGAGGTTCCTCGAAGGTCAATCCTTTTTATTTTGTCATTTCTTTTCATCAATAAAACAGACTCGGCTTTGTCCAACTGTAAATTGAACTTTTTATGCAGAGGACGCGATTGTAGATTTCAGTTTCTCTTCAATCATATGTGACCTCCAAGCAACGGGTTATTGTGCTCAAACTTCCATCGCTAACCTAACCGGAGATTAGTCTTCAAGATAAATCGGCATTTGGATTATACAGTAGATACTCATTCAAGGCTAACTCATGGTACCTTTTGAAAGGATGACCCCAAAGTTAGTCTGTCTCTCAACAACGGGAAAAACACATGGACGTGCGTGCACATCGTATAGTCTGTTGGTGTCCTTGTCAACTAAGAGGGCACAACATTGGTATATACTTAACATGAACAGCATAGCATCAAACTAGTTTATAGAACTGTTTGATCATAAACATTCCTCCATGAGGCTACTGTCCTGTAGCATGGGTGCCAGCCAAACGGTGGGTCTGGGGGGGCTCGGTCAGGAAAACACTATATTCCGAACAGGAGCTGTTCGGACCAATCAAATTGTCAGGGAGGGCTTTCTACGATGATGGACAGATGATCAACAGTAACGTAATCAACCACAATAGAGCGCTTGAGTTGAATTCGTTTTCAACAAACATGGCTACTGCTGGAGAGCTGAGATGTTATGGTTCTGCCATTGAGTCTGTTTTAGAATACATCGACAGCGCATTCATTTTGAAAGAGGAACAGAGAAACGCAATCAAGGCATTTGTCGATGGAAAATATATTTTTGCCGTCCTTCCTACGGGGTTTGGTAAAAGTTTAATTTTTCAGGTCTATCCAATTGAGCGAAAAGGCATTTGTTTTCCGGGGTTTGTTTAAAACACGCCCCATAGTCACAGCCCAACAGAGAGTTTTCAGACTCATTTTCTGACCAGAATTATGAGTATGACAACGTCAGGCTAACTGTCCTGGCCACGCTTGTAACATTTGGAGGAATATGCTTTTGAAACAGCAACCAGGGCTCTTCTGTAACTGGACTTCTTTATCCCCATAGGGTCCTTAATGGAGAATTCGATGTCGAAGGATGCAGTTGAACAACGTACTGAGCGTACGATATAAGTTACAACACAGAGGTATCATTGACGCCCCTCAGACGAAGTGAACATGAAACCAAAATGGCTGATCAAACCATTTAAATGGTGACAAAAACATCCGCGGCTGATTCGTGCGTGGAGCTTAACCGCGCGGCCGTCCGAACGGACCAGGGTTCGCCGTGGGGCACATCTTCCGTCTGAATGTGAAGCGTACACAGGCCCGTTTGAATTCTAAAAGGCTTTTGTGTGCTGCTCCTTTCATCCTCTTTTTTTACAAACTGCCTCCATGCGCACATAAACAAATACGCACACCCACACGCTCGCGAGCACTCGCACGCACACCCACACACACACACATCCACGCCCATCTGCACACAGTCATGAAGTCACACACACACGCGCGTGTGCGCACACACCCTTTCCCTGTGTCCTTGAAGGGGCCGTGTTGTATTATCGACACGTGTAAGGCCGGGTTTGGGGTTCCATCAGCAGAGGAGACCGTCTGCCAGGACCCTCACACCCCATGACATCCCCTGATGTCTCACAGGCAAAGTGTAGGACTGGCTGGCCATTCAAAACACAGCTTGAAAAAGCTCTATGTGGGGTTCAAACACACACACACAGCTAAACCCACGCGCCGTTAGCTAGAGGCTAGCCCAGTCAGGGTGCCTGGCTAGAGCGGGAGCAGTGTTTGTGTGCGAGCCAGTAGAGAGAGGGTGTGTGCGTGTGTGCGCATGAGGGTGTGCGGTAAGGGTGCGCTAAGAAGCTGCTCATTGTGTCCGCGGAGCAACCTCTGAGAACAGGTGGAACGGGGCTCGAATCATGAGCAGATTTACAGCAGTCAAAATAAACAAAAATGAATTACAGCACTGTGTGTGTCAGTCCCTCGAATACAATTTAGGGATCGGAATTTAAGTTGTGTGACCGTGGAAAAGCCAATGTTCCAGTAGAGAGCTGTTCTGAGTGTGTTTCACCAGGCCTGTTAGCTAGGAGGACCTGAGAGAGACCAGGCCGCCAGTAGACACAACAGTAGGATCAGCTCTGAGGGCGACAGACGCATTCCTGATCCCTGACTGGAAGGAGCATGAGGCTTGTTTTACTCTCCAAAACGAGAGCTGTTAATTGTGCGTTAAAGAGGGCTGTGTGTGTGTGTGTTTGTGTGTGTGTGTGTGTGTATGTGTGCCCCAATCCCTTTCTGTGTTTTTACACAGACAATGTCAGTTTCCAAGTCTCTCTCTTTCCATTTCACACACACACAATCACACACACCCCGACGGTCATGTTTCTGCCAGTCTAACAAGGTTAACAGGGTGCAAAGTCTTTGTATTATCCAATCAGCAACCGCAATACTAAAAACACTTTCACCTTCTCCCCAATCTTTAATTCATAAGAACTCTAACAAATATCATGCTAACCCCTTCAAATTCACCTAAGAATCCTTTTCTTAAATTACTATTTCACGTCGTTTCATGCAAACAGGTGAATCTGTCAGACTCTGACCGGCACATTGCTTTTAAAAGCTACTTTTGACAGAGAGTGCAGAAGAGCAGAATGTATTCAAGATGCTGCCATTCAGTAGCGGCTCCTCTCTCTCAGAAACCCCTTCAGCCTGCAGCTTTGAACCAGGAGAGACGGACGCCATTCAAACCTCACAACGCAACCTGTGTGCGGAGGATCTTTTGTGTATCAGTGTGCGTGTGAGCGTGTGTCTAAGAGAGTGCACGCTCGCGTGTGTGTGTGTGGCTCCGAGAGGGCTCCTGTTTGTGTGTGTGCTCGGTTGATTGTCTAATGGTTGTATTATTTAAATGCTTGACTGCAGCGGTTTAGCCAGAGAGACCAACATGACAGACCAGCGGGAGAACCAGATGATGGCTGAACGGGGTAACTGGATCTCCGCTGGTGTGCTGCAACAACATGCTTGTCAACCCCCAAAGAAATGTTAGATTAGAGCAAGAATGTAAAGAGAAGAGACAAGGCCACAGCGCGAATCTATACACACACACACCCCACACACCACACAGATGTACACAAACACACACACACACCACACAGACGTACACAAACACACACACTTCACCTAGCCTCATCACTGCTGCAGGTCTCCATGTACTGTCAGCTCCATCAGGTATAGGGTATGTGTGACAGACAGACAGGCGTACAGAAGGAGAGAAACAGACAGACAGACAGGCAGACAGGCAGACAGGCAGACAGGCTGGCAGACAGACACAGACACAGACACAGACACAGACACAGACACAGACACAGACACAGACACAGACACAGACGACAGACGACAAACGACAGACAGACAGACAGACAGACAGACAGATAGCAGACAGGCAGACAGCTACTTCAGCCTTTTGTTTAGAGGCTTCTATGGAAGGAGGAGGGGGATGGGCTGTCCCTGCTTTCATGTGCCTAAAAGACTGTGTATAGAGAGAGGGATATGTGTGTGTATGTGTGTGTGTGTGTGTGTAAGAGGTAGAGAGAACAGGGTGGGGATCAGTCCGCAGACGAACGAGAGAAAGAGAACGGGGTTGTATTTGTTAAGCAATAAGGCATAATGAGATCACAACACAACAGCGTGTACAAACTGGCATTGAAACACGGCGTCGCCCTCATCCATCCATCTAGCATCCGTCCATCTAGCATCCGTCCATCTAGCATCCATCATCCTCTCTCCGCTGTGCAGCCGTGGGAGGCCGGCGTGCTCCTCATCTCTGTCTCCAGGGATGTCCTTCAGATGTCGGGACTCGCTGCCCCTCTCTACCTTCTTCCCCCTTTCTATCTCCCCCGCTTTCCCTCCCTCTCCCCTCGCTCTACCTTGCTCCCTCTGATTAGAACTGAAATTGTATTTTTTTTTCATTTTAGGATCAACTGTACTTTCATCCTAAAGTAAAAAAAGGCACAAAGATGCATTTAGCGCAGCACATTGTATTCTTGTCGTTATGTGTGTCCTTTTCGGTTTCACTTCTTCACTGGCGAGTGAGGAAAACGCTTCTAGAACAAAACGGGACTGTAAAGTGAGGGAAAAGGACAAGAAATCACGACCTAAATCAACCCTCTTCGTTTCTTGATTTCTCTCGTTTTCCTCGACCTCTTTCCCTCGATGTCCAACCCTTTCTTTCCGTGTCACCCCCTCGTCTTCAATTGCTCCCCTCTCTCCTTTTACGACTCCTTCCTCTCCGTCTCTCGCTCTCTTCCTCTCCCTCCCTTTGGCTCCCCCCAGCCCAGTGCCAGGGTATGTAAGCTGTGAGATTCCCCCAGGTATTTCCCACCAGTGAGAGAAATGCCTGCTGTGTCTATCCCCGCATTTCCAGCTCTCCCAAAGCCCACACAGGCCTGTGGCTCACTCAGCAGTTAGGATACACACACACATTTACGTGCACGCATCAACACCACACCACCCACACCACACACACCACTACACACACTACACACGCACGTCCAAATGCACATTTGCACACACACAAGCACACATGCCCCCATGCACACAGACACACACACACACACACACACAAGCACACGTCCACACATGTGCACACACACACACACACACTCACTCAGGGGTTAAGGCACACACACTTGTGGAATTCTTGGAGCTTGCGTTAGTCAAAACCCATAAGCTGACAGACAAGCTCTCTGTGCGGGACAGGACGAGTGTCTATGTGAAGGTGTTTGTGGGTTTGTGGAGCGAAGTGTGTGTGTGTGTGTGTTTGTGAATTCATAATTACAGATGTCGTGGTCTATAATAAAGTGATCATTTGCCGTGTATGAGCTCACGGACTGAGGAGGGGCGAACAGGAAACGCGAGGAGAACTTTCAAGGCAGAACGCAAGCTGCCGCAGAGCTATCTGTGCGACAAGCCATCGAAACAAAAACGTGCCCACTTGTGGCTCAGGGTCTGGCTAAGACAAACAATAGCTCTCCCTCTCTAGTCCCTCGCTCTCATCCTCCCCATTTTTTTTTCAAGACCAAACTTCCTGAGTAGCAGAGATCTCCTGCAGAGGTTAAGTCCCTGAGTGACCTCGGGACTGAGGTGCACGGTATACAGGCAGCAGAGGTGGTTGGGTGAGTAACACCCACCCAGGACAGCAGACAGAGACCACCACCAGCAGAGAGAGGGGGTGTGAGAAGGGCTCCAACAAGGAAGTGACAGAAGGGTTAGTCTTCTGATCTCAGGATTAGGCCCATAGTGGTCTGGGTTAATGGCACAACAAAAATGTCCTTTTTCCCTTGAGGACCAATGGCTGCACTCACAGAACAACCCAATTATAAAATGAGACTGTTAGCCGTCAACATGAAATACAAAGATTATATTCATACCGTAAAATGCTGTGTATACATCTATGCATATAATACAATTCTTTTCTCTATTTTCTGCATTCTAAAATAAATGCAAGAATGTGTTTTGTGCATTTTTGATTTCAGTATTAATTGCATATTTGTTTGCCACAATACTTAGAGATTTGATTAAAATGAGTTAAGATGAAATGATCCTTTATTGAATGACCTTTCTTTGCAAATCACATTTTGATTGATAGTGTGCAAATGAGCATTTAAGAGGGGCTGTGATGTGGGTTTCTATGGATTTACTGCCCCCTAATGGACACTTAACAGCCTGCAATTTAGCCGTCACTAAATACTTCCTGTATGCAAAAAACACAAAACATTTGAGACATTGAGAATAATATTTAGTTTGTATTGAAAGCTGCTATTCTATGTGTTGCTTCTAACCACATCATTTGGTTAGAATTGTAGTACATTTGAACAAACCATTTATAGATTTTCAACTACATGGACACTTTCAACCTTCACTCCACCAGTATCTGTTGATTGTGCAAACGGAACATTAACAATTTATCATCTATCATGATCAACTGTCATCTTTTTAAAACAATTCCTGTGGATTTTTTGTTGTTGTGGCGGTGTAAGGTTCAGGCTCATTGTTTGTTTGCCCCCCAAACAATTGTTTGTCGTCGAGTCATGGATGAGTGATGGAATTTAAAGTTTATTGAGCCCTTTATATACTCGACGACCCTTAGTAAAAAAAAATATTTATGATTTACTGCATTCAATTGTCTGCCTCTACATTATGTAGTTACTTGTGCAAGTCATAGCATTTCTCAATCTTTAGACGAATTGTCAATAGATAGATACAGTAGATAGATAGATAGATACTTTATTAATCCCGTAAGGGAAATTCAGGGCGTTGTGTGCGATGTAGGCCTACAATTGCTGCTTTCTAAATGAATAATTGCTGGTACTCTGTTGAATAGTACCCCAAAGTCATTACATGCCCAAATGTTTGAACCAGTTGTCATCATTGTAATACCTCCAACAGCGCTGATGATTCAGTTCTGTCTAAGAGGTTTTCCTATGTTTACATGATCAAAAAAACATAACATGTTAAAAGATAAGAATGTCTCCTGGTTTCTTGTCTTTTCCGTTCTGTATTACAATAAAATGGTATGTTGACAAATTACAGTACAAAAATAAAATTATAACTAAGTGTCAATCCTCTCCTCTTTTCCATAATACTCACAGATACAGTAATGTTTCGCAGGCAATCCATTGTGTGTTCCAATTTGTACTAATTGTTTCGAGACATGCACTTACTGTTTTACAAATGTTGAAAATGATCTGAGATTATCAGTAAATAATAGTTCATATTGTTACTTATAGATAATGGAAAAGGCCAACCAACATTCCATATTTTATATACCACAAGTAAAGATACTGATTTAGGATAAAGAACGTTGAATATATATTAATGGTTAATTAAAATGAACCTGATTACCGTATTACACTGTACAAATTCAACATACTGGGTACACTGTAGGCCAGCACTTAAATTGCAAATTATATTACTAGAGGTCCTTAAAAACAACATAACCAAAACAATTCAACCAAGTGTAGTCATTTACAGGCTCTGCATATAGGCTCCACCCCTTCACAATGTACAACTGATTCATAACCGCCCAGCTCCTCCCCCAGGGGAAGGCAGTGCATACTGGTGTTGCTGCAGGTGTGGTCTGTGTTCTCCCTGTGCCCCCCAACCCTGCCATGCGGAGTGGCCAGGATACATTAGGCCTATCTGCAGCTGATAGCAGGCTAGCAAAGCAGCCTATATGGGCTGTAGAGAAGGGGAAATATGAGTCTCTATTGCTGATAGCCTTGTGTCCAGTACAGAGATGGGATGCGATAAGCACAGTGCAAGAAAGGCACTTGGGAGCTGTACCTGCATATGCACATAATATAGTATAAACACATGTCTAGTACTGTATCCGTCACTTTCTGTCTGAATCTGTAGCGACCTCTAGTGGTCTGACTGACTACACCCTAAGGCCAAAAGTACAGGCTTGTTTGGACTGGCTGCACCTGCTTGTTAATGTTCAGCCTCGCTTCAAATATACACTGAGATCTGCCACGTACAATTCTGCAACACAAGTGAATCTCTGTGTCATAGAAGTATTAGTAACTGTATACCTTATCATAGCTCAGAGGAGTCAAGAGACAATGCTGCCCTGTAGACTGTTCTACCACCCATGTTCCCTTCACTTCCCTCAAAACACACATTTACATACACACACAAGAGCCAGATCTGTACTCTGTTCCTAACACAGCACTCGTACACCAAACAACCCCTCCCCCTAACACACACACACACTCAGGTCTCTTGATCTTTGCTCCTGCCCCGCTCAGCCACATATGTCGTCTATCCAGCAGCCCGGCCCTAATGCAGATCTCTGGTTAAACATTGGCCCAGAGTTTGCCTTGCGCCTTCTGCTGTTGTTTCACTAAAGGCCCCGCGATTGTTTCAGGCATTATTGACTTTGTAATTAAACTATTTTAACGTGGGGATTTTGTAATCATTACATTTCCTACCATCTGTTCCAGGGTCTTCCAGCCAAATGGAGTTTGCGTATGTGTGTGTGTGTATGTGTGTGTGTGTATGTGTGTTTCTTCCTGAGGCTGATATGCCCAAGCCTGCATTATCTGTCATTCTGCTCCTGTTGATTCATGTTGTGGACAAGCTGCCATGGTTCACTGTTGTAATCTCCAGCATCATGCCGCATCCACATCCACATGTTTTTTAAATCAAGTCCAGCCTGTTGTCTTGAAAGGTGTATCATTTTAGCACACAAACGCGCCGGTCAACCTGATGTCACTGATGATAGTTTCATTAGCTCCCATCTGGCTGTACGCTAACAAAGCTCCACAACAGGATTTGAATCAAACTGTGTGTTCCCCCAAGGGTCTCGCTGTGCAATCGGCTCACGCCGCGAGCTGCGTTCAACGCATCCGTTAGCCAGCGCTGTTTTTAGTCAACAGTTTTATCTGACCCTATCCCCCCCCCCATTGTATCTCATGGAAATCAAATCACGTGAGATAAAGCTTTGATCCAGTGATTCTCCCATTGTGCTGCTGGGCTGTAATCTTTTGCCTGTCCGGTTGAGGGTCCAGTTCAACCATTACAGAACCATGTGTTTAAGGGTCTTTGACAGGAGCTCTGAATGGACAGATAAGAACCTCTTTCTCTTTCATCCGGTTGTTGACTGTAGACCAAACAGCTGCGAAGGCGCACAAAAGCGACGGGCAAATCCATGCTACTACCGTTCTCTCTCTCTCTCTCCCTCTCTCATTCTCTCTCTCTTCTTCTCTCCTTTTCAGTAGATTAAGGTTAAAACACAAACATTCGCAACAAACCAGTTGATTCATTTATGTTGATTAGTTTAGCTTAAACAATTTATCAAGGGCAAAATGAACAACGTTTAAAAGAACATCATGAAAAGCAGCAACCAGACAGATAAATAACATTGCGCACCTGAAACTCAAATGATTATCAATCAGTGAACACATGAACACTATTTACAATGACCACATCATTCTTCAATATTATTATACTGTAATAGTGCTGTACTGCAACTGTAGAGGACTTATGAAGGTAACCTTCCTATGTGTAGAAACGTTCACCACTGGCCGACTAATCAGGGCCTGTCGTTGCCCGTCGGCAGACATGCAGGGTCCAGTCACAAACGAGGCTCGACAACATCTGTCTCACTCAAGTCTTTTCCATAACAACTGACATCACGTGGGAAAGTGATAACAAAAATAGGTTTTCTTTTATCATTGAGGTGTTCCAAAAATACGTATTCGTCGCATAGTTCCGTTGCCCAACTGGCGTTGCACATTCAGGGGCTGTTGGGTGTGGACATGTCTTCAGGCTGTCTAGAGCCAGGTGAGGGGAGACGCTGTCGGTCGACAGCAGTGCTGATTCTGGGATTGATATCCAACAGTAGTCTATCATGCAGTAGCTCTTGATAAGGGCAGTTATTCAAAGTGGTGTCGGCCCATCACCCCTGCCCACCCCCGGCCCCTCCCCCCCCCGGCCCCCAGGAACACCGTGTTGATGGGAGGCAGTGAGGACATGCCCCCTACCTCTGACGTCATGCGATGGGGAAGCAGTGCATCTTGGGAGTGGAACTGGGCGGGGCCTCCGTATATGCAAGGGGTGGAGCTTGACGTCGAGAGGGGTGGGGCTACGGGGAGAATAATAATACAAATACGAATAATGATAATAACAACAACGCTCATGTCATCCAAAGCTACGCCCAGGGTGGATTTGAACCTGCAACCTCTTGATCTGCAGTCTAATGCTCCACCACTGAGCTGCACCCACATTTAAGCCACACAGAAGCCACAACACTTACCCTTGACACAACTACTGCTTCCTACACCTACTCTCCTGTCTCCCCCCCGTCCCCCCAGCCTCACCTTGTGGGTGCCCCCCCCATGGGGTCGGCCTCGGGGTAGTACTGCGTGGCCGTCCTCCGTCCCTGCGGGGCCAGGAGGCTGAGCGGGTCGTGCAGCTGGCCGTAAGGCGCCAGGGGGCGGAGGCTGCTCACGCTGCTGATCACAGACACGTGCTGCTCCACCAACCGCTGGCTGTCAAGGTAACCACCGCCGTAGTAACCTGCGCAAACACAGAGGCTGTCCTGGTGTCTGCTGTGGTTTCAAAAGGGCCGTGTGCATGAACTGATAAACGACTTCACGTCCTAGATGATGGACTACGGATTCTCTAAACTTGGCATTTTGTAGATATGATAGACATTTGCTATTATCATTTTAACAGGCCTCATAAGTTCTTACCCGAGTGTCCAGCCCCCGAGTACTGCCCCTGACACCCCACACCATTCATCCCTGCCCCTCCAAAGTTGTACCCCTCCGCCTCCAGCAGCTGGACCCCCCCCAGCATCCATGCCCGGGTCTGCCAGCCCAGACCCGGTATTGTATCCCTGGACGGGCCGGGGAGAGTCGTAGGACGACACGGAGCAGCTGTTGAAGTAATCCTTCCCCAGGGCCTGGTCGCTGTAGGAGGGGTAGCGGGGCTGGCTGAGGTAGGTCTGGGTCTGGGTCTGGGTGTGAGGGTGGGGTCTGAACCCTGCCTGGTAGCTGGAGGTGGATGGGGGGTAGTAGCCGGGGCTGCCAGGGGCCGCCAAGCTCTGGTACTGGGAGTCTAGGTAGGCTTGGCAGGAGGGAAGGGGGGCCTGGAGGGAGGCGGAGGAGGAGCAGGAGGAGGTGGGGGGACAGGAGGTGGGGGCTCTGGTGGCCATGGGGCCCTGGTTGATGACACTGCCCCGGTGGACCAGCGCTGGGGAGATGGGAGGTGTCATTAGAGGGCCGCTGGTCTGGGAGAAGTCCATCTGTCCTCCTGGGAGAGAGAGAGACAGAGAGAGAAGAAGAGAGAGAGAGTTTGAACACACTTTCCTTTCAGTGTAAGGTCTGAGTGCAATAAGTTTGATTCTGTTGTGTAATTGATTCTCCTTTATCCAAGTATTGATTGTTTTAATGACGAACAGTACTTGACTACGAACATGTGCTTCTGGAAATCAGGAACAGACAATGACGAGAAAGGTCTGACCTGCGAGAGAGAAGCCGTCTGACTCTGCCCCCTGGTAAACCACCATGCTGGCCAGTCCCTGCTGCTGGTTGGCTGACAGGCTCATGTAGGCATGCTCTGGCAGAGATTCGTTCTTCACTGATGGGTCACTGGTCACAGCCTTGTTACGATTGGCCAAAAAGCAGGAACTAGGGGAGGCGGTGAATGCGGCTTTACTGGCATCTGGAAGGTAAACAACATCACAACTATTTTTTTATTGTATTTTTTATTATTATACCTGAAGGGGGACATCATAAGGGCTGAGGCTCTAACACAGGGGTTTGATTTAGTCTTGGGTCATTTGTGTATGTACTTCCTACACATGTTAATCTCTAACTGTCTCTGTCCAATCAAGCTGCAAAAGGCTAGAAATCACTCCCTTTCAATAACACATACATCATAAAACATATACCTCAGCACGCCTTAACCTCAAATCTCAACCTTTAACCACACCACACCACACCTCGCAGTATCCGGATTCTCCGATAGGTCAATGTCTTCACAACTCTCATGCTTGCCGTACTGCGCTGCACCAAAACACTGGGCCCCTATTTACAGCTATTAAATGAGCCAGATCAGAGCAAAAGGTCTGATCAAATTAGATGATGTAACTAATCAGAACCTGGCACAATGCGTTTAAGGGGACCTATATTACAGTTCCAAAAGCACTCATACTGTGGTACTTCTGTAAACACAATTGCAGCCGTTATTCACCAGCAAACGCAGCCTGCATCTGTTTAAACGGTGTGGACCCGTACCTGCGTTCCTCATGTACTTGTCCAGGAGATTCTGCAGGTCCTGCTCCTTGTCGTTGTTGAACTGGGTCTCGATGGCCAGCAGGATGTACTCGTCCAGCAGCATCCGGATGAGGTGGAAGGAGCCTGGGAGAGACACGACGCCCGGTTAAGGACATCATCCGCTTCGACCTCTGCAAGACGTTCCTCAATGCTGTTCCTATTTAAACAGCCCTGATTTCATCTCCTTTGAATCCTATGCTCTCATCTACATTTTTAGGGGGTTTTACTTTCGATGTGTGCAAACCCCACGTCATAAAATCACACAAAGACTCCATCTTCACCCAAACAGGCCGGCAGGCTTTATCTTATCAGTGAGCAGGTGTGGGATTGACCTGTCTTATCGAAACAATCCCCTCGTTTGACCCCTCACCCCTGACCTGCTGTTTTACCAAGAAGGTCACGCCGAAACTGTTCAGCGGTGGGGGTGGATAGGAGCGTAGGGTGGAGAGGAGAGGGGGACAGAACAGAGGGTGTCAGGGGAACTAGTGGGAGAACAGAGGCCAGTCTCTAAACAGTGAGTACACGACGCTGAGATAAGACCGTTTCTTTCTGGGCCCGGCCGGGCTTTTATGATGGATGAGCTCATTCTGTGAGCTCAGACCAGAGGCCCGCACTACCTGAGTGTGGAGTTGGATCTAAAGTGACAGGCAGGCGACCGTTTTGAACTGTGAGATGGGGGCGGGGTTTGCATAGAGAAACAAGCTGAAGATGTTATGTCGTGTAACCATGTATTCTTTGAAGTCGTACATACGGTCACATACATAGGAAATGTAACTCTAATATTAGCTGTTACATAAAGAGGTCGAGTGTATGACAGGATATGACACGAGCAGAGACCTTATGTGAAGTCTCTCAAATGTGTGCCCAAACGGGGGATTTCTCTCCTACCGAAGCTGGACGCGTTGTTAAGTGTCAAGTTGTGCATGACCCTCGCGCCGAAGAAGCTCCACTTCAGCAGGAAGTCCTGCGCTCTCCTCTTCACAGACCGCCCACTCTGTTTCCCCGGCTGCCGGAGAGAAGAAGAAAAAAAGGATGTGATGTCACTGCCTGAAGACGAACAAACACTAAAATGAATCATCAACTACATAAGCAGCTGGTGGCACCTTGATGACCTTCTGCTCCACCACCGAGTCGAGCCACTCGATGAATGACTCCACGGTGGCATTCTTCTTCAGAAGGTCTTTCAGCTCCTGGAACACGGCGATGGAATCATCTGGAAGGACAGTTATATGCCTGTCATGGATGGGTTTTGTCTGACATTTATTTCCCAGCTACATTCAAACGACAGTGTCTCTCAACATGATCAAATGTTAATGGTCGTCCTCACATTCAGAGTAGAGGTCTTGGTCTTGGTCCCCCGGGGTGGCAGTGAGGAGGGCCTGCGAGCCAATACTGTCCAGGTCCACCTTGTCGATGTCCACAACCATGGAGGTCACCACATTCTGGTCAAACAGAGCCGGGCGGGCAATCTGGTGGGAACAGATACTATAAACACCTGACCTTGGAGACAACGACCTAACAGCTACCACAACCATCTTATAGTCACCATAACCAGTTATTCGTCACCATAACCAGCTTAGTCACCTTTACCAGTTTAATCACCATAACCAGCTACCAGTCACCATAATCAGCTTACAGTCAACAAAACAAGTTTACAGTCACCATACTGTCAAGCTAGCTGTCTACACAGCCAGCTTAAAGTCACCATAACCACCTAAATCACCACAAAAACAGTGGTCGCCATATTCTAACTCATTCTAAACACCAAAACCCATTTGCAGTTACAATAAACATCTTTCCATCACCAGCCATAGTTATTATGACAAGTGAGCTCAAGTCACTATTACCATTTAATACTCACCATAACCAGCTTAAAGTCACCAACACCAGCTAATGCTCACCTAAGAGCCAATATTCATCAACAAACACCACTCCCAATGCACACGAGAAGTTGAATAACATTCTGTAGACAGATGCAAATCGTCATCAGCTGCTATACATGCCAAGGGGTCCTAACCTGTGCCAGATGCAGGAAAGAGGTCTGTCGTTTTAGCGAGGAGACAAAGCGCCGTGCAATAGGGAGCTTCTTTGCCGCGAGGTCTTCTGGGAGGTTCTCCAATGATGTCATCACCCAGTGTTCCCAGTGCTTGGCGAAGTTACGGATATCTGCTAGGAGACTGGAGACAACACGCGTGTGAATGCACGCGTGCAGGAACCGACTAACACACACACACACATACGCACACACGCACGCCACTTCAGGCAGATTATGTGGCATAAGGAATGCGTCCGGCGTGGCCAAACCATTCAACGACTTACCTCTCAGGCATCTCCTGCATGGTGGCAGGGATCAGAACATCTGTGAGCACCTGAGAAACAGAAACACACACACAACACACAGATCCGTCGGATCAATCACTCGGACTCTACCAGAAGCTCAACGGTTTAAACGACAGCCGTTCTGTTGTGTGTCGAACGTGATCCGCCACACCTTATAGAGGATGGAGTCACACACACAGAAGATGTCCACGATCACAGGGTTCTCCAGCAGCGGGAGGAGGTGGTCTGGCATGCCCTGCCAGAAGTGGAGGAGAAAGTTCTGGATCTGGAGAAGACACGTCAGTCAGTCAGTCAGAAAGGAAACACAACAGAAGACACAGTCGGATGGTAAAGAGACAGGGTGTAATGTAGGGCTACCTCCTCAAAGTTGACATTGATGGCGTTGTCCAGAATGCACTGACAGTGTGTTTTGTACATCATGATCAGGGTGTCGACCTGAAGTGGACATGATTTCATACTGATCACAATACAGTCAATCTTGGGAGATGCATCCTACTTAAGAGTTCAAACTACAGTCTAACGGTGGGGTAGGAATCAAACCTTGTCTCTGGAAATGGAACCTTGGAGAACCAGGTGCTGTGCATTGGGGAAGTCTGGGAGCAACGTCCCAGTTTTAGAACTGAGGGAATATTTCCTGGTAAACCCTCCCTGTGAAGTGAAGAAAAGTGTGCCCTCTTTATTATCACTTGTTTTCAATAATAAAAGTAAATGTTTATTTTCTAATCTTTTTACGTCTTACCTCATTCTTGAGCTTGCTGCCCGAAAATCTGTGACACAAACAACAAATCAGTCTTAAGTGAAGTTACTCCTGTAACCTGATTCGACAACACGTGAATACAAGGTAAATAATATACTCTGAGTATCAGCTTTTAATGGCCCCTAGGGACCATGTTCACACAATGGGCTGATACTGATATTTACCATCTATACTTCTACCCATGCAGAGGTGATAAAGTCTGGTCTCACCTCGTCAAGCCCTTTCCTGAGTAAACAGAGTGGTAGTAGGCACTGCTCTCCTTGATCCCAATACCATAGTAGTGATACCTGATGAACATCAAGATAGAACATGTATGTTGTATGTCGCCATGTACTGTACACATGATACTGTATCATAACCAGTAGGATGAAGCCCAAACATATCGTATCCATGCAGCAGTGGATATAAAGGATATTCATAATTTGATAACGTTCCAATGATGGGAACGCAGAGTCATTTGGATCCCAATGTGTCACCCCCTCCACCCTCACATCTCTTACTTTGAGTGACCTCTGGTGCCTAGTCGCCTGGTGGTGAGGAGAGGGAACTTCTGGCGGATTGTCTGATGAACACAGGAGACACAAGAATGGTCGTGTTATAGTCATGTCGTGGTCGTTACCCTTTTAGACCTTTTTTCCACTCTTCTTTTGTGAAGGACTACTTTCAGTACCTTGCCGAAGGTGGCAGCGCAGGCCGGCTCCAGCTTCTCCTTCCTGCAGAAGTCGAGGTAGTGGGCGTACAGGATGCAGCGAGGCAGACACACGCCCTCGCACACAATGTAGTTTTCCTCCAGCCTGCAGGGAGATACAGCCAAGTCAAACTACCCATCCTCATCAAACACTTGGTTTAACCTCATCAGTTCCCATGACCGGGTGTTTCCACGGACCCCAGTCTATGCCGGTGTGAGTGGGTGTGTTAAAGGAGTGATGGTTATGTACCATTGCAGGGTGAGCTGTGTCTGTTTCTTCTTGTCCTTAATGACCTGCGTGATGCTCTTCCTGGCAGAGCTTTGCTTGAAGGGATGGTCCTGGGAATATTCCAGAAGCTCCTGCTCCTCCTCGGACGACGGTGTCTCGTTGCTGTCCTCTGCTTCTGAGGGGAAATGCATTAGAGAGGCTTCAGGAGTGTTCTACCACAGCAGACACAGTCGTGGTTTGTATGAGAGGCTCTGTACTCTGCTCTTGATGGGTGTCTTACATGATGGAACAGTAAAGACAGGAACCATCTTGAACAGTTTCTGCACATAACTGGCATGGCATTCAAACTAGCAACAGTTTGGCTGCCCACGGAAGGCTTGTGTATGTGCAGAAGTAACAGTCATGAGGTAAGGCTATTTGTTTGTCATGGGTAGCAGCAGGGTCTGTTTCCACTTGAGTGGCTGGGCAAATGAACCACAGCAGTTTCCAACACACACCACCCAGACTAAAAAACAATGAAGGCCCACTATTTTGCTTTGAACTAAAGTCAAATACAAAACAAAGATGTGTAAACAATAACCTCTATAAAAAGCAACACATTTGTATCTAAACTAAATACTAATGTATTTTCTAACACACATATAAGTGCACTTGTAAGTGCCATGGCTTTAAATTAGTATACCTGTATCCCAAAACAAAACGTTAGTTTAGACGACATACTGTAGGCTAAATAGGCTGTTCAATTAAGCTACAGACAATACTGTACGACAAAATTATTCTATTGCTAAAGACAATTCCCATTCATCACCTGATTTAATTCCTGAATCATCCTCTTCGTCAAACTTTGAGAGCGAGTGTCCATGGAAAACACGCAGTAATTTCTCGTCCAGCAAGCTTCCATTGATGCCCTGTGAGGAGCTGCAGAACTTCTTACTTGCCGGAGGGCTAATGTGAAGGAAAGTTCCGTCTCTGACTGGACTGTCCATGTTCCGTTTCATTGGCATGTTTGACGAAACATAACACATTGGTAGAAATACTAAGAGTAATAAGAGGAATACATATCACACATTTGATATTGTTTAGACTGGGAGGCCAAACTCAGAATTATGTCTACCAAAATGTATTTGTTCCATTTGTACCTATCCTCCTGAAGACGGTGAGAAACAAAAATATAATTTCCATTCCATTCACCCATTTGCCATGGGAATAAGAAAATGAAAAAATATTATCCAATGATGTAAGAGGAAGCACACTCAAATTAAATGTTTTGCAGGGCAATCTTCCCGGACCTCCCAATGCCACTCTGATGGAGGCTGCTTGCCTTCCTCTAATTAAACCTGTGCCCAACCTATAGAACCACGTCACTTTCTGATTGCCCCGGGATTCATTTATCATATTTACCGAGGACGGGGAGTAGGTCTACCGGGTAATGATTAACTAAAAAACCATCATCTCTGTGTTTAGAGTGCTGCTCTGCACTGGGTTTAATGCTGCTCTCGGTGCGTCTTTGAATCCATCATAAACTGAATTTGCAGATATTGAAAACGTAATATTATATTTAGACATAGGCCTATATAAATTAGGCTACACTTTGAGTCCATGTACGCTACTAGAGCCGAGCAATATATCCAATCAAACTTGAATAAAATCTCTCAGATAGCATACAAGAACGCCTAATCACAAGAAAATCACTTTGTTGACACAAATGGTGCACATTTCGACGTCATGGACTGTAGGCTTATTAGACATCGCTCCATAAGTGGCAGGAAATGAAATCAGATGTTCTGGTTCTTTTTACAATTCAGCCAACCACAAGACAATAGAGACAGCTGCTAAAGGACCGTCCGATAAAACGTCCTTTTTGTTTCTGATAAACAGTTCTCACGAAGTAAGTTAACACAATGTCATCTAACTAGTTTATATGCAATTCATTTTCCACACAGGCAGACATCTTGGTAGAAAGGGTTCACAGCTCGAAAACGACATACGGCTAACGTAATATACACAGACAAGTACTGATAGCCTAGCTAGCTAAGTTAGCTAAGTTATCGAGCCTGGCTAAACAAATGACTGGTCATTTTCACAATTAAATAATGTTTAAATTACATGTAAGAAATGGTGTACGAACGAAAATGGGATAGTCGTATCCCCATATGTTAAATATCAATTTAGTTAGTTAGATGACCTCGTTGGCAAGAAGCCCATGCTCGGCAACATTTGCCACGTGAGATCGCACGGAGGAATTTTGCTTTAGCGAGGCTTTATGTGTTAATAACCAATCAGTGTTTGCTCTGTTGCTCAGCCTATCAAGATCAAATGAAGGAGACAGTTTACATGCTTTCGGGTACCTTAATCGACAGGCTAGGCTGACCATTTACAATAAGTTGTTACGTCAATTTATTAATTGGCAGAATTTATGCCATATAGAACCTACTTTATGAGTAGAAGGTGTCTTTAAGTAGCCTAGCCTTATTGCTTTAGGGGAAAGTAGGGGGGAAACAGGACGATAATATGTGCAATATTACATTAGCTATTAGACTATTACATTAACCTGCTCCGAAATATAGGGTTAGAACTTTGTTAGAAGCATCTTGGAACATTGTATTGCAGGATTTGTTTCCATTTAGCTAGAAAAGGTCAGGGTTAGAAGGTGGACCATTAGGTGTGGTTCACAGATGGTGTAGAAAATATCCCCAATGTTTGGGGAAGGCTCTTTACTATTTCTGTTTGACAATCGTCCCATGTCCCATGTCCATACAAACATGTTTGAGTTAAATGTGGAAAAACTTGCCTGGCTTGCATTGCATACCTGGGGGGTATTCCAGAAAGCAGGTTATGAAATATACCCGGGTAAGTTAACTCCCCAGCTGACACCCAGCGTTGTAGCAACATTGCCAGTGGGTTGCTGCAACATTGTGAATCAGCTGGTGGGTTAATTTACCCGTCTATGTTGCATAACCTGCTTTCTGGAATACCCCCCTGAACACAATCAAACATTGGAATACATTCTAACATGTGAGCCAATTATCCAACGTCAGTGCCGACCTTACTAATGCCCTGCAGTAAGGCAGCTAAGCTCCATGCTAATGCCATGGATTTTGGAATGCGTGGTTTGATCTGAAGGCGGCCACATGAGCAGGTGTCTACACACATTTGGTGCTATAGTGTATAATTTACACAAGCTATTATGTAAATGTAATGGCAAATGTACAGTACACTTGATGTAGCATACATGATAAAGTTCTTGTCATCTTCTCCTCAGGAATGCTCCACTCTGAACAGCCATGTTGTCTAGGCTGGCTTTAGATAAGAAAAAGTAAGTATTACCAAATCAACAGCCCTGGATTTCTTTTGTAACTAGAATTTTTGGGAATTAATAATAATGAATGGGGACATAGGGTACTGTATTTTGCATGTCATATGCCAACATAACTAGTAATGGTTTGATTAAAGAGTCCTTTCAGATTTTGGTTTTCATTTAATTTCATACATGTTAAACGATAGCTATACAGTATGTGACATTGTGGTTGTTATACACATAGAGCTTGAGTATGTACGAATAAAGAGAGCTTTCAAAAGCTGCTTAAAACTGGCAGAGAACATTTCTATAAAAATAATGTTTTTTGGAATCCAGAATAATACACTTTTGTTCATACCAGACCTGTACAAGAACTAGGCCTCCCTGCACCATGTGCGTTGTGGCCAGTGGACCTGAAACTGACCCATGTGGACTGCAACCCAGATGCAACCCTTGTGCACTTCCAGGGCCAGTACCTCACCATCTCTGAACTGGACTACAACATCCTGCAGGTCAGTTATAGCAGAGAATTTCTAATGTAAGGAGAACTCCCACTCTCGGGATAGTGGACTAGTTCCATATGATGGCGCTAACGGTCGAGTGCAGAATGAATGGAGGTCTATGGAGCTATACCCCTAAAAATCCACTTTTCTCAGGATATAAATTTTTTTCTAGTAATTTTAATTTGGAATTCTAAAGGGGAGGCAAAAAAAATACTAACTGCTGGGTGTAGTTTTTTTGTTCTAAAAATACTTTTACAATGTCAGAGACGTCATACACATTGTACGACCAGAGATACCGTATTACGGCAAGCTCCGGTCACTTTATTTTCTCTCTCTCTCGAGGCATCGACAACACAGCTGACAGGTTAGGCTCCCCCTGTCAATTGCTAATGTTGTTTCTAATGTTGCTAATGCTCTGACATTATGATTCCACTTTGGATGCCGTCAAGCGGGATCTCTGGTCGTAGTCAGTCCATCACTAACCAATCAGCATTCATTAGCAGAATGTAACCTTGTAAGAAATTGAAAGGACATAAGTACTCGTTCATCCAATTTTCGACCTATAATCCATGTTGAACATGCAAAAACTACAATAAAATCTGAGATTTCTCAACGACAATCAGGTGAAAGAAACAAATGTAGCCGTTTAGCTCCATAGACTCCCATTCATTCTGCACTCGACCGCGATCACTCCCAGTGGAACTCTGGTGGAACTGCAACAAAATTCGGTACAATGGGGAGTGGCAAGGCTCTCCTTAAACAGGCTCTGGTTATAGGCTGATTTTGTATCTGGAAATAAACGAACTACCAGTCCAACAGTTGCATCAAACCATATGTTTAGCAATTGTATTACTTAATTGAAAGCTTTGTGAGGCTCAAAAGTTGTCTTTAACTGGCCCCCACCTCTGTTGCAGCTGGAGATACAGAATGCCCAGAAGACAAGAGGGGTGGGGGAGATGGGAGAGTTGTGTCTGGTGGAGGATGTCCTGTCTGACCGCTGGTACAGGGGACGGGTCCAGAACCAACAGAAAGACATGCTGGACGTGTTCCTAATAGACCATGGAAATGTCCTGAGTGTTGACAAGAGCCACTTGGCCCTAGGATCAGATGAGATATTCATGCTTCCACCTAAGATAGTATGTGGCTTCTTTGCAAACGTGTTGCCACTCAGAGAAAGCTGGGATGCTCAATCTGAGAGGTACTTCTCCTCATTGGTAGGAAGCAGTGTGAAAGGATACATTCAGGCCCTGTTGCCACACAAAGTCCTTATACTAGAAGCCCCTGACATCAACAAGCATCTAAAACAAATGGGACTTTGGAAAACACGTAGACACAGACACATTCCTGCTTCTGGTTGAGATACTAACGGAGGTGCCCCTAAAACAGAGCAGGGAATCTGTCCCTGACCTTCTAATAGACAAGCCTAGTGGACAGGAATTCTCTTTCAAGCCGTCCAGCTTGCAAGGCTTTGAAGACATCCTGTCTTTCTGCGGCCCCAAGCTAACAGCTGGCAAGAAAGTGAAGGTGAGAATTACGGCCGCCGTGAGCCCCGATACGTTCTACTGTCAAATGACAAGCATGGCAAAGGATCTTCAGGTGATGTCAGAGGAGCTGGCGGTGATCTGTGAGAACAAGAGCAAAGACGCCGCGCAGAAAACCTCTGAGAACTTGGGTTTGCTCTGCTCAGTCAGAGGCAAGGATGAGGAGTGGCACAGAGGGTTCGTCCAGTTCCTCCCCGTCAACTCTCGCGTCCGAGTCTTGTTTGTCGATTATGGGTTCTGCGAGTCTGTCAACGTGGAGCACGTGCTCCAGCTCCCGACTCGCTTTCTCTCCACGCCCATCGTGGCGTTCCCCTGCGCTCTCTCCTGCCTGGAGGGAGACGACGAGGCAGCGAAGACGGAGCAGCTGGGTTTGCTCAAGGAAGGACTGCTGGGCGAAGAGCTGGAGGCCCATATTGACAGTTTTGATGAGGAAAATAATATTTTTTCTGTCACGATGTTCAGCACCGAGGGTGACGTCATTGCACAGGAAGAGCCAGTGCAGGATGTTATGGACCTTCACAGCAGCTACATGTACTTTGAGAGCACGTTAATGGATATGTTGGATGATTCGGTCCAAGCGGAGGAGATGACCGAGGACATTGTTTTTGAAGGTTATGTGGAACACGTCCTCAACCCCAGTCAGTTCTGGATGAGAACTGAAAAACGCAACGCTGACTTCGAAGCGATGATGGACTGCCTGGACAAACACTTCAGCCAGATTCAATTGGGTGAGGATATTCTGGCGAATCCGGTGCCCGGTACTATTTGCTGTGCCATGTATGAGAAGGATATGCACTATTATAGAGCAATAGTGACAGACACTCTGAAACACGGGGCCGAAGTCTTTTTTATGGACTTTGGTAATACTGAGAAAATACCACACATGCTGTTAAAGATCATCCCGGAGAAGCTTGCCATTGTGCCGGCTTTTGCCTTCAGTTGCTCACTAGTGAATGTCATGCCTACCGATGACGACCTGTGGACCACCACAACCACAAATTACTTTGGACATGCAGCAAGGAACAAGGCTCTCCTGGCCCATGTGGTTCATGTCCAGAAGGACAGGTTTGTCGTCGACCTCTTTGAGATAGGCACTCGAAACAACATGAGCATCTCAGAGCTCCTAACCAGGACGAATCATGCAGTGTTCTGGAAGTACACTCCCTCTGGGCCTGCGGTCATTTCGAAGAAGAACAACGGGAAACTCAAGTTAAGAAAAACGGAACCAGTCAAGGGAACGAAAGTAAGTGGTACTACCACGCGGGATATTTGTGAAGAGACCGCTCAAGTCACAGTCACCAACACCGCTGAAAAGAAGAACTCGACTTTAGTTTATAAAAAACTGACATTGCGACCCGGAAGTGAGCTAGCGGTCCGCTGCTCTCACGTCAACTCTCCTTCCGATTTCTGGTGTCAGATCAAGCGCAAGATCCCTGTCCTGGACAGACTAATGAACGAGCTCCAGCAAGTTTACGAGACACGCGCAACTCCTCTGCAGTCAGGTGACTGCTGCTGCATGGTCAAGTGTAAACATGACGGAAGGTGGTACAGGGCCTGCATCATTGGCAAGTCGAAAAAGGATGACTATGAAGTTATCTGTGTGGACTATGGCATCACGGTGAGAGAAAAAATGCATCTTCTACGAGCTATTTTGCCAAAGCACTTAGAGATTGAAGGGCAGGCTTTTAGGTGCAGCCTCTATAACCTCGTTGAGCCTGCTGATGCTGACTGTGCAAACTGGCATCCAGAAGCACGGGTCTTACTGAAGGACTTTATGGAAGACCAGTCTCTGATGTGTAGCATCAGATCGCAACTCTATGTGAAAAACCACGGCTTGTACAACGTTGTCGACCTCCTCGACGGTAATCGCAGTGCAGCCAAGACCCTTGTGGAACAAGATCTGGCCCGAGAAGTGAACACCTCGGTAAAGCTTGCTCCAGAAGTCGTCCCATACTCTTTTGTTCACTCCTCGTTCAACCTGAACACGGGTAGTGTTGAACAGGTCTATACGACTCATGTGGTTAGTCCCTGGGAGATGTACTGTCAACTAGACAGGAACACAGGCATCACAGAAGACCTGATGGAGAGAGTTTCCAAAGAAAGTGAAAAGATGCAAAGTGACAAAACAAGAGCTGTGAATTTCAAGCTCTGCCTGGCGAAATACTACGGTGACGGCCGATGGTACAGAGGTGTGATTCGGCCCATCCTCCACTCCAGCCTCCTCAACGTTTTTTTTGTGGACTACGGAAACAGAAACATGGTGGAGAAAAGCAACGTCATATCCATCTCCAGCGAGTCGACCGATTTGCTGTTCACGCCGATGCAAGCCCTGAGATGCAGCCTTGCTCATATTCCAAAGGAGGAAGACTTTATCGTGGTCCATCAGTGGCTGGAGAAATCGGTTCTCAACCAACCACTACGAGCCGTAGTGGTTGGAAAGGCCGAGGACGGGACATTTGAAATCGATCTGTTTGATGGCGACGTTCACATTAACAAGAAAGTCAAGGAACTCATTGCCAGTCAAGTACCGAAACCCGAGAAAAAGGTTGTTGGCCTCGAAACAGACGACACTCGGACAAGAAGAAATGGAAAGAACCAGAAGACACCAACAAAGGAAGCTGTGTGCCATAAGAGCCAATCTGAGGAGAAGAAATATCCACCTTGTTCCAAATCGACCGCCTCAAACTGTTCAGATACAAAGCAGAAACCGCGGGGTACAGAAGGCTCGTGTTTGAAGTCTGAGAACATTCCCAGAGGAGATCAGCATGATGCAAACAGCCCATCCAAAAAGCCTCTACACACCATTGAATGTCCCACACTATCAAGTCTACCCAAGGACAAAATTACAACCGGATTCAGGGGCACCGGATTTATTTCTCACGCCAATCACGTCAGCAGCTTCTTCATCCAAATGCAGGACGACGAACCGTCCATTCTGAAAATGGGGGAAGATCTTAACTCTGAGCTGTTAAAGGACACCTTGAAGAACAATTCAGTGGATCTAAAAATCAATGACTTAGTGGTGGCAGAGTACGAGGAGGACGGGGCTCTCTATAGGGCCGTTGTAAAGGACTTTGAGGCTAATAGTCAGTACAAATTGGAGTTTGTAGATTATGGCAACACAGCTGTGATGGGGAAAGAAAAGACATACGGCATGATAAGTGCCTGGCTGTCTCAGCCTCGACTGAGCATTCCTTGCTCACTGTTAGACGCTGGGCGCTTTGAAAGTGACGCGTCGTTCATGGACACGGTTATGGGGAAGCCTCTCATGGTTGAGTTCGTCAGTTGCTTTGGAGTTCAGTGGGAGGTCAATATCGAGATCATGGGACAGGTAGACAAACCGACACTCGCGGCGTCGCCCGAAGCTGGAAGCAGCAAAGTGACCCAGTCAAATGATGAGCTGCTCGCCGTCACAGACGAAGATGAACCTCCCTGTCACCCGAGCCCTTCGCCTGTCACCAAGAGGCCGTCCACAGAAAGGTTCACATTTACAGCCAGCGGTGGGAAAATTGTGTTCAAAGTGTGTCGTAGGGCTTATGCTACCGGGAGATTAAGGAAGACAAGGAGACAACGCCTCAACAGAAAAGCTAAGACCTCAAAAACTGACAGAGAGACTGTTTCAGAGGGAGTCTCCTTTAAGACTGACAGAGAGACCGTCTCAGAGGGAGTCTCCTCTAAGACTGACAGAGAGACTGTCTCAGAGGGAGTCTCCTTTAAGACTGACAGCAGCCCCCTCCAGAGGCTGATTCTGGCCCCCGTAAACACAGACCAGACCTACTCTGGCTTTGCTGCTGCTGTGACGACTCCCTCCGATTTCTACATTGTCCTGGAGGATCTGCTGCTCATCATGAACGCTGTATCCACCATCCTGGAGGAACTCCCATCGGAGCTGCCCTCTCTGCCTGAGGCTGACCTCAACCCCCTGACCTGCTGCCTGGTCCGATGCGATACCAAGTGGTGCCGGGCCGAGGTGGTGCACGCAGACAGAGCTACCGCCGTGGTTGTCAACCTGGTGGACTACGGTCACTGTGTAAATACCCCATACCCAGAGCACTCTATGCTGAAAAGGCTGCCGGAGCAACTGACCAGACTGCCCAAGGTCACATACCCCTGTGCCTTGAGGGGTGTGAGGCCGGCTGCAGGCGAGTGGACCGACGAGGCCGCTCTGTTCTTTCAGGAATCCATCTGCCAGCGGAACCTTGAGATCCACTTTAGGCAGTCGGTCTCAGAAGAACGCTTGGAGGTTGACCTGGTGACGGACGGGACCTACATTGCCAAGGGGCTGGTGGACGCAGGCCATGCCTCCTACATCGATGCCATGCTGGGGCTCCGGTTCCAAGAGCGAGGCCCCATCAAAACCCCGCCTGGACTGGGACGAGCCGAAGGCAGAGTTGCCCCTGATCAAAGATCAGCCCTGGAGCGACCTGAGAGCCTGCTGAACACATCAGAAGTGTACACGTGTGATGCTGTGGAGTCGACCAGGACAAACGAGCTGCTAAGCATGATGGATGGAAGCTGTAGCGCAGAGGGCTGCCCATCAAGTGCCATGACGACACCTGAAGAATCACTGTCTCGCACACTCACTGAAACCCTGGAAGATGACCAAGCAGAAGGGATGAGATTCCTAAGCTTGTCTGAGACACGGCAATGTGAGTAGTTAACATCAAATTATGCTTGTCTTATGTTCTTTCAGCAACTTGCAGATATCTTTATTGTGGGTATTTCCACAGGTTCCCTGATGTGAAGACTGAGCCGGAAACTGAAGACGCCCTCTTGACTTCACCTGTAATGATGACTGACCATTGATACTATGCTTTTAAAAACATGTAAATCTAAAGTGAGCTGTGAAGAATGCTGCTTCATATCCCAAAAAATACTTGATTTTCTTATATGACCATGTCTTAATATGTGACTAGCTCCCAAGCCTATATATTCTTTATTATTATTTTTACTAAGCATGGTATAAAGATGTGCATGTGCAGCAAAAGGCCTCCTTCTAAAAGTTCTTCCCCTATTCCATTTTTTTGTTGTTGTCTTTTTTTATGTATCAAGAGCAATTCGCTCTTCACTCATGAACATTTTAATTTCTCCTTTGTCAAAATCAAGTTGTGGTCTTTAATTAATATCTTAATTATTTTACCCATGCTTGTATTTATCATTGGGCCACATTTGTAACAGATTCTATGTAATCTAAATGAAGATACATGGAGTATAAAGCATCTTGAGTAGTATGTCAAAATATGTACCTCATTCATTGAGAGGCTTTGAGATGCATCTTCATACATTCATTTGCACTAAAACATAGTTAAATGGGAGTAATCTGACAGGAGTGTTGAAGTACCATATTATCTGGAAACCGGTATCTCAAAATGGCTCACATGGTTTGATCTGAATAATTGTTTTATTGTAGGGGAAAAGTACTACAGGATACTGTACTTACAATATTGATTTGTTTTCGTTAGAAACAGTTCACATTTTGATTGTTACATGGTTGTAATCCAAACCTTGTTTTATCAGTATTGTATGTATTCATTTCATTTTCATAATTTGGTGGGATGTATACTTTTGTTCAACCTCAACAATTGTGCATGCTTTGTGATTCAATAGAAATGTTCAAAAATTCTGAGACAGTCAGTGTTTGACTAACACGTCCATGTGGTTTTCACAATGGTTTTGGGCCATGCAAATAAACGTTTACTTTTAAAATCTACATGCACTGCTTGTGCTTTCAATAGCAATGTAAGCATTTTTAAATCAGTATAAATTGTTTCTGGTCCACTGAGTTTGTCCTTAAGATCAGAACTCAATCCCAAGCACCGGCCATTTCAAGTTTGATCAAGTCGTATGAGACCTGAAATCCACCATGAAACCCCATTCCCTGTAAATTCAAACTCCTACACTGAAAATGTAAAACCACGAATGTGGCAATACTAAATCCTTTTTATACAAAACTGTACCAAGTCCCAGCATGTTGTAAAATCTGTATTTATTAATGATTTACAAAAGGCTAACATGAACCCATTGAAATGATTCAGTTTATAACCTAAAAGGTGGTGGGAACACAAGTGTGTACACATCAGGTAATACCTTGAGAACAGAAGCTATTGACTGTTGTCAGTAAGAGTCTGGTCCACACTCTCCTGGAAGAAAGAATATTTACACACAAAATTGAGTCAGGCAGACGGAGGAGATGCTCGTGATCCAGGTTCATGACAAACACACCAGATCACTGATAAAGAACAGTTATTACAGTTATTTTACCTTACAGTATAGGTCCCAAATGTATTATAAGTTCTTTAATATAATCATTTATACATCGTAGATAATTGAACAGAATCTGCGCAAGACGTTTAGATAAGGTTCAAAATAAATACCTGCAATTCACGTGAAGATTCTTCCGTAATTAAAATTTTATTTATAATTTGAACTGAGATTGAAGTCATCTCCTCTTATTAACAAAGGATGTAATTTGTCATAATTCTGGCAAAATGTATACAACCGCTCAAATTTCACACAACTCTGCAAAATGACTATTCATTTCTTCAAACAAAGAAAACCAGTACTAAAAGTTAGAGGATGGGTGTAGGGTGTGGGGTAGAAAACATTATAAAACGGATTAACCCGCTCCAGACTGCTGACATGTAGAGGGGTGAGGGTGGAGGGTCTGGGTGTCAGTGAGCTCCCACAACACGCGTGTATAAAATGTGCTGCTGGAGGCAGTAGCTCTGGGCAGTCTGGTTCATCATCTGACCTGTGGTACTCTGAAGATCAAACTGTGGCCTAAGAAGCTGCTACTAAACAACAGCAGAAAGTGAAAACCCGGAAACCAGAGATTTATTTACAAGGTGACTGTGCACTTAGGAAGATCCACCAGGACTCAGTAAACCAGTTTATACACGAGGAAGTGATATCATAGAACCTTCTAGACGTTTACACCCCCCACACTCTCTAAGGAATGAAGAAACAGTGTATGGCAAACCAGAACGGACAACATTACTCTTATCAATCACCGAGAATCGTCAGAAAAAGTTAACTAAAAAAAGATTGGTCTGGTACACTTGGGCATTTATTTAGACAAGAAGAAATTAAAAGTGAAAATATGTAATGCAGAAAAGAGCATAAAATAACACCATAAAATAGTCCACATTACAGTAAGCTATTTAAAAAAATTAAAATGAGAAAAAATCTTATCCCGAACCCAAGAGCCATTTTACAAACAAAAATATATCCCCCTTCATTGTAAATGTCAAATTTGTCTCACTAGAAGAAATTAAAACATTTTTACAGTGCTTCATCATAATATATCTTTGATAGTTTAACAAGGGAAAATTTAAGCCATAGAGGTCTCTCCTATTGCCACGATACATCAAAATTGTACGTAAAGGGTCCAGTTATTCAAGAATATAAAAAAAGAAAAAAGAATGCACACGCACAGATGAGACCGGCTGGTGGAGAAGAACGTCAGGTTTCCCCATCCTCTCACTCGGGAGGGGGAGAGGGAAGGTGATGGAGGTGATGGGGGGGGTGGGGGGGTGATGGGGGGTGATGGGGGGGGGGAGAGGGAAGGTGATGTCTAGGCCCTCTGGCTCTTCCTCCGGAGGGGCTCCGGGGTCCCTACTGTTTGGTGTTGAGTTCGTTCTCCAGCTCCATGAGTTTGCGCGAAGCCTTGACCTTGTTGGAGATCTCCTTGCCCTGGGAGAAGAGCCGCTGGCGCTCCTTAAAGGTCAGGCTCTCCGGGTTTCCGCCAGGGTTAGCGTTCTCCTGCTCCTGACCACTGGAATGACCCAAAGAAACACACACTAACCATCACCAGATGGGCCAACAAACTGGAGATAACCCCCAACGCCAAAAGTTAGAAGAGAGAGAGAGAGAGGAGGACGGAGAGAAAATTAAACGCCGTGCCGCACCTTTTCGTCCATTTCTCCCGCGGGTCTTTGTAGAGCTCTCCCGCTCCTACAAGTCCTGCTGGGTTTCCAGTGTATGAGTTAAATCCTGCAAATCGCGCCACGGTCAGGAGAGAAAGTTAGATGGGCATCACAGCAGGTGACGACTAGCAACAGCTACGGCGGCCAGAAAGCTGCTGGGTCCCTCAGGATCGCCACCAACATCCCACAGCTTCCCATACAAAAACGGGCTCAGACTCGTTACTAATTAGGATGAGGTGAGCATGTCCCGTCTAAATGGCCGTCGCTGAGCCCGTTCGGGAGCCCGTTCAGCCCCGACTAGACCCCTCGACCGTACCCAGCAGCTTCTAGGCAACATCCCAGAACGTTCTACACCCGAGCGTTCCCACAGAGAGGAGACGAGCGTTAGGTCGGCAGGAAGCCAAGAGCGTGGGCGAGCTGAGCAGTGCGAGTTATAGAAGCGTTCACCCGGGAAGAAAAAGCAGCAGGCTGTGGAACTAGAGAGAGCGGGGGGGTGGGGGGGGTCACAGGACGAGGTCGACCGCCGTGTCGTCTGACCCCTCGACCCCCAGGCGGTGACCTCCACCTGTGACAACACCGTGTTCATCGTTAGGCTCACCGGTCCCTGTGTCAGTCACAACCTCTACCACACCAGACCGGGACAGACCTGGGCATGGTTCGACCAGGCCTAGCTTGGCTTAGCATGTGAGCCGTATGGCATCTCTGGTCGTACACAGCCATTCTAACAGCTGTCCATCCTCCGGTTGTGCTCCAGCCCAGTTTGAGGTACGGAAGCACAACCAGAGCCCAAACACGTGTCACAATGAGGGGAGAGGTCGTGGTAGAGGCTGACACAAGGACGAGCGAGAGCCCTGTCAGGGTTCTACTGGCAGGGACAGCGCTCTCTCTGGAACCAGGCTCTAGTCTACACTCCCGCTGGTTAGACTGACCCCTGATCTCTGGTGACCTCTGGGCCAGAACAACAGGAACCAGACACTTTCTCAGACATAACAGACTACATGGGGGTCTGGTGTTCTCTCAGATGAGAAGATAATAGCTGTCTCATTGGCTGGAGCCAGACAAGCCTGGTCCTATCAGAGAGCTGCGTCGTCCCGACAGTGCCAGTAGAGTCACCTGAAGGTGATGTAACACAGTTGGAAGCCAGGGAGGCCGGGGATCCAGGTGCCGATTGGTCACCTGAACCACCCAAGAGCCTTCTGGGAATTTGAAGATAAGGCATCATACAGTCAGGCAGACAAAGACAGACAAAGGCCAGACAAAGGCCATACTCGAGACAACTAAAGGCACGGACAGACAGAAACAGACGGCTAGACAAAGCAGTGAGAGAGACAGACAAATCAACAGACAGACCAGGCAGGGACATTGACAGCTACAGCAGAGTGACAGACAGACAAGTCAAGACAACCAGACAGAGAGAGAGAGAGAGAGAGGAGAGAGCGAGCAGCTAAAGGAGCTAAAGCTTAGCCAAGGCAGTTAAAGCAATGGATATCAGGCTGACTGACAAGCCGTTCGGCAGTGCTTTGCGTAGTGAGGGTCGGGAGGGGGGGAGGGGGTGCAGTATAAATGAATACAAAATTATGGTGATGTGACTGGGGAAGGGGTGGTGGGGAAGGGAGGGGGGGGGGCATGGTTAGTGATTATTCCCTCAAACGTTGAGCGATGGAATGCAACACCTGCTCCCGGTAGGCCCAGACAACATCATTCATACTGGTGTGTCTCCGTGGGTATGTGTGCATGTGTGTGAGTGTGTGTGTGTGTGTGTGTTACATGCAGGCAGTCAGTCACGTGGCCTGTGGTACAGGGCAGTGTTAGGTCGTGTTGCATTGCGAGCGCCCTCTGGTCTATGGCTGTTTTCCTGCATCCACTGGGTCCCGGTGTAGATCCTCTAGACTTCTAAGGCTGTGTTGACCTAACTGTTCTCTCTGGGGAGCATGTGGTCAGCCGCAGCAGACTCAACGATGCCTCGACACTAGGACTTGGGAAGTGAACTCAACACACTTTCACAGTTTGCTAGACACTTTCATAAATCTCTCTCAGTGAGTGTACTAAACATGAAGTTGCAATACTTGACAAATAATCTCTTTGGCAACACATCTGAAATGCTCTGCCAAGGATTGTAATGTGTAAGGTTGATTATAATAATTTAGTTCTATCACTGCCCAGCAGATGGTGCTATAAACATAATCGTGGACAGCATAAGTTTGGTCTGTACCTATCAAGCGTTGAGGACCCAGACAGACCTAACAGCCACTAACCAGTAGGGGGCGCCCCTCAACAGATCCGCTACCCAGAATGCCAAGAGTGTATGAGTGGGAGGGGGCGTGGCAGAGGAGGTGCTCCTCGATGATTGGTTCGTCGTCTGTATGAAGCCAGTGTGTCCCTCCCTAAGCCAACCAACCGGCAAGCAGGGCCAGAGGCCGCAGGGCGTGGGGAGGGGGCGGGACGGCGGGCGACCACACCCCCAGACAGCACAACCAAACACACACGGAGGCGGACCAGCTACAACACCAACAGTACTATGATTGGTTCTCTGGCCGTAGCGCACAGCGAATCACAGGTCTTTATCGATTGCTTTTACTCCGCTAGGGTGATTTCATTGGAGGCAGAGGGGGACGGGGCGAACGAACGGACAAATATAAACAAGACAAAAATGAAAAATGGAAATAAAAACGGAATCTGATTTGCTTGAGGGAGAATTTCTAAAACGATCGAACTAGAAGGGAAACGGATGAAAAATGGGAGTCCAATTTCTACTTGATTGACGGACAGAGTATTGAACTAATGGAACACACACAAAAGGAGAGCGAGAGAGAGAAAAGAGAGCGAGAGAGAGAGAAAAGGAGGCAGAAAGCCTCTCTACTGAAAGAAACAAAAAACTGAAGATGACAAACATGAACGAGAGGAACAAATGAAATGAATGAGAGGGAGGGAGGGAGGGGTGGAGCGAGACGTGCGCCCCTCTCCGCTCCTGCTCCGTGCGTCTCTACCTTTGGGGGCGTAGCCTGGTTTGGCGGGGATAGGGGGGGTGTGGCCAGTACTGTTGGCATTGAACGAGCTGGACAGGAAGATCCCGTCCGAGAGTGGGCGGGGCTTGCGCGCAGTGGGCGGCGGCTTGCGAGCGGGCGGGAGGTCGCCGTACGACTTCCTGGTGGCGGCCATCTTAACCTGACCTGCTAGGCCCGTCCCCGCGGCATCTTCCTCCTCCTCCTCTTCCTCTTCGCCCCCGTAGGAGACAAACTTGGCGGTGTACAGGGTGTCGGGGGAGACCACCTGCGTTTTGAGGTAGGAGGTGTTCCTCTGGGGCGGGGGGGGGCGGGGGCTGGGACAGGGGGGTGTTAGTGGGGGAGGCGGGGGAGGGGAGCTGGTAGTCCTGGGGGAGGGGTGGCCGGTACAGACCCGGCTCGTCTGGCGTCAGCAGCCGGCGGTCCGCCTCCTCGTGCTGTCTCCGACGCCCCGCCTCCAGGCGGGTGTAATACTCCTCCTCCTGCCTCCTCTACGGGGGAGAATCGGCCTGTTAGAATGCCTACCATTGGCTGACACCTGAGTTTCCGGGCCTGCTCTCATTGGGCTCGCAATGCCTGACTGGATTCAACTACGGGGCGTGGCTGCCTTGTGGCCCGATGAGCCATCCTCCACCCTGGAAGTGTGTGTGTGTGTGTGTGTGTGAGAGAGAGAACCTTAAGAGGCACACTGCTCTGCGTCTGTGGGTGTGTAACACTTCTACAGGTGTCTAGAGAGAGGTGGTGAGAGGGGGCTGTCCAGGCGGCTGTCCAGGCCTGCTTCTCTAGGGGGGGTTCTGAGGCTGCTGCTGGTGTTGTCTGGGGCTAGGCTCCGAGGGGCTGCAGGACGGAGGGCTCCTCCAGGGCGGGGGGACCTCTCTCTGGGACGGGCTCTGCTTCAGGACCGGCCTGGGCCTGGGGCTCTGGGGTTAGAGTGTGCTGGCGGAGTAGGGAGAGGGGGGGGGTGGTCTGGAGGGGTGTATGATGAGAGGGTGGTTGGGCTAAGGGAGGGTCAGAGATGGTGTGTGTGTGTGTGTGTGCGTGTACGTGCGCATGGTAGGGTGGGGATAGGGAGGCATTCCGACAGCATTCTGAAGCAATGCCGGATGGGATGACGATGACCTTCCCAACAAACTGAAGATTCCGTAAATAAATGAACGAGAACCTGACACTGACGACAACAACGATAACCACAACAACAACAGTAAAACAATGGGAGTCCCATGCTTTAGATGGGGGTGTTGGGGGGTCCATAACAAACATACATCACCATAACAAAGGGAGGGTAGGGGTCATGATAACATGCAGTTGGACATCATCTTCAAGATCATTATAATGGTTATCAGCATCATCATCATCAACATCATCATCATCCGATATCAGGTTATGAGTGGTTTGACAGCGTAAGACTGCAGCCATCACTGGAGCACCATGACATGACAGGTGTGTGTGAGCATGTGTGTGAATGTGAGTGAGCGTGTGTGTCAGCGTGTGTGTGTCAGCGTGTGTGAGTGTGTGAGCGTGTGTGAGTGTGTCAGCGTGTGTGTGTGAGCGTGTGTGAGTGTGTCAGCGTGTGTGAGTGTGTCAGCGTGTGTGTGTGAGCGTGTGTGAGTGTGTCAGCGTGTGTGAGTGTGTCAGCGTGTGTGTGTGAGTGTGTCAGCGTGTGTGAGTGTGTCAGCGTGTGTGTGTGTGAGCGTGTGTGAGTGTGTCAGCGTGTGTGAGTGTGTCAGCGTGTGTGAGTGTGTCAGTGTGTGTGTGTGTGTCAGCGTGTGTGAGTGTGTGTGTGTGTGTCAGTGTGTGTGTGTGAGTGTGTGTGTGTGTGTCAGCGTGTGTGAGTGTGTCAGCGTGTGTGAGTGTGTGTGAGTGTGTGAGTGTGTCAGTGTGTGTGAGTGTGTCAGCGTGTGTGAGTGTGTCAGAGTGTGTCAGCGTGTCAGCGTGTGTGAGTGTGTCAGAGTGTGTCAGTGTGTGTGAGTGTGTCAGCGTGTGTGTACCTTCTCGTCCGTCTCCCGTCTAACCCGCTCCTCCTCCCTCCACCTCCTCTCCTCCTCCTGCTTGGAGCGCTCCTCGGCCTCGCGCTGACGCAGCTCCTCCAGCTGCTGCTTACGCCGCCTCTCCTCGTCCTGCAACTGTGGCCGCACGCACGCACACACACAGGCACGCACACACACAGGCACGCACACACAAACAGGCACGCACACACACACACGCGCACGCACAAACACACCACACAGATGCACATACACACCGTGACCACACACACACTATATTTAGTACCACACTGCCATACTGTACTTCTACCTAAAAAGTTGGTAGCTTGAGAGAGAATTTGAGCCTTTGAACCCTGAACTAGACCTCGTTTCTGGTTACTTTAGGTGCACTTGTTTTAGTCCACCAAGGCAGACGGAGCTAATCACTTTACTCACGTCTACCTGAGTTGGACAGGCGATAAAACATAATGAGACACAAACACTGAAGTCCGGCACAGTGGAACACAGTGGAACACAGATGTCCAGCACAGTGGAACACAGATGTCCAGCACAGTAGAACACAGCCATGCTAGCCAGGCTTTCCATCAACCACCACACACAGCCAAGATGAGAGGAAGAGATGGATGGATGGATGGTCACCACAGCACCACTATGAACCCCTCATGCAGGCCACGCCCCCTCCGGCAGAGGAGGAGGGGGGGAGGGGAGGTGGCAGTGAAGCATGCACAGACCCTTCCCCCTCCATGCACAGACCCTTCCCCCTCCATGCACAGGCCCCGCCCCCCCTTTCCCACAGCCCAGAGCCACGCCTCTGCCTGCCCTGAAACAGCCCTGCTGCTGGGGGGACTCTGGGACGCTGCTTCCTCTGGTGGACGAAGTGGGACGGACATCTGAATGAAGACGTTCCACAGCAGCAGGGTTTCCAATGCAGACAGACAGACCTTACAGCATCAAGTACCCCCAGGGTAGCCCTCCCCCCCCACACTCCCTTCATCCCAATACCTCGTTCAGCTCCAGTGACTGGCTGCTCCCAGCTCTGCACCCCCCCCACCACCACCACACACCCAGATGAGAGGCGCAGTCCCAACCCCCAGGTTAGATGAAAGGGGAAGGGGTGGTGAGTATGAGCAAACAGGAAACACGGGTGGAGCCAAAACAGGAAGTCGACAGGAAGTAGTGGAGTAGTGGAGGAAGAGTGTTTGTTAAGAAGAAGAACGTACCAAGTCTAGAACAGAGATAGCTGCTGGCGCAGCAGTCTGCTGCTGGAGAAGAAAACCAAACAGAGTGAAAAACAGAGAGAGGAGGAGGAGGAGGAGGAGGAGGAGTAAGGGAGTAAATAAAGAGAAATCAAAACAGGAGGAGGAAGGGAGGAAGGAGGGAGGGGTCAGAGAGAAGATAAAAGTGAAAACATTGCTGTGGTTTCAAACGGCAGTGAAGTGTTGCCACGGGAACATTCCCTCCTTCAGTGTGGCTTTGATTAACGTCAGTGGGTTGCCCTGCCCCGTCCTGGCATAGCTCCTTGGGTGGAGCCAGCCCCTCCTCAGAGCTCTGGATGAAGCAATGTCCGTCTTCCTCCCATTAGACATACACACACCCTCCCCCCCCTCCCTCCCTCCCTCCCTCCCTCCCTCCCTCCCTCCCTCCCTCCCTCCCTCCCTCCCTCCCTCCCTCCCTCCCTCCCTCCCTCCCTCCCTCCCTCCCTCCCTCCCTCCCTCCCCTGGGCATGAGCCGGGCCTCGCCACAACAATGCGTGGTCACGCCAGATACTTCCTCTGTCGATGGTGTCAGAGCGGCCAGCCGAGAGGCCCCGCTCTGGGAGGAGAGCCCGGCGAGCAGGAGGGCGTGGCAGGGAGACTGGCTCTCACACAACCACACTCCCTGCGGAATGGACCAATCATGAGGGTTTCACCCCCCCCCTCACCACCCCCACCTACACGGCCAACCAGGCATCAGCAGCTCAGCAGCATGGCAAAGCGATGAGGTAAAGCAAATGTAGCAGCCAGCCAGACCCAGCCCAGTCAGAGCGCGCGGGGGTCGTAGCATTTGCACCGGATTCCTCTCTCCTGTAAACACCCAGCCTTGCGGCTACTTTGTGTGGACAGACAGTACCGTACTAGCCCTACCTCCCGACCCCCAACCCCGCCCGGCCTTACCCGTGCCCTCTTCTCAGCCTCCAGCCTCTGCATGATCATCATGGTGTCCACGTCCTCGTCGTCCTCCTCCTCTTCGTCCTCGTCGCTCTGCTTGGACTCCTGCAGCCGCTTCTGGAACTGCCACTCCAGCATCAGCTTCCTCAGGCGGTCGCTCTCCTCCGCTGTGCGCTCCGGCTTGGCCTGGACACACACACACACACACACACACACACACACACAGCAAGGGGTCAGGGTCGGCGAGCGCTGGGGGAAACCACTTTGTGCATCTGTTAGGCGCTGGTCTACTCTGCAGTGTCTATTCTCCTCTATTGTGTGTCTACGCTAGTGCCCGACCGATAAATGATTTTTAAGGCCGATACCGACACAAATATGTGGTGATAAAAAAAATACGATATTCCGATATATATATATATCCTTTTTTCTACATCCAGAACTGCTTTACAAAACTTGAACAGATTTCCCTGACATTCTGCCTGACTGGATCAGGGTAGGGTCGTAGGGTTTGTGGCGTTCTAAACACGAGTGTTGCCAACAGGGACGTTGTAGAGTGACCTCTGGCGGACAAACTATGCAACGCCAATACTCATAACATGGTTGAAGGGTGTTTTGTCAGTAAACAATATTCATTTATCGGCCATAATAAATGCTGATACCGATAGTTTGGAAAATGCCTAATATCGGCCGATAATATCAGCTCGCCGATATATCGGTCGGGCTCTAGTCTAATAAGGTTAAATATCCTGAATTTCCCTCACGGGATAAATAAAGTATTTATCTATCAATCTATCTATCTACTCTACTGTATATGCAATTTACTGGGAATCTACTCCTACCTGTAGATCCTGGATCTCCTTGTCCAGCAGGTCTACTATGTGGAGCTGCTGTTGTTTCTCCAGCTTCTCCCTGGCGTCTCTCTTCCAGGGGTCGGGTGACAGGCTGTCGCTGGACGACAGCTCCTCCTTGCTGTGGAGGGGGGAAGAGAGGAGAGGGAGGGGGTCAGTCACCTGGCTGGCACACGAGTGCCATCACAAACATCTCACAGAGAACACAGAACCGTCGCTGACGCCACACTGCGGCACGTCCTCTGCCGTCCGCCAACTACAGCGGCGTTCAGGGATTCAAACTAGCCACCCGGATGCACCACCAACTCTGGTTTGGTTCCGAACTCTGCCCACCTGATGGTGATGTACTGGAGGTCTCGTCTCTCGATGGTGCGAGGCTGCTGCTGGGGGAGGAGCTCCCTGATCACCGTGTCCTGGGGGGGGCCGGGAGCCACGGCCGTGCGGGGCAGGCTGGATACTTTCTCCGCCGGCCTGGGGGGCTGCGGGGGGAGGTAGGGCTGGGGAGGCAGGTACGGCTGGGGCTGTGGGGGTAGGTAGGCCTGGGGCATGGAGGGGGGCGGGGCTTGGTGTTGCGGCGGGGGCTGGCTGGCGGCGTTGTTGTTCGGGGGCAAGGCGGGGTTGCGGATCTGGCCCAGCTTCCTCTCCTGCTCCCTCCTCTTCCTCTCCCTCTCGTCCTCCAGCCGGGCCTTCTCCTTCTCGTACCAGCGCTGCTGCTCCTCCCGCTTCCTGCGCTCAGCCGCCAGGGCCGCCTGGGAGGGGCCCGCGGACGGAGGCGGGGGCGGGGGGAGGTCAGGCTGGGCCTCGAAGTCCGGGTAGTGGACGGGGGGTGGAGGCGGCGGGGGAGGGGGCAGGTCGGAGCGAGAGGGCTGGGGGGCTGCGGGTCCGGGGTGGGGGGCGTTGGGGGTCTTCCAGCGGCCGGGGCCACTCTTGTGGTTGCCGGGGGTCTTGGAGGAGGAGGAGTAGTTGAGGTGCTCCTGGCTGGAGGTGGACGACTCCACCGACGACGACACCTGACCGTGGTTGCCGTGGTTCCCCCAGTGGTCGCCGCCCCCTCGCTGGAACTCAGCCTCTCTCTGGAACTCGGCCTCTCTCTGGAACTCGGCCTCTCTCTGGAACTCGGCCTCTCTCTGGAACTCGGCCTCCCCTGAACTCGCCTCCCTGGAACTCCGCCTCCCGCTGGAACTCCGCCTCCCGCTGGAACTCCGCCTCCCTGTGGTGCTGCAGGTGCACCAGGTCCTCCGGCCTCAGCCCCCCTGGAGGCTGGGTAGCCCCCCCCCTTGCAGGTCGTCCTGAGACTGGGCCACTTGCTGGGGAGGAGGAGGGAGGAGGGCACACAGGCACAAAACATGCGTTTAAAGTAGGGCTGGGAATCGATTTGACAAAAAACGAACTAAATAAAGGCTAAATATGCTGTGATTAATCGCATTTTCCCCTAGCTCGTTATCATCATGTAAAACACTGAATTAAATCAATGAACACAATTAACTATATTTTAAATATAACAATATAACATCTCGTGAACTGTAAACAGTCTCTCCTGGGAACTACTGAATAGTCATTCTCATTAAATATATGCAGCAACTTTATAAACGACAAAGTGTTTAAGTGTACGTTGAATATTTAAAGTTTAAACCCTGAAGGTTATCACAAATACTAGGTCAGCTTAGAACTTCAGGCAATAGTCCAAAAGAAGTAACGTAGATTGGCAAGGCCGTCCTGTAGCCTCGCTAGTAAAGTCCATAATGCCCGGGTGTTTTGGTGTTTAGTATGATAAACTGAAGAAGAATTGCTTCTATGGTATTGGAATTTGACTTTGCAAATTGTACAGACCACTTTTGTTAGGCCAAATTTCCATACGGATACTTGTTAAACGTAAACTTTCCTCCTGAAACTCCCCCGTTGTGTTTCTCCATCATGCCAGGGTGACTTGGCTCCGGCACTCACAACAGCCACCATAACAGGAAGTGTAACTGAGGCTTATAGTGTTTGTAATAGACGCGTTAATAGTGCTAAATTATTTTGAATGCGTTAAACACTTTCAGGTGGCTGAGCGGTTAGGGAATTGGGCTAGTAATCAGAAGGTTGCCGGTTCACTTCCCGGGAGTGCGAAATGACGTTGTGTCCTTGGGAAAGGCACTTCACCCTACTTGCCTCTGGGGGAATATCCCTGTACTTACTGCAAGTCGCTCTGGATAAGAGCGTCTGCAAAATGACTAAATGTAAATGTAAAACACTTCAAATGAATTCCTAAGATTAACGTGTTAACTTTCCCCAGCCCTAATTTAAAGCACAAGACTAAACACAACCAAGCGTCGAGTCATAATGAATTCGGCTTTAATAGACATTAGGAACAGAGAAAGAAGCGCGGCATAAATAAGTCCTTCAGAAGCCTAGAAGAGGACAGCCAGAGAACTCCTCCTCCTCTCTCCTCTGACCTGCATGGTCATGCTGTTGTTGAGGTGCTCCTCCATGGCCGCGGGGTGGCCCCTGTCGTCGGGGCCGTGCCAGTGCTGGCCAGGCCCGGGCCCCACGCGGTCCTGGCTCTTGGAGGCTGGGATGGTGAAGTACTCCCTGGGGTAGGTCTGGGTGGGGATGGGGTAGGCCTCTGGGCGAGGGGGGGAGGGCTCATCCTAGGATCGGGATGGGAGTTGGTAGTGGGGGGGGAGGGGGGGGATTGCAAATTATAATCCAAGGTTATAAATGCTTAAAAGCTGGGGAGTTTGCGTTCAACAGTGTGTGTGGTGTGTGTCTCACACAGAGGGAACAGTAATGTGTGTGCAATCAGGGCAATCACTGGATTTTTGAAATGTTGCTGAGAGGCTAATAGTATGTATAGAATGTCAGTGACAGGCTAATAGTGTTATGTGGCTAGCAAGCTGATTAAGACATTTATAAGATACAGATAATTAGAGATAGCGGTTAGCAAGCTAATTAGATTGCATTATGCATAGTTATGGGCTAATGAGAGCTAGCGGTTAGCGGCTCGCCAGCTGATTAGGATGTATTACGGGGGGTAATGAGAGACAGGATAGCGTGACAGTGTTGTTTGTGGCCATGTCAGGGATCCCCAGGAACATGATGTCCTGTCCTGCTAAGTCCTCCACACTAGCTGGTCTTTATACAATGAGCAGACAAGCAGGCCTGCAAGTCCTGCCTTATGGCAGTAACACACTCTTCAATCCAAGAAACACACTGTCACAGTGAAACACACTACCACTAGCACACTGGGGATGGGTATGGCTCAGTGGTTAGAGCATTCGACTGCAGATCCATTCTGTGTGTCCCATTGGATACAAGTGTCCAAATGAACCCATAACATTAGCTTCAGTATATCAGTATGTGATTCCAGCAGGACCACACTACCATAGGTGTCAGACAGAAGTGAGTGTATTAACAGGCTTGTATGTTGGTGCTATCTTCAGCCCTTAGACACACACACAAATGCGACAGATTCCACACTGGGGTGATGTGATGGCGGTTGCCGTAGTTACTCACATCGGCACAGAGGTTGCCGGTGGAGACGGAGGTGATCTTGGTCCCGGGGCCGCCGGGGTACACAGCCTTGCCCGCAGGACTCTGGCTCTGGTCTGGAACACACACAGCATGGTGGGTAGGATGGGACAGTGTGGGATAGGATGGGGAGGGTGTTGGGTATAATAGAGAGTGTTGGGTATGATAGAGAGTGTTGGGTATGATAGAGAGAGTGTTGGGTATGATAGAGAGAGTGTTGGGTATGATAGAGAGAGTGTTGGGTATGATAGAGAGAGTGTTGGGTATGATAGAGAGAGTGTTGGGTATGACAGAGAGAGTGTTGGGTATGATAGAGAGTGTTGGGTATGACAGAGAGAGTGTTGGGTATGATAGAGAGAGTGTTGGGTATGACAGAGAGAGTGTTGGATATGATAGAGGGTGTTGGGTATGACAGAGAGAGTGTTGGATATGATAGAGAGAGTGTTGGGTATGACAGAGAGAGTGTTGGGTGAGGGGTTGGGTTACGAGGGTGTTGGGTATGATAGAGAGAGTGTTGGGATATGATAGAGAGAGTGTTGGGTATGACAGAGAGAGTGTTGGGTATGATAGAGAGAGTGTTGGGTATGATAGAGAGAGTGTTGGGTATGACAGAGAGAGTGTTGGGTATGACAGAGAGTGTTGATTGTGAGGGGTTGGGTATGTGAGAGTGTTGGGTATGAGGGTGTTGGGTATGGTAGGGGTTGGGTATGACGAGAGTGTTGGGTATGGTAGAGGGTGTTGGGTATGATAGAGAGAGTGTTGGGATATGATAGAGAGAGTGTTGGGTATGACAGAGAGAGTGTTGGGTATGATCAGAGAGAGTGTTGGGTATGGTAGAGGGTGTTGGGTATGACAGAGAGAGTGTTGGGTATGACAGAGAGAGTGTTGGGTATGATAGAGGGTGTTGGGTATGACAGAGAGAGTGTTGGGATATGATAGAGGGTGTTGGGTATGACAGAGAGAGTGTTGGGTATGATAGAGGGTGTTGGGTATGACAGAGAGTGTTGGGTATGGTAGAGGGTGTTGGGTATGACAGAGAGAGTGTTGGGTATGACAGAGAGAGTGTTGGGTATGATAGAGGGTGTTGGGTATGACAGAGAGAGTGTTGGGTATGACAGAGAGTGTTGGATATGATAGAGAGTGTTGGGTATGACAGAGAGAGCGGAGATGCTCACTGGCGACGTTGGGGCTGGAGCGGTGGTCCACCCGGTTCTTCAGCAGCCTCTCCTCGTTGCTCTTCTTTGGTTCAGGGTAGGAGTCCCAGCCTGCCTGGGGGCTCTCAGGGGAGCCGTTCTGGACAGAGTTGTTGTAGAGCTCGAAGCCCTCGCTCTTTGGTCTCAACTTCCCGTTCTTGTCGCGCCCTCGGTCCGAGGCTGGGGGAGAGGGACCAGGGGTCAGAGGTTAGAGTTAGGCTCTGGTAGAGTAGAGATGATGGAGAACCATCGGATTGACACGTCTCTCACAAGATGTTTCCGAGTCCAACACAGCTGCTGGGTTGTGTGGGACACGGACGTTTGTTCTGTATTGGTCACGTGACCGCTCAAAGGGAATTGCACGCAATGCAGTAGTAGTCCATATGAATCTATGGAGAGAGATATGTCTCAAAAGTATTCGTAAATGCAAGTACCATGATCCACAAATGTTTCACGATTTACAAATGTGTTTTGCCATCCACAAAAACAAGAATAAGATTTGTAATTTGTGAGTTGACATTTACATAAATGTGCTATGATTTGTACACATAGATGTCCATTCGTAAATATATTGTTTGTAATTTCTTAAAATACTTAACATTTCGTGTGTGCATTTCTCATGGTCTGTCATTTGTAAATCTACAATTTGCGTGTGAAGTGTTGAATCTGCATTTGTGGATTGCCCAATACACGCTTGCAAATCTTCTTCCTGTGACGTATTTTTGAGACAAACTTCACGGTTTTTTGAGATCCACGCACAAATAGCTTTCTGATCCACAAATGCAAGCCCCCCAATTTTAAGAAATTACAAACAATATATTTACGAATGGACATCTATGTGTACAAATCATAGCACATTTATGTAAATGTCAACTCACAAATTACAAATCTTATTCTTGTTTTTGTGGATGGCAAAACACATTTGTAAATCGTGAAACATTTGTGGATCATGGTACTTGCATTTACGAATACTTTTGAGACATATCTCTCTCCATACCCCCCCCCCTCCTACCCTGGTGTGTCTCCTTACCCCGGGGCATCATAGGAGAGGGCTGGTTGAGCAGCGTGGCCAGGCCGTGGTAGATGGCGCCCTGCTTGGCGACCTCCAGAGTCACCACCGCGCCCGTCCTGGTCATCAGCTCTGCCGCCCTGGTGGAGGAGGAGAGAGAGAGAGAGAGGAGATGAGAGGAGAGAGAGAGAGAGAGAGAGAGGAGAGAGAGAGAGAGAGAGGAGAGAGAGAGAGAGAGAGAGAGAGAGGTCATTTAAGGAACAGCGTCACAAGATCATAGTTGTTTTTGCCTCGGCAGTGAGTACCAGCACTAGGGTTGGACACTCTATAGCCAGGCAAGTCCACCACACCGCAGTCCACTCGCAGTCCACACAAGGAACATTGTGCTCGTTTCCAAACCCTTCTAAATAAGTCTGTTTGGAACCGAGAAGAGATGTGGTTTATACACATGTGCACACGCATCCGCCCCCTTTCCCGCTTCCCATTCCTCTCCCCCCTCCCCCCTCCTCCCTCCACCTCTCTTTCTACCACTCGTCTCGTTCCCCAGCCTGGCCTGCTGTCAGTGTTGCAGGAATTCTAAAGCTGGAACTAGACAGATGGTTGTGATTAGACGGGCTGGAACACCCTTCCACTAACTGACCCCCCCCTTACCCCCACCCCTGTAAAAACACACACACACACACACATTAGGAATCCTAACTCAGTGATGGGAGCCCAGTCACAGTGGTTAAACAGCAGCTCCTGTCCAGAACAAACACACACACACAGAGCAGTATGCGACTGGATGAACGAGTGTGAACCAGAGATGACCCTACGTGGGTGTGGCTGGGCTTTACTTCCATGACACTATAGGGGGAACATTTGGGGGTGTTTGTGTGTGTACGCGTATGTGTGGGAGTAACGTCTATTTCTGTGTGTTAAACTTTGTTTGCCATTTGTAACGTGCACAGGTACAATGGAATGTGTTAGGGCTTCTGTTCGTGCATGTGTGTGTGATGGTTCTGTGTGTGTGTGTATGTGTATGTGTAAAGGCATATGCGTGTATGAATACAGCTCCATTGTATCAGCATCATACCCAATGTGTGCATGTGTGTGTATACTGTACGGGTGTTTCATTCCAACTCCACGCTGTCTCACAAAGAGCACAAGGACATTTTGCTAGGCCCAGTGGGCTAGGTGCTGGTCTAGGCAGCAGGCTAGGTACTGGGATGGGCAGCAGGCTAGGTGCTGGGCTGGCTAGCAGGCTAGGTGCTGGTCTAGGCAGCAGGCTAGGTACTGGGCTGGCTAGTGCTGGGCTGGCTAGGTGCTGGGCTGGCTAGGTGCTGGGCTGGGTTGGGTATTAGACTGAGCTGGGTGCTGGGATTGGGTACTGGGCATCTTACCTCTCCTGTGAGAGTCCAACCAGGCTCCTCCCATCAACACTAAGGAGCTGGTCTCCTGCTGCCAGACGGCCGTCCTACACACACAGACAGAGAGAGAGAGAGAGGGAGAAAAAGAGGGAAAGAAAATTCATTGCAAAACACCGGGTGACGCATAACAACAAATTGAAAGAAAACCCTTCCACCCTAGATGACAGTACATCATGTAGGCTCTTTAAACGCTTATCGCTTTCGACATCAGCCCGTTTGTCATCCCAGCTCAGACACTTTAACTGGACTGTTGTCGGCCTGGCGGCACAAAGCGGCTCGTTGTAGCGAGCGACCACATGATGTCACCGCGGTGGTCACAGGGTCACGGTGACATCGCTCACCATGTCGGCTGCTCCGCCCTTCACCACGGACTTGATGTAGATCCCCAGCTTCTCCTGGCCCGCACCCTGCAGGACCACACACACACACACACACACACAGTCATTATACAGGAGTAGCACATTAGTCAGACTGTGAGCTGGGCTACGAGGCGGGAGACACTGCTGGCTGGCTGTCTGTGTCTGTACATCCGTCTGTTGTCTGGCCCCGCTGCTAGCCAGCCCTGGAGAACTGAAGCCTCCTTGTTTGGTCCCAGACAGGGCAAGTTTGCACACTCGCACCCGGGGGCATTTGTCACGGCACCAGCAGCTCGCCTCGGAGGCGTCTGGAGAGGACCTGGGAGCTAAATGAGCCCACTGTCCAGGCCGCTGACTGTCTGAGACAAACAGGAAACCTGCTGAAAGGGAGAGCAGGACCAGGGGTCCAACTTCACCCTCCAGCAGAGCCCAGTCCTGAAGGGGATTGGACTTTTACCCAGAAAACACTGGGCCTTATCCAAGCATCCATCCAACACACACATCCAGTGCACTTGGTGTGCAAGCACACACACACACACACACACACACACACACACGTCCAGCAGTAATATTTGGTTAGGCTCAGGTATGCTTGAGAGGACAAACAGGGAGAACATGAGTGGGTTCAGGCAGACCTCCAGATAGGACCAGGGTCATACCACAGACACACACAGCTTACAAGTGAAGTCTGGACGTTAAGTCTCTTTCTTAGGCCAGAACAGACCAGTCTCTCATACAAAGAGAGAGAGAGAGAGAGAGAGAGAGTGAGCGAGCGAAAGAAAGACAGAGAGTTATAAACAGAGGACCGAAATGAATTGAGAGAAAACCCTAAGAAAGAGACAGTGAGAAGAGAGACACCTGAACCACCCCACAACACAGCCCTCAACCCTGCACCAGCCTACCTGAACCCTTGACCTAGCCCTCACAACACACACACACACGTCAACATCGGGAGCAGGGATTGGCTGGATGCACCAGTAAGCCAGGGAGCGTGCGTGCCGACGGTGGTTTCCAGTGACGCTGGCAGAACAGACGCCCTTCGCCCCTTTCGGCTGTGAAGCCTTCCCAGAACTACAACCACAGCACTTGCTCATCCCGCCACTACAACTACCACAATGCCCTGTGGCGAATTCTCTGATGTTTAGCTACATTATGTGTGGACTGAGAGGCCAGACAAAGAGAACGAGGGAGTCTGGGGTGGGGGGCGAGCGAGCGAGGAAAAGCATAAGTAAGGGAGAGACAGAAAGAGTGAGATGGAGGGAGAGAACGAGGGAAAGATGGAGTGAGAAATGAGACGGTGGGGAGAGACTGAGAACGTTAGGGAGATGGAGAATGACAAAGAGCTAAGGAGAGGGATACAGGAGAAAAAAAATGGAGAGATGGAAAGCTAGAGAGAGAGGGAGACAAATGGAGAGAGAGAGGGAGACAGACAGAGAGATGGAGAGAGAGAGGGAGATGGAGAGAGAGAGAGGGAGACAAACGGAGAGAGAGGGAGATGGACAGAGAGAGAGGGAGACAAACGGAGAGAGGGAGACACAGACAGAGAGATGGACAGAGAGAGGGGGGTGGATGGAGAGAGTACAGCAGCTGAAACAGAAACTCCCTGAGAACAACACCACCTTTCAGTAGTCAGACAGAGAGATCACTACTGCACGACCAACACACACAACCGCAAGGTCGGCGGTTCGATCCCCGACTCCTCCCAGGCCATGAGCCAAAGTATCCTTGAGCAAGACTCTGAACCCCGAGTTGCTCCCGATGGGCAGGCCGGTGCCTTGCACAGCCAGTGCTGTTTGTGTACGAGTATGAATGGCTGAATGAGAAGCAAAGAACTTTGAGTACCGCTAAGGTAGAAAAGCGCTAAAGATACAGTCCATTTACACAAAGACACACACACACAATACAGGAGACTAGACAAAAGATGCCTATAGATATGATATATACCTGTCCTCCTCCGACGAGGGATTCTCTGGCCCGGTGACCTCAGTGAGAACCACGGTACCCAGGAACACCAACACACACCTGGGAAGACGTGAGACGGGTCTCCTGTGCCTCAGGTCCGGAGCTCTCCCGTCCAGACTTCAACTGGAGTGTGTGTGTGTGTGTGTGTGTGTGTGGTGAAAGGAGTTCGGAGGATCATACTGACTATCAGAATGACTCCTCCTAATGTCACCCGAGACTCTTTGCTTCCTGGACACAACGAGTGTGTGTCCCAGGTGAGCGAGGTGTAAGGTAACACGGTGGCAGTGCTCGCCCGGCCCCTGAGCGATGGCACCGTGGCCGATACTACAACACCGCAGCAGGAAACAGGGCTCCTTTTCCCGCTTCAGACTTAGATTCCTTAAGAATGAGTCACGGTGCCACCTCACTGCAGAGAGAAAGCTTCTCACTCACACACACACACACACCTTCCTGGCATGGACACATGACCCAGAGCAGGGCTGTAAAGCCGTGATAAACTTCCAGAAGCGCTCTGGATGAACTGGGCCGGGTCAGCACTCGACACATACGAGACAAATCGCAGCACAGCACCCCTCTGAGAGAGACACACACACTCTCACACACACCCCTCTACATTGATCTCCGATGCGTTGAAGAAGTGTGGGCAAAGCTGTAAAGTGTGTGTGTGTGTGTGTGTGGTGAGACTGTTTGAGGAGACAATTACAGGGTGTTAGCAGCTGTAACAGGTCCTTTGAGGTCTTAACAGCAGACTTGGCGTACTGGCGCCCCCCCCCCACACACACACCACACACACACACACACACCACACACACACACACACACACACACACACACACACACACACACAGATCAGAGAGACGCCGCTCCAGCCAGATGCTTCAGCTCCGCTGCGTCTCGGGGTCCTGGAAACAGCAAACAAACATGCCTCGTCCGCCACACCCTGTTTACTTCCTGCCCCAACAGGAAGTGCTCTGCGACCCAGCGCCCCAGACCCTGCGAGTCCCAGTGAACTGTCTGCTCTGTTCCACTGACACTGTGTGTGCGTGTGTGTGTGTGTAAGGCACCCTCTGTGCTCCAAACACACTCTTTAGGGTGATTAACTATTCCTTCCTGTGCTAAACCAGGCGCTGCCAGATAGTAGTGCTTTGTCTGTGCTTGAAGACTGGGTTAACACACACACACACCCCCACACACACCCACGGCTAATCTAGGACCTCACACGTCTCCATGTCTGGCTGTGTGTCTTCTCTCCCAGTTCTTCTCCTGTTCCGCTGAGGGGGAACGTTCTGGTTTCTAGAACAACACGCTAGCCGAGCCTCGTCTGGTTCCCTCAGGGCCGGCTGCATCAGATCTCTCCCACACGAGTGTGCACGTGCACACGCAGACGCACGCACGCACGCGGGTGACAAATACCAGACACAAGTGAAGAATTAGCACGTGGGCTCTCATTCGGTCTCGCATACACACTTGATAACAAATCAAATTAATATGTGGTCGTGGTTCTGAGGATCAAAGCGTGCAATATATATTTTCTCACTCAAGAGAAGAGAGAGAGAGAGAGGCAGAGAGTGAGGCAGAGAGAGAGAGAGAGGCAGAGAGTGAGGCAGAGAGAGTGAGGCAGAGAGAGTGAGGCAGAGAGAGTGTGAGGCAGAGACAGAGACAGAGACAGAGACAGAGAGGAGAGGAGAGGAGAGGAGAGGAGAGGAGAGGAGAGGAGAGGAGAGGAGAGGAGAGGAGAGGAGAGGAGAGGAGAGGAGAGGAGAGGAGAGGAGAGGAGAGGAGAGGAGAGGAGAGGAGAGGAGAGGAGAGGAGAGGAGAGGAGAGGAGAGGAGAGGAGAGGAGAGGGTGTGATATTTGGATGTCTCCTGGGAGTCTGAAGTCGACAGCTAAACACACCCATCATCTCCCGGATTAAGTCGTTCAGCTCCCGTCCTCGTCTCCACTAATACCTGCTGTCTGGGTCTAAGGCTGGGGGCTACGAGGCTGGGCTGGAGACGGCACACACGCGCACGCTCGCACACGCACACACACACACTGCTGCAGTAATGAAGTCATAAAAACAGTAGTTCACAGAGCTGCACAGGGGAGCTCTTTGGGGCTAACCAAAACCAGATGTGGCATGTCTCTGTCTCTGTCTCTCTCTCACACACACGTACACGCACACACACACAGCAGAGGAACAGTGTGTGACATGAAAACCTCCTGTGACCTTTAATTGACATTCCGCTTAGACTACCTTGGTTGTGGATCTCTCTCTCTCTCTCTCTCTCTCACACACACACACACTGAGACAGACACTCCCACTGTTCCTTGTACAGTCAGACCGGCAGTCTCTTTCTCACGCACACACACTCGAGCACACACACACACCGACACGCACACAGCATCCAGCATGCTCGGTCAGAACAGGAATGAACACTATGTTAGACATGCATCATCTCATCATCCTCCTCATCCTCCTCATCATCATCGTCCTCCATGCTGACAGCAGGTGACAGGTCTGTACCCAGCAGTGACCTTACAGATCAGTCACACCGAGATGGCTGCTCACCTGCACACACACACACACACACACCTCAGGTTGTTGTTGGAGCTATGAAAGAAGAAATGCCTTTTATAGTCAGTGATAAGTATTCTTACACACTTTCTCTCTCACAAAAAAAAACACTCTCTCACACACACACACACACACACACACACACACTGTCAGCACGGTGAGACAGCACATCCTCTCATTGTCTGCGGTCTCAGTAGGAGGTAAAGCGGGTCTTTGTACGACCACAGCTCTGTTCTCCAGTTAATGGTCACATTGTCCTGGCCAAGTATGGTGTCATAGCAACATACACACAAACGCATCCACAGAGGCATACACACACACAAACACACACAATAATAGTATTATTTAACCGTAATGAGATATGGGATAGAGTGTTGGAGTTGAACAGATCATTATTTTGTGGACATAGAAAACACCTCAATGCCCATAGCTCGTGGTCTGGTCTGTGCTAGTTAGATAACCTGGTACCGTTTAGTTCAGTTGGCTGGATAACTAGGTACGCTTGTTCTCAGCTAGTTAGCTCGATCCCCAGTCACTGTTAAGTTCACAGCTTGCTGGGACCAGGTGTGAACACAGACTGGTGTTCTAGTAACTTCTTTTGAGGTGGGGAGAGGAAGTCCCGGACAATACCAGCAGACTCGACCAAGGAGCTGCAGAGAGAGCAGGATATCCCCTTGCTCTGAGGTATGTGTGCGTGTGTGTGTAAATGTTTTTGTGAGCGCCCGTTGGCTCTTTTGGTCGGTCCGGGAGTGTGTGCATAGCCTGACGGTCACTCGCCAGTGTAATCATGAGCTGCGTGCCCCTGAGACGGACACGCCGGCCTGCCAGCTGAACAACCAGATAGCAGGTGCTCCTCTCCCATGACTCACACTGGGCTACACGCACGCTAACAAAACAATGGGGAAGGATTCCGGTTCAAACTGCCGTTAACCCACCCATCCTCCTGCTGTATGACAAACACCTCCACCCTCTCCACTCCCAAACAGACACTCACACAGCCACACGCACACACAGACACACAGACACAAGTCTTACCTCCGGGTCTTTCTTTCCCACTACAGAGAACCACATGTTGCGGACTGGTGGTCGCAACCTGGTCGTTCCTCAGGGCGGAAGCTAGGTCGTTGGGAAGTTGGGGAGTTGGGGAACAGAGGTCCCAGTAGGATGGAGGAGGGGGAGAGCCAGCCAGACCCCCCTCACACCCCCGACACGCACGCACGCGAAAGTACTCCCAGTCTGAAGGCTAGCCTAGGTCCTCTCTGCTACATGCTACAGTGGCGTATGGCAGATATCCAGACTCCTGCTAGGAAAAACCATGTCTGCTCTGTTCTTATGTAACCTGCGCGTCAGCGCTAGGCTAGGCTAGGCTAGGCCAGGTCGCCAGCAATTAGGCGAAACTTTGCGAAAAACGAGAATTCCGTCCGTGAGAGCTAACTTGTCCTCTACTCTCTCTCTCCGTTTCTATCTCTCGTTCCTTAGCTGGTTTTGCCACTGTGCCTTCCCATAGGCTTCCCTTCATACCCTCCCATTTCCCCCCCCCCTCCCTCCCTCCCTCTCCTACCTCTATCCTCCTCCGCCCCCCTTGTCTCAGGCTGACACACGCACACACCTCTGGATGGAAATAGCAGTAAAAACAGAGAGAGAGAGGGAGGGGGGGAGGTTACGGACCCTTCAAACCCCCACGACTCGATGCTTTTGAAAATAAACATTACAGGGAGGCCCCCTCCCTCCCTTCCTACACACACCACACAACCTTATCCCCTACTTCTTCCCTCCCTGGTGCACACTCACATACACACACTCACATACACCACACACACACACACACACACATCCCACAAACACACCACACACACACATACTCACACCTACACATCCTCAAAGTCTCGGCAGGCACACTGCCAATCAAAACTCGCCGCGCTCAAAAGCTGCAGCTCAACTGTTACTAGCTGACTCGAAACCGTTCCCTAACATTTACATTCAGCAGACGCTCTCATCCAGAGCGACAGCAAGTACAGGGACATTCCCCCGAGGCAAGAAGGGTGAAGTGCCTTGCCCAAGGACACAACGTCATTTTCCACGGCCGGGGAATTGACCCTGCAACCTTCTGATTAATGGCCCGATTCCCTAACCGCTCAGCCATCTGACCCCTAACCTGGCTGCTGCTAACGGGGCTAGTGGCTACCTCCCAGCGGCAGGTCTAACAGCAGCAACTGCACCCTGCTCCACAGGCTCCAAAAACAGCCCAGCTGTGCTCAAAACTCTGGGAAGCCATGGTGGCAGAGAGCAACAATAGAGTTGCTGTGTTCCTTCCACACCGCGACAGGAAGACAGACAACCCAAGACAGGAAACCCTCAGCCCTCGGCTGACTGGAGGAAGAGGGAGAGAGGGGAGAGAGGGAGAGAGGGAGAGAGGGAGAGAGGGAGAGAGGGAGAGAGGAGAGCGATGAGAGGGAGAGAGAGAGAGAGGGAGAGCGAGAGAGAGAGGCGAGAGAGGGAGAGAGAGCTAGAGAGAGAGAGCGAGAGAGACGAGCGAGAGAGCGAGAGAGCGAGAGAGAGCGAGAGAGCGAGAGAGAGAGAGAGACGAGAGAGAGCGGAGAGAGCGAGAGAGAGAGAGCGAGAGAGAGAGCGAGAGAGAGAGCGAGAGAGAGAGAGAGAGAGAGAGAGGGAGAGAGAGAGAGAGAGGGGGGGGTGGAGGGATGGAAACGGAGAGAGAGAGAGAGGCGGTGTGCAAGGGATGGGATTTGCTTACGGCTCAGTTGCGACAGCCTTAACATCTTAGACATAAATACTGACAGAGTCAAAGATGGCCCCGCTTCAAAAACAGCAACATATTCTGTGTGTGGGTGTGGGTGTGTGTGTGTGTGTGTGTGTGTGTGTGTGTGTGGGTGTGGGTGTGTGTGTGTGTGTGTGTGTGTGTGTGTGTGTTGACCTTAGACAGAATAGCTGAGCAGGCTCTGCCAAAAGTGAAACACAACTTGACAACTACTTTACTAAATGCATGCGGCTGTCTCTCTCCCCCTCTCTCTTCCTTCTTCTCTCCCTCCCAGTGCCACGCCCGGCTGTGTGTGTATCCCCTCATTACCGGGGTTACTGCAGGGTAATACACACACACACACACACACACACAGTCTCTCACATGAAAATATACACAATCCCAGCATCTATTCCACACACACAAAACAACCAGCCTCCGCCTTTCACACAAAGTCTCACGCAAAAACAGATTACACAACCCCATGCACTATTACACACACTAGGTTCCCTCTTTTCCACACCCACCCACACACCCACACAAACAAACAAACACACAAAGACATCATCATGTCCTACAGTCTCAGGTTGCCCTTCCGGGCAGCAAGTCACAGAGGGGCCCAGTGAGAACACGGTCCCTCAGACAGACACACAGACACAGACCACCTGACCACACAGCTCTCTGACATCTGCACCGGGTGCCGAGGCACGACACAGGAAGTGCTCCAGGAAGTAGGCGGAGGGGGGGGGGAGGGTCTTACCTTGGCCGCCACGATGCTCAGCCCCATGCCGTTGTGCTTCTTCAGGGTGACGGTCACCACCTCCGGCTCCTTCCTCATGGCCTGCGGCGACACGGGGAGAGAGAGAGAGGAGAGAACGGGGGTGAGGAACGGACGAGCGACGGGGAGCCAAGCTGGTTTCCAGAACGGAGGAAAGTTTCCCGGAGGGTTCTGGGGAGTTCTCCTGGCGGGGACGCTCCGACTCGCGAGGTGTCCGGGGGCAGACTGAGGCGGCGGAGGGAGGGAGGGAAGAGAGGCAGGGAGGGAGGGACGAGGGAAGAGAGGCAGGGAGGGAGGGACGAGGGAAGAGAGGCAGGGAGGGAGGGATGGAGGGAGGGACGAGGAGCGGGGTCGTGTCTTGGTGCGGGAGGGGTGGGGGGGTGGGGGGGGGGCCGCAGAGACGAAACGTGTGGTTGCTGGAGAGAAGTCAAGAATGAAAGCCACATGCGCGCCTTTCTCCACACACACACACACACACTCTCAATGGGCTCATTTAAAACACCAGCGACGGGCTGGCTGGCTCAGGAGGGTGAAAGGGTGGGAGGGGAGGAGGGGATGTGTGGGTGGGTGTGTGGGTGGGTGAGAGAGACCAGGACTCCCCACACAAAGAGGCACTCTGAAACAGCCCCTCTCCTCCATGACACCAAAACAAACTGACGCAAACAAGCTCTCTCTCTGTCTCTCTCTTTGGTCTCTCTCTCTCTCTGTCTCTCTCCTTGGTCTCTCTCTCTCTCTGTCTCTCTCCTTGGTCTCTCTCTCTCTCGCTCTGGTACTCTCCTTCTCCCTCCCTCGTAACTCAAAGAACTATGCTACTAAACCTCATGACTGACAGTGGGTGAAAGAGAAAGGAGAGAAACACACACACACACACACACACACACAGTGGAACCGGTCTGCCTGACTGCCAGTGCAGTGAAGTCACCAGGAGCCAGAGGGCAGGGCAGCCCCGACCCAGGGAGCGGACTTGGAGTCGGCAGGGTGACGAGATGTGTTGAAATCCCCCCCTAACATTCTCTTCCATCTCCTGAGCACCCTTACCCCCTAACCCAGAAGACCAAGTGTTCTCCAGATGAGAACTTTCAGGGGGCCGCTGGTGGAACCTGGCAGTTGGAGCACTGGAGGAACACGGCCGGTCACAGTGCACCGACAGGGCAGTGAGGCGGGGTCGAATGGCGCTCAACGAGGCACCGTAAATCCCACTGTGTGTGTGTGTGGGGGAGGGGGGTAGGGGTGGGGGGCGGAGGAGAGGCCTATCATTACTGTTCTCTGCTCACTAATCAGGCACTGTGGTGGAACTGGTGTTGATTAAACCCTAGGCTGTGTGTGTATGGGTGTGTGTGTGTGTGTGTGTGTGCTACAGAAGAAACCCAGAACAGTCATGCTTGCATGCAAAAAGACACTCATCAAGAATACAAACTGTAGTACACATCAGGAATTGGAAATATACAGTATAGTTTAACAGAACTGGAACCGAAACAGTTCTCCTCAATATCAACCAAGAAGTTATACAGAGAGAGAGAGAGAGAGACGAGAGAGAGAGAAGAGAGAGAGAGAGAGGAGAGAGAGAGAGAGAGAGAGAGAGAGAGAGAGAGACAAAGAGAGAAAGAGAAAGACAAAGCTAGAGACCTACCATGTCAGAGTTGTCGGCTGAGAAGTGGCTGTCACAGTCGGCTCCCTCAAAGTAGACAGTCCAAGTGCCGGGGGAACGGGGGTGGGGAGTCAGGCGACAGAACCCTGCACAACACACACACACGGTGGGGGTCAAACAACTGCCTCGTGGCAAACACAGTCAGTGGATACTCTCTCTCTCTCTCTCTCTCTCTTTCTCTCTCTCTCTCCCTCTCTCACACTGATAAACAAAGACACGCAGCAGGTAAACCGTGCAGCATCTGCAACCTCTCTACCTAAGTATTACTGAATTCCTCTGTCAACACGTCACCTAGACCAACGCTACACCCACTACTGGCTGACTGACAGCCTCGCAGACAGAGACAACCTACCCTGACACCCTGTGACACCATTGTCACTAACCTCCCGTCGTGACAGGTTCATCTGGAACTGTCACACCTGGGTCCACAACAAGTCAGGGACATGTGGTATAAGGTGACCTTGCGAGGGTTAAAGCCACCCTGAGTACATCTGGTGAGATGGGGGCAGTGTTCATTTTGACAGTAATCATAATTGAGTTTATTAAAAAAAACGTAATAATGTTGCACTTACAGGAAATTGCAGTTGGTTTATCGTCCTATACAAGTCAATTTGTTTCATTTTAGTGCAGGTTTTGTTTGTGGTCCTCAGTTTAAACTTTAGCCTAACTTAAGCCTAGCCGATGTTTTAGTCGTCATTTTCTCAGACAGTTCCATGAGACTGTAATGGATTTTGCAGAAGGATATTTCTCCAGGCCGTAAAAATTCCATTGAGATTCCACAAAGTCAGTTGTCGTTAGAAACGAGTCACGCAATAAAAGTCATGAAGTGTTGACACTGTCGAGTGTCGGCAGTGTGTGTTTGTGTGTGTGTGTGTACCTCTCTGTCAGAGGGGGGGTCTGGGTAAAACCCCAGATCTCAGTATATTTCCGTGGTGTTGGTGAGTGTATGTGTGTGTATAACTGTGCGAGTGTACGTGAGTCAGTGTGTGTGTTACGAGTGTGTGTGTGTTAGAGTGTGTGTGTGTGTGTTAGAGTGTGTGTGTGAGCACCTCTCTGGCAGAGCGGGTCCAGGAACTCCTGGAAGCCGTTGGGGACGTGGCGCACCACGTCGCAGGAGTATCCGTCCTCGGGCAGCAGGAAGGGCAGCTGCAGGTCGGGGTCCTCCTCCAGCTGCACCTCGCGCCCGTCGCTGCGTGCCAGCTCATCCGCCGTGTTCTCCGCCACCGCCACCACGTGGTCGATCAGCTCCTGGACGACGCACGCGTGCAGACATACACGTGAGAGAGAGAGAGAGAGAGAGAGAGAGAGAGAGAGATACAGAGAGAGAGACACCCACAGACACAGACAGATGAGCAAGCGCCAATCAGAGATGAGACGTGCTGAGGTACACCTAGACCAATCAAAAGGGTCTGCATATATGCGGTTCACAGAATGTGTGTGCTGAAGGATAAAGTCAACTTGAATAATACTTTCATCCACTCTAGAACCGTTGGCTGCCGAATATATTGAGAGCGTGTGTGTGTGTGTGTATCTGAGTGTGTGTGTCTGACGTGTATCAGACGGTGTGTGTGTGTGTGTGCGTGTGTCCGTACCGGAGGTATGTAGGGCTCGTCAGGAGCACAGTGGTAGTTGGTCATGAGGGCTTGGAGCTGCAGTGAGTTGAGCTTGAAGCAGGTGTTGTGGATGTTCTGCACGTCCTGCATGGAGTACTTATCCATGGTCAGCAGGGTGGTCGCCTGGGGGAACACACACACACACACACACACACACTAAACACCTCCACGAAAGCACAGCTCACACAAACTAACCAACCATCTAAAAATAGACACACCAAAAAAACTATCCAGCAAATTACACAAACTACCTAACTCCAGGACACCCAACCAGGCGGGTTCGTGCGCGTTCGTTTCACCCCTCGGGTTGGGCCCCTACAGGGGGTGGCGGGCGGGGCTCCTACCTGCACGATGCGGCTGAGGTGGCAGTCGGCAGCCAGCTCCAGGCCCTGCTTCTCGGCCCAGGCCTCGATGTGGCTCAGCTGCTGCCGCAGGATGGCGCCCCAGTAGTGCGAGCACAGGCCCGACTCGGCCTCCGTCACCAGCTTGTTGAACAGCCACATGTTGACAAAGTGGAAGAGCTGCGAGAACAGCTGGATGGTGAGCGCCGCGTTGACGCGGCAGCGGCGCAGCAGCGACATGGCGCCCGTCAGGGTGTGGAGCACGTCCTCTGTTTGGGGGAGGGGGGGATGATGTGATTAATAACGTTGTGCTGTCCCCCCGTTCCCGGGGGAAAGTGTCATGTCCACTAGGGGTCTCTCTCGAGGTTGGGAGTGAGAGACAGAGAGATAGACAGAGGGAGAGACAGAGAGACAGACCTATCTTGGGTCTCTGTGGGTTCTGCTCCTCGGGGTCATCTAGGAAGGCAGGCATGTAGTTGTTGAGGTCAGACTGGAGACAGTGGACCAGGTACCTGAGAGAGAGAGATAGAGATAAAGAGAGAGAGAGAGAGATACAAGCAGGTTTCAGTTCCCCATCCACACACAGCCAGGACAGCGATAAATCACTGGGTCCCACAGCGACTCAAGGCCTCAATATGCTTCTGCGTCTCCGTTTTCGGGTGGGCGGGCTCACGGATACGCACGGATACACACGGATAGACTTCGTTTATAGTTCTCCGTAGGCTGTGGGTGCTGAAAACAATTCACCGCCAGAAGAGTAGGTGGCGCTGCACTGCGATGCTAGCTATAGGTTATCGAAAACTCGGAACAAATTTACAAATGAGCCGTTTTATCAATAAAATATGCACAGTTTCAGCGACTACACTGCCCATTTCTCGTCACATTTGAATTCAAATGCCGATTTACATGTACTGTTTAGCTGAAATATGAATTGTAAAAACTGCTTCGATCTCTTTGGTGATGTTTGTGATGCTAGCTGGAAGGGCAGCCTGCTTTGACTGGGTGTGCTGTGAACATTTCTGGGGGGTTATTATGATAACGGAAAGGGATCATATATGTTTTTATATTGCTACCATTTTAGAGACTGCTTATCGATCCGAGTGTTAATCAGGCGCGGAGCCAGACGTTGTAAACATTCCGGGTTTAGCCCAAACCAACAACGTATTGGGGCTTGATTGGCAAGAACGCGACGCTGAGCGCCTCCACGGTCCTCTTCCACATATTAAAATAGTGCTGCTGCCAACGAATAATGCACCTAATAATATGGTGCCTGCACTGCAATGCCATGGCGGGCTGGACCAAATGATTTTTCGGGCTGCATATGGCCCGCAGGTCGGAAGTTCCCCACCCCTGGTCTTGTTGGTCACGGCAACCCATAGCGGCAACCCCGCCCCTGACTTCTTAATACGGACCAATCACAGCCAAGGGGGTCTCCGTCGCTCTCCGTCGCTCTGCGTAATTTCGACGGATAGTTAGAAAATTCAGGAGGTGCACGTCAATCCGTCAAAAGCTCTCCGAGGGCTGACGGAGAGCACGCAGAGGGCGTTCCACGGAGACGAGGGCGTTCCTTCCTCTGCGTTTTTCGAAAAACGCAGAAGCATAATTAGGCCTTCAGAAGAGGTGGACAGGACCCACTCTGGCCTCAGGAAACCTCATCTCATGGAAACTACAAGTCCCTCCAACTTCCTCTGAAAGGCAGGCCAATCCACACATCACCATCCCCTTCCTGACAGGATTCTCAGAACAACTTCATAAATAACAAAGGTGCCACAAAGGTGCCAGCCATATCTCTACGGTACAGCTTCTAGTCCACTCTCTCTCTACAGTCTCTAGTCCACTCTCTCCCTAAACAGCCTCTACTCCCCACAGCCTCTTGAAGGCCGTGACAGAATGTGCAGTTCCTTTCCTGGATAAGAGTTATGAGACAGAAGGCCCATGTTCAGAGACAGGGACATCCATCCTTCACTTCACGTACAGGACCTGTGGGATAGCACTGGCTACCGTGTTCCAGAACGCCAGGAGTCAGGACAACACCACCACCACCAGCAGCAGCTTGTTGTCGTTGTTGCTCCTTTTCAGTGACGTGGGAACACCATCACTCCTCTTATCTGAGCCTTTGAAGGACATGGCTTCTTCCACATTTACTCTCCAGATTACGGTCAATATTTGACTCCACAACATCTCCTGTCTGCGTGTGTGTAGCCACTAAACCAGCTTCTGTTCCCGGTCTTCCCTCAGAGTCTAGTCTCCTTCTCCACATGACCCTACATGGTCCACAGTACCACAGTACCCCGTATACCTTGTACGGGCTGCTAGCATCGCAGACGTCCGGTAAAACACATTCCGTCTACGAATCCATTTCCACCCGGCTGACACGCCAAAGTTAAGACACGCACTCCACGGGAGAGCTTAGGATCGGTATTCAGACAAGACACATTATAAACAAGGAGTGTGCACCAAGGCCTGGGTGAGGTCTCGCCTATGGGGAAGGAGGTAATGCCAATAACAACAGCCTAGTTAGCAACATGCTAACGGACTGACGTCCTTGTCGTCATGCTACCGGGGAGAGATAGGATAGAGCGGCAGCCCATCCGAAGAACCACAGCTGGGTTTGGAACGAGGACCTGACATGAGGCTGGGTAGGAGGATCAGGCGGGGTCAGGGGTCAGGGGGACCTACTTGAAGGCCATCTGTACGAGGTGCGCCAGGACGTCCTGGGCGTCCAGCGTGACGCGGCTCAGGTCCTTGTCCTGCTTGACGAAGTTGAGCAGCTCCGAGGCGTTGGCCATCCAGAAGGCCAGGGCCCCCGCGATGTTCTTCTGCTTCTGAAACACCCGAGCAGAGAGAGAGCGGGGGGTCAGGGAGAGGGCTGGAGAGAGAGAGAGAGGGGGGGTGGGGGTAGGGGGGTCTTTGGCATAGGCAGCCGCAGTGACACGAGTTGTAGCACTCCCCCCCCACTCCCCCCATGACCAGACCCTGAGTTTCTACCAATAGCCTCTTTAAAAACAGGCAGAGCATCACTGACACCTCTGTTTAGACCGTCTTAGATCAAAGAGCAAGCTTAGACAGCTGTCTTGACCCGTCTCTAGAATGTTCCAGCCCAAACTTCGGGATGGGGAAAGGTTCTAAGAACGGTCCGTGTCGTCAGTGTGGCCGGCTGTCCTGGTGAGCTGACAACAGGCCATCCTGTGACAGAACTGCCAGCTTCCAGAAACATCCGAGGCCACTGCACTGAAACCGAGTGTCTGGTCAGTGATAGGTGCTTCCCCCCCCGGCACCCGAGAGAGGGAGGGAGGGATACACAAGGGCCCGCTCGCCCCCTACGTCTCGAGGCTGGTCCCCTCCCCCCCCTGTGTATCCCATGCCCAAACTCCCCCCCCCCTGCAATGAACGAGACAACAAAACCAACAAACACAAAAATACCACCCCCACCCGCCCCTCCTCCTCCTCCTCCTCATCCCCCTTTCCTCATCCCCCTTCTCCCCCACCCTGTTGGAGGAGAACAGCCGCAGGACAGGCGGAACGCATCCAAAAGAACTGAAGGAACACGGGAGACACATTAAATTATAGGAACGCACAGACAGACGGACGGACAAGACAGACGAAGGCAGCAACAGAGGGGAGCAGGGGCATCCCATCTCTCATCCACACGGTCGAGCGTTAAAGACCCAGACTGGGTCACATGGTGCCAAGAATTAACATGGAGGAAGGGGAGGAGCCACAATTAAGAGCTTTGGTTGGGCAGGGCGGTGGGGCTTGTTTAGTACCAGGTTTCCAGGAAGCTGAATGAGGGTTATGTGTTTGTTTGTTGGTGGTTGTTGTTGTTGTTTAGAGTCCAGCTGTGGGAGGAGGGATTGTTATGGTGCTTTGGTTTCTGTTATGGACAAAAGAAGCATGGAGGACCGAGCCAAGCTGACTGGACGCCGGGAGAGACAGAGAGAGGGAGCAGAGAAAGAGAGGGATGGAGAGAGAGAGAGAGACAGAGAGAGAGGAGAGGGGTCCTACCTGGTCACCTTCAGGTATCTCCTGTATGGAGGGGAGGGAGGAGGAGGGGAAACACATTTGACAGGACAGAGAGAGAGACTGTCAACAGCTACGGCATGGACACAGTACACACAGGTATGTAACACAGACACACACAACTTCTCTTTGGCTGGGGGTGTAGAGGAGGTCTATATGAGAGGAGGTCTATCTGGGAGAAGGAGGTGTAGAGGAGGTCTATATGAGAGGTCTATGAGAGGAGGAGTGATGACCTGTCGCTAGCCCGCTGGGCTCCTCCAGGACACACATCTGATCTCAGGGATTAATAAAGCCATGTTCCTCATAGGGGTTTGAGATTGGGATTACTCCCAAATCATCCGAACCAAAATCCACATGTAAATGGGTTTAATGATTCTAATCCTGACTAAGACTTGTGGAGTGCGTGCGTGTGCACATAAGAGACAGCTTTGGAGGTTCTCTCTCCTCCGAGCACAGCTCCTGCCTACCAGTCCCAGAGCTTGGCTAGATGTGACCTCCCGAGATTGTAAAATAGAGTAAATGGATGAGAAAGGCATGTGTGGTGTGTTTTATGTGTTGGCTGGTTGGTTGGCTGGCTGGCATTTGGAACAACACTCATATCCTCTTTTAAGACAGACAGACAGACCCAGATAGACTCAGACAGACAGACAGACAGACAGACAGACTCAGAAAGACAGACAGGATATGGCCAGGTCACTACTGCTACTAAAGCTTTGAAACCTCTAGTCAGAGGAAGACTAGTGTTTCGTGTGTGGTGGGGCTCAGTGATGAGGCTGCTGATTGGGGCAGGGGGGTATGTATTGGGGGGGGGGTCCTTGGTCACCTGTAAGCTTAACGAGCTGAGGGGTTCAGAACAAAGGGAAGGAAGAAAAACAAGAAAAGAGGGCAAACACATTCCTTCTCTTTGGGAGGTTCTGACACAAATGGGCCTATAGGGTGTAGCCGGACAAACGTCCAAAACAGACAGACAGACAGACAGACGTCCAAACACACACACAGACAGACAGACAGAGGTAGAGGGCGCCGGGTGACTCACCTGAATGACTCCTTCCATCATGCTCACCATCTTGTTGACGATGGCTATGACCTTGTGCGCCCGCTCGGCCGGGCTGAGGTCGGGCCGGTGCTGTGAGGACAGCACGAAGCGACAGCTCATGTACAGCACGTAGGTGGGGGACAGCTTGAAGTGCACCGTGGAGCTGTTGGTGTAGTTGATGATGGCTGACAGGAAGGCGTCCTCAACTGTGGGACACACACACACACACACACACACACACACAGACGTTGTTACGTGATACAGAAGTGAGGTTGTACCTGTGGTCTAGGAATGTTCCGTCGCTCTGGATTTATGTGAAAGTCGAAAAGTGTGTGTGTGTGTGCGAGGGTGTGTGTGTGAGGTACAGTCTGTGTGTGAGATGCAGCATATGTACGAGGGAGATTATGAGGTGCGTGTGTGTGTGTGTGTCTCAGATGGGAGCCGACAGATAACATTGTTCCCCACGATCTCTCTCTTCCTGGCTGCACACCGGGGCTCCCCCCCCTCCCAGTGCATTGTGGGAAGGACGGTGCGGGTATCAAAGGGTTTGTGGGCGGGGGCTGGCCAAACACATGAGCTCACCCTGGGTCCTAAGACACGCGGCGCGCAGGCCGCAGAGTCAACAAACATCCGTGTGTGTACCTGACCGCCTTGGAGGGCGGTTAGGACGGCTTAAACCAATAACCATGGAGGCCAGAGAGGAGGAGAGGGGAAGGGGCTGGGAGGAGGAGGAGAGGAGAAGTGAGGGAAGGAGGTGAAGGAGAGGGGGAGAGGAGGGAAGAGGTGAGGGGAGGAGGAGAAGGGGAGAGAAGAGGGGAGGGGAGAGGGGAGAGGAGAAGGAGAGGGGGAGAGGAGAGGAGGGAAGAGGTGAGGGGAGGAGGAGAAGGAGAGGGGGAGAGGAGAGGAGGGAAGAGGGGAGGGGAGGAGGAGAAGGAGAGGGGGAGAGGAGGAGGAGAGAAGAGGGGAGGGGGAGAGGAGGAGACGGGGAGAGAAGGAGGACCGGGGGAAGAGAGGAGGAAAAGGGGAGGTGAAGGAGGAGGGGGTGTAGAGAGAGAAAAAAGTCACAGTGAAACGGAAAGGGGGGGGATGGTGTGGGTGAGAGCGGCGGGGAGAGGGGGATGTCCGAGGGAGAGGAGGAGAGAGGAGAGCTGACCACTACCCCTGCTGTCCCTGTAGGGCACACTGAACCGTGACTTCTGGGGAAGTTACAAACCAACACCGCAAAAAGACAGGTGTTCCATTGGCTGAAACACCAATGCATTGTGGGACAGCAAGCTAACTCTACCCACGTTTCTCTCCCGAACCTTCCCTCTCTCCCGAACTCGAGTGCGATATCGAACTGTCTCGCTATTGGATTGTCCCTGCATGTGTGTGTGAGTGAGTGAGTGAGTGTGAGTGAGTGAGGAGAGAGAGAGCAACAGAGAACACCAGCGAGGAGTGTTTTAAAGACACCAGAGAAAGATGCCATAGAAAGATGGTGTTTCAGAGAAAGAGTGTTTCAGAGAAAGAGAGTGTTTCAGAGACACCAGAGATGACTCGGGGTGGGTGGGGTACTCACAGTTGTCCTTGAACTCTATACTGGCAGGCAGCGTCAGTTCTGGACCCAGGCTGTCCTGCGACCTGCGAAGAGAGACCAGGACAATTGAGTGGCTGAGTGTGTTGTGTGTGCGTGCGTGCGTGCGCAAGTGTATGAGTGAGGTATTTACACTGCCCCCTCCATCAGCACATATTCCCAGAGGCAGAGCCCTCGAAAACAAGTGCAGGGTGGTTGTGTGTTTGTGTGTGTGTGTGTGTGTGTGTGTGTGTGTCAGTACATTATTGGTAAGGGGATAAATCAGTATTCCATTTTCACACCCTGACAAAGCTAAAGGAGGTCAGTTTACACTGCATAGGACTGTGTGTCTGTGTGGTGTGTGTGGTGTGTGTGGTGTGTGTGGTGTGTGTGTGTGTTGTGTGTGTGTGTGTGTGGTGTGTGTGTGTGGTGTGTGTGTGTGTGGTGTGTGTGTGTTGTGTCTGTGTGTGTGTCTGTGTCTGTGTCTGTGTCTGTGTCTGTGTCTGTGTCTGTGTCTGTGTCTGTGTCTGTGTCTGTGTCTGTGTCTGTGTCTGTGTCTGTGTCTGTGTCTGTGTCTGTGTCTGTGTCTGTGTCTGTGTGTGTGTGTGTGTGTGTGTGTGTTAGAGGGAGCGTGTCTCTTCTCTAGCGTGTGTGTGTGTGTGGCGTGTTAGAGGGAGCGTGTTCCTCACCTGCCATCCTGCTGCTCTCTGATCATGGGTTTGACCATGCCTCTCTCACTGCCATTGGTGCGCTCCATCTCCAGCTTCCCAGAGCTCTGCAATACACACACACACACACACGTTTTAGAAACATGAAAGAAAGTGTGATTGTGTGTGTGTGCGTGTGTGTGTGTGTGTGTGTGTGCGCGGCAGTACCTTGCTGATGGGGAGGGCGGTGCCACTGTGGATATCCCCCTGAGAATCGAAGGTTGTCTCAGGAACACTTCTACATATGAGAGGGAAAGGGAGAGGGAGAGAGAGATCAGCAGAGTCAATCTCTGAGGAAGAGGCTGTTATTCCATAAACCCACACTCCCCACGCCACAGTTACACACTCATGTGGGCACATACACACACACACACACGCCCACACAACATGCATGTTGGAAGATAGATATAGCTGATAGAAATCCCCTCCCCTTAAGAGACAGAAAAACTAAATATATACCCGCCTGTTCTCTGCTCGAATTAAATACAGCAAACCACATTAGAGGCTACACGCAATGACAGGACCAGATTCACACAGCATGGTCCTCTGTGCGTGTGTGTGTGCCAAAGAGTGAGTGAATGAGTCGGGGCGATAGAGAGCAAGATAAAGAGACAGAGAGAGGGATCAATCAATGGTCTTAAAGAGAGGCTTTGAGCTCAATCTGAGCAGGACATCCAATCACCATATCCCTGTTCATTATCGCCCTCTCTCACACACACTCACACGCTCTCTAGCGCGCACATACACGCGCTATACGTTCCCATACTACCTTGAGGCTAGCATGTGATCCTATAGACTTCACATGCTGATGGTTATTGACTACTACATAAATAACCACTCAGCCTGAACAGTCAGCCAACAACCAGCCCCTCCCCCCGCGTCCTGTCAGCAAGCTAGACAGACAGACAACCAGCCAGACATCCAGTCAGTCAGTCAGTCAGTCAGACAACCAGCCAGACATCCAGTCAGTCAGTCAGTCAGTCAGTCAGGCAGAGACAGACAGACAACCAGCCAGACATCCAGTCAGACAACCAGCCAGACATCCAGTCAGTCAGTTAGACAGAGACAGACAGACAGACAGACAGACAGACAGCAGACATCAGCAGACAGACAGAGACAGACAGACAGCCAGACAGACAGTCAGTCAGTCAGTCAGACAGACAACCAGCCAGACAGACATCCAGTCAACAGTTAACAGTCAAATCAGTGACTCTCCATCAGAACGCTTCCGTTTGCGGCAACACTTACCCACCATTCTCTTCCTCTATCTTTCTCCTGTCCTTAGCCTCCTTAGTCCATCTCAACCCACCCCCTTCTATCCAGCCCAGCACCAAGCTCGTTCTGTATGACCAGATTAAGGCTTGTCGGTTTCCCAGCCACAGTAACTGAGGGGCTGGAACTGTACATCCTTACCGGACAACACACACACACACAATCTGGTCTGTTTCCAAGTCCAGAGCCTCCCTTTCCCCAGGTCTCCAGGAGAACCTCTAAGCCGAACCCCCAGAGCAGTCCTACCTGGCCCAGTGTTGTGGAGGAGAGGCAGCCTGTAATGATCCTGTCTGGACCCGACCCTGGCTCTGCTCTGCTCTTTAGGCAGCAGACTGAACAGAGTAGGCTGCTGCAGTGGTGGTGTGTGTGTGTGTGTGTGTGTGTGTGTGTGAGTGGATGTGTCAGCGCGACACACCCCAGCACACACTGATCAGATTAGAGAGTTTGTCAGTCGCAGTAGTTGCCTGCCACTCTCATAGCTGTCCCCCTTTTCTCTCTCTACCTCCCTTCCTCCGCTACCCTCTCTTTTCCACTCTTTCTCTCTAAGTCTTTCCCTCTCCCTCTCCCTCCGTCTCTCTGTCTCTCTTCGCTATCCTCTCTTTTCCACTCTTTTTCTCTCTCTCTCCAAGTCTTTCCCTCCTTCTTTCCCTTCCCCTCCAGTCTCTCTTTCTTCCCTACTCCTATTCCCAGTTCAACCCTCCTAAACGACTCCCTTTCAGCTTCCTCTCTGCTCTCCTTCACTTCCCGGCAGGCTAAATCCCTCTCTCTGCGTTCTCCACCTCTACTCTGACCCACACCAATCCCCACCCAGCCCAGATGGCTGATGGGAGTTGGGGCAGGCTCCCCTCCTGTCTATGTGGCATGTGTGTTTCCACGGCAGCGAACATGCGCTCGGCGCTCTTGTCACGAGTTACGGAGACGACACAGGATACGTCAATTATCAACGCGCACACAGGAATTATGGGGTTTCAACAGGTCTTCATTATAATATAGGACTGTTACTGTCCTTTCCCTGACCCTGACCCAAAAAGGAAACCTTGTGAACTCAGCTCTTTGTGTGTGTGTCCACATCACCACTTCTATTTCCAAATGTCCCTTCCTGGAGATTAATAAAGAGTTCTATCACAGAGGACACCACTTTTCACAAAGCTGGAAGTCGCCCCATGGAATGTGCATACTCGCATACACACAAGTACCCATTTTTAAGACCGACCAACATTTCTCCTCCTTCCTTCTCCTTCCAAACACACACACACACACACACCACCCACCCAGACTTGTGGCGGCCCCTCATCATGGCCCCCGGCTCCCTCTTGGCCCCCGGGTCGTAGCTGGGGTCCACGAACTTGAAGACGTGGCCGGAGCCAAACTGCAGCGTGGCGCCACTGCGCAGCACGGTGGTGTCGGCCACGCGCTGCCCGTCCACGTACGTCTCCGCCTCCAGGCTGTGGGGCGTCACGGTGACCAGGCCCTCGCTGTGCATCAGGTGACAGTGGTGGGGGAGGATTCCTGGACCAAACAACTGTGGGGAGGGAGGAGAAGGATGTTTATCGGTCGAAGGATGTGATATCTACACATATGAGCCACGCTGAAAGGTCCAAAGCAACACGACTTAAGTGTGGCAGTGAGGGGGCAGGACAATGGCACGGTCGTCTCCTGTCAGGATGGGAAAGGGACATTGTGCGTACACACACACACAAACACACACCTGTATGGAGCCGTCCTCCGTGTGGTCCGAGCCCACCTCCGTCAGGCTGTGCTGCAGACGGTACAGCTTCGGCTTGTCCCTGGAGTCCGACCCATCTGCACGGCGAAACGAGCGAGTCAGTACACACACACACACACACACACTTCTTATCTACAGGACATAAAGGCTTCAACGTGTACGGGGTCTGGCTAAGAATTGGAGGAGACTCATTAGTGACTGGGTGTTTTAGTAGAAGCAAAGCGGCATATTAGTTTAACAGAGCAGGAAGACCTGTCGGTGTTGTGGTTAGCTAACAGGAAGACCTGTCCTTGTTGTGGCTAGCTAACAGGAAGACATGTCCTTGTTGTGGCTAGCTAACAGGAAGACCTGTCCTTGTTGCGGCTAGCTAAGAGGAAGACCTGTCCTTGTTGTGGCTAGCTAACAGGAAGACCTGTCCTTGTTGTGGCTAGCTAACAGGAAGACCTGTCCTTGTTGTGGCTAGCTAACAGGAAGACCTGTCCTTGTTGCGGCTAGCTAACAGAAGACCTGTCCTTGTTGTGGCTAGCTAACAGGAAGACCTGTCCTTGTTGCGGCTAGCTAAGAGGAAGACCTGTCCTTGTTGTGGCTAGCTAACAGGAAGACCTGTCCTTGTTGTGGCTAGCTAACAGCAAGACCTGTCCTTGTTGCGGCTAGCTAACAGGAAGACCTGTCCTTGTTGTGGCTAGCTAACAGCAAGACCTGTCCTTGTTGTGGCTAGCTAACAGCAAGACCTGTCCTTGTTGTGGCTAGCTAACAGGAAGACATGTCCTTGTTGTGGCTAGCTAACAGGAAGACCTGTCCTTGTTGTGGCTAGCTAACAGGAAGACCTGTCCTTGTTGTGGCTAGCTAACAGGAAGACATGTCCTTGTTGTGGCTAGCTAACAGAAAGACCTGTCCTTGTTGTGGCTAGCTAACAGCAAGACCTGTCCTTGTTGTGGCTAGCTAACAGGAAGACCTGTCCTTGTTGTGGCTAGTTAACAGGAAGACCTGTCCTTGTTGTGGTTAGCTAAGAGGAAGACCTGTCCTTGTTGTGGCTAGCTAACAGGAAGACCTGTCCTTGTTGTGGCTAGCTAACAGGAAGACCTGTCCTTGTTGTGGCTAGCTAACAGCAAGACCTGTCCTTGTTGCGGCTAGCTAACAGGAAGACTTGTCCTTGTTGTGGCTAGCTAACAGCAAGACCTGTCCTTGTTGTGGCTAGCTAACAGCAAGACCTGTCCTTGTTGTGGCTAGCTAACAGGAAGACATGTCCTTGTTGTGGCTAGCTAACAGGAAGACCTGTCCTTGTTGTGGCTAGCTAACAGGAAGACCTGTCCTTGTTGTGGCTAGCTAACAGGAAGACATGTCCTTGTTGTGGCTAGCTAACAGAAAGACCTGTCCTTGTTGTGGCTAGCTAACAGCAAGACCTGTCCTTGTTGTGGCTAGCTAACAGGAAGACCTGTCCTTGTTGTGGCTAGTTAACAGGAAGACCTGTCCTTGTTGTGGTTAGCTAAGAGGAAGACCTGTCCTTGTTGTGGCTAGTTAACAGGAAGACCTGTCCTTGTTGTGGTTAGCTAAGAGGAAGACCTGTCCTTGTTGTGGCTAGTTAACAGGAAGACCTGTCCTTGTTGTGGCTAGCTAACAGGTCGCTCTTCTGGCAGAGGGGATCTGTTGTGAAGGTAGTATAAACCCTGCTAGACAACATCCTACATACTAGCTCAGCTTGGGTCTGGAGAGAAGAAGAGAGGAGAGAGGAGGAGAGGAGAGAAGAGAGGAAGAGAAGAAGAGAGGAGACGAGAGGAGAAGAAGGGAGGGAGGATGAAGAGAGAGAAGAGAGAGACGAGGAGAAGAAGAAAGCAGAGAAGCAAGGAGGAGAGGAGAGGACAGAAGAAGAGCAGTATCGTCTATAGAGTAGCTATCCGATCGCCGATGAGTGAGAGAAGAGAGAGAGAGAGTTGGCTTTACCCTTCGTGGTGCCGATAGGCGTAGTAGGCATAGTGATTCCCTCTCCCTATGGTGGTAAGCAGACATGCAGAAGAGCCCGCAGAGACACCACACACACCATGCCAGAGGAAGGCAGGAGAGAGATCACACACACACACACACGCACATAGCAGAGGGTGAAAAATGCAGCAAGGAGAAAAGGCAGCACCCCTTCATTCCCCCGCCCCGAAGACTCAAAGACACACACACAACACACTATCCCAAGGCTTCCATTCGAACGGTACGCCTTCGAATGGACCCTCCAGACACACACACACAGTCTCCGGTCCACAGCGGCACCCAGGGGAGATCATGCTGCAAGGTCCGCTAGGAGTCGCCAGTCGAAGTAGCATTCACCTCCATACACTTCCTGTCGGCTAACAGGAAGTGGTCGACCTAACTCTACCCTGACCAGGGTTAGTCTGAGCAGAGACAGGAGCATTCTGTTGGAAGACACAGCATGTGAAGTATGTTGGGCGCTGTGTCTGAGTGGTTGGGGTGAGTGGTGTCGACAGCGAGCGTTTGTTTTTAAAAATTTTTGATATGTGCTGTCCCGTTCTTGTGTGGGTGTTGTTGGTGGTGTTGTGGTAGAGGTTTGTTTTCTTTGTTGGGTGTCGGTTAATTATTTTTGTAGGATATTTTGTTTTTTGGATGTGTTGTGTGTGTCTTTCTTTTGTCGCTGTGTTTTTTGGATTTTTGTTTTTACTTTTCTATCTTTTTTGTTTTGTATTTTTGTTTTAATTCTTTTGTGTTTGTTGTGTGTATGGGTGTGTGGTTGTTGTGTTTTGGGTCTTGTAGTTTGTTTGGTTTTGTGTGTTTGGTTGGTTCAGGGCAGTCGAGTTTTGTGGTCGTGTGTTTTGGGTCGACTGCTGCTGTTCTATAAAATGTTTGTCGTGGGTTTTTTGGTCTATCTTTTTATTTGGATGTTGTTGTTTGAATCTCTGTTGTTTGTTTTTTGTGTTGCAGGCCACTCACCTTGGTAGCGGACGACAAGTCACACGACCTGGCTGGAGGCACCTGACCCGTCTCACTCCTAAACTCTACCCTCTGCAGCCTGGAGGCTACTGCTGCACAGAGTGCTTTTCAAATCACCGTGTTTCTGTGTGGGTGTGGTTGTGTGAAGGTTAGTTGGATGCTGCATGTACGTGTGAATGTTTGCCTCTTTTTTGGACTACTCCTCATGTGTGTGTTTGTGTGTGGTGTGTGTGTGTGTTTGCGAGTAACCGGGCTGAGCCTCCACCAGATAAGGTCAGTTTCTCGCATCGACGTGTGCGCAGCGGCTCGCTGGCCGTGTCCTCTGGCTTTTGCTTTGGGCGCCTTCCGGGAGGCTGGTCGTGAGGCCTCCTCTGCATGCTGGAAGCACCAGTTTCCTGGATGCAACGGAGGCAGGAGTATGTGACCAGGAGTGACCAGCAGGGGCAGCATGCCATCCCGGTAAATGTAGTGCTCGATTGGCAAATGCTTGACTAGGTGACGGAAAGGGCACAGCAGGTGACAGGAAGTAGTTGTCACCGTCTGTCGCTTGGCCAGTCTCTGAAGACCTGGAGGGACAGTCTGTGTCGTCCAGGATCACCTCTTTCCAGCTTGTCATCTGTTTGCTGTAGCAGGACAGACACACCACAACATTCCATCAACCACACAACACTTCTAGAGTATAAAACTTGTGTTACCACAGCTTCCCTCATATTGTTTGGTACGGTACCAACACCCATGCATATTGTGTGTGGTGTGCGCCACACTGCCGTGGCGCAAGGGTGGGCTGAGGACAGCTGTCCGAGGGCTTTAATGTGATTGGCCACGACTGCTGCTGTCATTAATATGATTGGCTGATGCGGAGCTGACAAACAGTAGGGAGTGAGTTGCGGAAGGTCACACACCGTTGTTTTGGTATGGCGATGTCTGACCACACACACACTTAGATAAACGTGTTGCTCTGCTTGCTGGAGAAATCCAATTCATTACTATCATAGCAGCCTGAGCCAAAAATGATAGATTAGAGAGATGAGGAGAGAGAGGCAGAGAGAGAGAGAGGCATAGAGAGAGAGAGATAGAGAAGGCAGAGAGAAGAGAGAGAGGCATAGAGAGAGAGAGGGCAGAGAGAAGAAGAGAGAGGCAGAGAGAGGAGAGAGGGCAGAAGAGAGAGCCAGACGAGAGAGAGAGCAGAGAGAGAGAGGTCAGAGAGAGAGAGGCAGAGAGAGAGAGAGAGAGAGAGAGAGAGAGAGAGAGAGAGAGGCAGAGGAAGAAGAGAGCAGAGAGAGAGAGAGAGAGAGAGAGAGGCAGAGAGAGAGAGAGGCATAGAAGGAAGAGAGGCAGAGAGAGAGAAAAGAGGCAGAAGAGAGAGATAGAGAGAGAAGAGAGAGCGAGAGGGAAGAGAGAGATAGATAGATAATAAATCTGATATAGGTGGTTTTC
>CAEFZP010002227.1:0-56104 GCA_903064625.1 Mallotus villosus
TTCAAAATACCTTAAATTTTACTAATTAACTTGAGCTTTTTGTCTCAATGAGCATAGAATTCTGAAAATATTAACTGTTTTACTTTAATAATAAAGGGTTCATATTCATATTATAGGTATTTACTATTAAAGTAGCCTACAATATACCGTTTGGTCATGCCGGGAAATATCAAACCTTCGGCTTTGCGATATGAGACTTGATATTTCAAGTCTCATATCAAGTCTCATATCAAGTCTCAGTTTGATATTTCCCGGCATGACCTCACTCTTAGTTAGTAAGTAGTTATTATTTATTTATACTGTTGTGTGGTCTGTTTTGATATGGATGCTTAGCTTAGAGACAGTTGCAACAACCCCCAAACCATCAGCCATGACAGAACATCATGTGCTAGCTAGACACACTGACCTTGACACATGCTAACCATCTCACTTAGAAGTCAACAAAACAATAATTAAAACTAAGTAAGTTTTGATTAATTCATACAAAAGGTCAGAACAGTATGACAAAAATACTGCTCTTTAAAAGTTTTACTTTCATACCCCGAAAACAAGTTTTGTTCATAAAATGCAGCAGAAGATGTTGAATATGTGTTCTGTCTTCTTGATGGGGGGAGGGTCTAACTATGCATGTGCAGTATGAGTGTCATCACTCTAGCATGTTCCTGATTGGAGGAATATGACTTGTTGCAACCGTCCCTTGTTGCGACCGTCCCCAGTCTCCCCTATCTTCTGTTATAGAATTGTATTATTTAAATAAAATAATGGGCATAATTACAGTAGGCTTTTTTACCCCCGGCCTGTATTTGGGGCCCGGCCTTTATTTGTCCGTATCGACCACGCCCCCGGCTACTATCTGAAGCCCGGCCTCTAATTGAATCCCGGTCTTTATTTGAGGATTTACGGTATTTATATTCCAACCAAACTGACTCTTAGTGCACCCAAAACAATGATATGAAGCCCTATAAGACTGCCGTAAAGAGATCTTTAGGCTGTCTTTCCAGTGAAATGCATAATCATGTATGTGACAAAGAAACATCTTGAATAAGGGTTTGGATTTATAAAACTAAGGTTTATTCATGGGATTTTGATTTAGCGAAGCAGCAAGCCTTGAATGGTCAAGTGGGCTCCCTACTCATCATCCCGAAAGAACCGTCCATTGTGCTCCTCTTTCGGAGATCTCGGTGACCCTGAACTCAGAAGTACAGGACAATACATTGAAATCTTCTGAGAGCCATGAAACATTCAAATGTAAATAGATTCGTACTGTGAGTTAGTGAATGAAAAAGCAAGTCGGGTAACAGTTTTAGTTTCCCAATAAACATTTCACACTTGTGCTGTATGTTCTGGTTGAACGTCATATTCTGATTTCTTTCATAAACAGGAGTTGCGGTGTCATGAATGATGTATCAGAAGTTACTACAAACAAACAAAAAATCACAAAAGAATTTTTGGGGGAATCTAATTATTTCTAAAAACAAGTACCATTCCTGAATACACACAAAGAACAATTGCATTATGGATACATTTACATCTGAATGATTACAATAAAAGGTTGAATTCAAAGGAAGTTGGGTGTTGCTTCACTGTTTGTGCTCGTTTGAGGGATGGGTTCTATTGATGTCAGAGATTAAGGGGTTATCTGTCTTTGTAGCTAAATATAGAACTGAAGTGATGCAAGACTTTGTTTACAAGTTTTACAATGGCGTGTGAACACAGAGTGCTTGCCGTGTATGTGTGTGTGTGTGTGTTGGGGTTAAGGCTGTGACATTTGAATGCCAAACATCTCTGAGTCCTTCTGTGTCCCTGCCCTTTCACATGTCACTATTTCTAAAATGAGGGATGGCAACAGGCTACGTAGAGCTCACTTTAGATACCTGTTATGTCTGTACATGTGTGTCCGCATAAGTTTCGCACACAAGCCATGTCAATGGAGTTGCGGTCAAAATCATTTGACAGTCAACAGCGCCCTCCACAGGACTCCTGCAGGCTTCCTCCGAGAGAAGAGTTGTGTTAACCTGAGCTAGGTTTTGCTAGCCTGGGTCACAGCCATAGGCCAGCTGGACATCTGGCAACACTGTGTTTACTTGCTACACTCTTTATGTTACAATAGATATGAACTGTCTGTCTAGAAGCACTTTCACTTCTTACATGCACTGAGCTCATTAATGTGGAAATCCCAGCAAATTGTGGTCTTGAGGAAAAGGAGGGAAGTCAGTCTAAAATCCATCCGTCCAGTAATTTTTCACTTTTTCACCAGTTCAGGGAATTTCAGTTGACCTTTGGCCTCACCGCACTTTTGGTATCAATGGAGTAGGCCAACGATTTTACAAGCCATTCATCAAATAGCCAGTAGAGGGCGGTATCGCTCTATTGTTTCAAACAACAGCACGAAGTAGGACAGTACCTCAAAAAATGATAAACAAAGTATATCAACGTGGATGTCACTGATAGTAAAAGAAGACTAACTGATTGATTGGCCTACTCAATCACTGACTGACTAGCTGACTGGTTGACAGTTTCATTCATAGCTCCAACAGAGCATTGTCAGAATGATAAAACGTGATGGTTCGTGACGTGTGAGACAGGAGTTTGATCATGACACAGTATCAATCAGTGAGAAATACAAGTGAACTGAAAGGACAACTCACCATTTGGCTCAAACAATAATCTTAAGAGTGCGGACTGCGGAGTGGGATGGACTGCACGTGGTGACGGATTGAAATCATTGCCCTTTTGTTCCACTGATTATACTTTAATCAGATCAACACTGTCAAGCACGGCCCAATAGCAAATAGGAAAGATATATAGCGTTTCCATCTAAAGGTGCGATTTGAAGAAAGGTTTATAATACTCACCCACGGCCTAAACTACTGGCACGAGATCTCAAACACGCACGCACACACGCACACACGTCTAAAGGCAAAGTAGTCAGACTGGTCTGGTGACCACTGGGTGCCGCCTCTGGATGAAACACGGAAGAGTTCATTCAAGGAATTGGGAGAGAGCGAGGCGGAGAGAGACCGAGGGAGAGAGAAACACGGAGCGCGCTGGTGCAGTTTCAGTAATTACGAAATGTCTTGGACCAAGTGAAGACCAGGCAATGCACCCACTTCAAAACTTTCGTTGTGTTTCACTGGACTGCTGCTGAAATGTCGGGAAACGAAAAACTTTACGGATTCTTTGTAGTTTTGTGGACACTTTCAGCGTTCGGTGAAAACCTCGGTAAGCGACTGTGTATTTAGGACAGAAATTCGCTACCCTCTTTAGTGTGTGTGGTATATGTAGCATTCAGATGAAGTTAGACATGTTGAGGAAACTGCTATGGCTTTTTTTCTGTTGTTTTGTAGATTTGTAAACCCTGATCGCTTGCTTGTTGAGTTAGCTCGACATGACGGCAGATGAGGGGTTAACGCATTGTGTGGCATGTTCAGCTAGCCTGGAGCGTTCTTGTTGTAGTAACCTGCTATTGGAGTTAAATGCAGCATATTGCAACAAATGGCCTATTGTCGGCCTGATATCTATTTCCCAATTCTTGTTCAACTCGAACGTATGCTATAACACTGGTAGCATCCTCTAACACAAATTCCACTTACTTACACCACTCAGTAAAAGTAAGCTACAAAAGTAGCATAAGATGCTGTTACAGCATTCATGACTAGCTTAGGTTTGTGAGCTGTGTGTGTGTGTGTGTTTAGGCCTATATGTTTACATACTTTAAGTTGGCAGTTACTGTGTTGGAGAAAAGCCAGTTGTCTTTAGTGGTGTCATGTTGGACAGGTCCGTTTATGATAACAACGTTCTCTTAAACATTGTGTCATTATCAGTATCCTGTTATATTTGCATAGATCCTATAATCTATTCTGCTGACACACCATTTCATAGATACATACTGTACTGTTCTCATATCTAGCCTAAACACAGTACGCCTCCTCCCCCAGCCCCCACCCAGCCTCTTTCAACCACAAGTCTTTCCACTCCCAGCACATCCACCCAGACACTTACAATCATCTGAGTATCCCAAACTCCTCTTCCCCTGGCCTCTCCTAGCTTCCCCATCTTTTACTCCTCTTGAACCCATCTTCACCTAGCCTCCCCTAGCCCTATCCTAGCCTCCAACCTTTCCTTGCCTCCCCAGTCTCCCCCAGCCTCTCATAGCTTCCCCTAGCCCTCCATAGCCTCCCCAGCCTCCCCCAGGCGCCTCAGCCTGACAGAGAGACTAAGAGGAGAAGCGGAGCAGGTCTTTGTGGGTAAGCTGCTGTGGCATTGTCTCTGAACCGAGGGAACTCCTCTCAACAATACCCCTGGAACTCCACCACGCATGCCTTAACACACACACACACACACACACATTAAGACCCGCTCACTAAAGAGGTCGAACCTTCCCAGGGCTCGAGCTGCATGTGAGAGTCATTGAGGGAGACAGTAACGAGGCAGGAGGATTTGAGGCTTCTCGAACCTAATTTGACGGGTCATGACATGCACGGTTCAAACCATGGTCCACGTGCTCAACATCACGCAACAGCCCTATTGGTGTGCTGAACAGTGTAGAGAACCAGTGTGTCTATGTCTGTCTGTCTGTCTGTCTGTCTGTCTGTCTGTCTGTCTGTCTGTCTGTCTGTCTGTCTGTCGGTCGGCCTGCTCATATGTGGGTTTTTCTGTCTAGATGGAGTGTTAGCCTAGTTGTTAACAAGCCCCATATTTGTCGTGCTACGGCCATGTGGCCTAGCCACCAGCCAATGACTAACTACACGCTGACCAGGGCCTGTTTGGGGTTGGCGCAGGCTGCTCTTGGGAACATGATCTGGAATCAGCTAAGTCCACATCTTCACCTCCTGTGATCAGGGTTGAGACTCAAGCAAACACCGCTGAACCTGTTCTCCATGTCCAGCCTGCTCAGCTGGCCCACTGTGGGTCCCACACAGCCAGTCAGCCCGTCTCTGACATGAACTGATGTGTGTGAGTGGGTTCAATACTACCATAGCTTACCAATGTGTGATGTCATCATGCTTATTACCTTCGCCCCCATGGTGGGTAGCGACGTCACTTCCTGTTGATGTTTCTCTGTCGTGCTCCCTTTTTTTCCGGTCCCACCTCGCATCTGGTCTGAGTTTAGCCCCCTATTTCGGACCACAAAGGCAACTTTGTCAGCATGTGTGTGTGTGTTTGTGTCTTAGTTTGTCTGTCTGTGTCTGTGTGTGTGTGTCACTCTCTCGCTGCCATCTAATTTTCTACTCTGGTCTGTGGTCTCAGGGCCCAGCTGAAGAGAAGGTTCTACAGAGTTTCCGTGAGGTTATTGAACTGGGAAGGACTCTGTATGTAGTTGTAGCTAGTTCTAATGTGTGTGTGTGTGTGTGTGTGTGTGAGAAAGAGAGAGAAGGAGGGATCTTCAGCTGCTGGGAGGCCCAGAAAGGCCTGTTAGTGCTTCTGTCACAGGTGTGAATACCACACCCTGGGAACCTCATTACACACTCACACACATTCACAGACAGACCCACACAGTACACACACAGGTGTTATCAGAACACCATGGGAACCTCCATGGCACACACACACAAACACACAACACTACCAGTTTTTTTCATGAGGCAATGAATTCCACACCTTCTACACAGAGGTTTTGGCATTCGCTGAAACAGCTTACACAACAACTAGATGGATAAACTACCCACTTAACAGGCTTTAACACACACAGCAAGTAAATAAGACAGGCGTGTTGAAAACTTAGCTCAGACTGCACAACTTTGAGATATCAAGCATTAAAGTTTCCCATCAACAGACCCTGGGCTATGTCAACATGCTGTAGTTGCAGAACGTTTGGTCCAGACTTGTTTGAACATGTCTTCCACCCAGCGTTAATACTTATAGAGAGGTTGCTGTTCGTATTCTCCTTGAACATTGGTTGATAACCCCCAGAACAGCAAGCATTGTGACCATGGCCCAATGTTGTAGTTCTCTAGATGACAGAATGCCTTTATACTCTCTCTCTCTTCCTCTCTCTCTCTCTCTCTCGTCTCTCTCTCTCTCTCTCTCTCTCTCTCGCTCCTCTCTCTCTCTCTCTCCTCTTCCTCTCTCTCCTCTCCTCTCATCTCTCTCTCCTCTCATCTGCTCCATCTCCTCTCTCTCTCGCTCCGCTCCTCTCTCTCTCTCTCTCTCTCATCTCTCTCTCTCGTCTCTCTCGATCTCTCTCTCTCTCTCTCTCTCTCTCTCCTCTCTCTCTCATTCCTGTCTGTCTGTCCCCCCAGATGACGGGTGTGGCCACGCGGTGCTGGGCCCAGACAGTGGCGTGCTGTCGTCCAGGAACTACCCTGGGACCTACCCCAACCACTCCTGGTGCGAGTGGCGCATCCGGGCGCCGGAGGGCTCCAGCCTGGTCCTGGCGTTGGGCGACCTGGACGTGGAGGCCACCGACTGCGAGGGGGACTTCCTCCGGGTCGTCAAGATGGGTTACGGAGGGGAGCATGGTGAGTTGGCCGTTTTTGGAAATGTGTCCGCCGTAGCTCTCTTAAGCTAAAGGCAGGCCGGGTTCGGGCCTGTCTTAACCCTCTAAACTAAAGCCTGTTGGACTAGAGGTGTTGTAGATGTTAGCTGTCTAGCTCTATGCTAGTGGTGTAAGAGGTGTTAGCTATGTTACAGTTGTTAGCTGCTAGAGCTCTATGTTAGTGGTATAACAAGTGTTAGCTGTGTTACAGTTGTTAGTTATGTTAGCCATGTTACAGTTGTTAGCTATGTTAGAGCCATAACAGGTGTTGGCTGTGTTTGCTGTGTTCGAGGTGTTAGCTAGCTTAGCGACATCCACCACCACACAGCTCCCGTACAGCTCTGAGTCCCTGGAGCCTCCCAGGTCAGAAGCACATGTCAGCTGAGTCTGGGCTCCTCTGTGCTTAGACCCTACAGGAGGACAGAAGTACTGCGGCAACCTGCGCTCCAATCCCAGAGAGATCCTGACCGCCTCCAGCCACGTCACGGTCCAGTTCCAGAGCGGACAGCACCTGTCTGGACGAGGGTTTCTGCTCTCCTACTACACAGGAGACCCCAAAGGTCTGGGGCTCTCACACACACACACACACACACACACACACTCACAACCACACACGCACACACAAACTAGCCTACCGCAGTCTCTCTCTCTCTGTTCCCTCTCCTCTTCTAATGCTGGTTCCCCAGGGAAGGAGGGGTCGACTTCCTGTTGTGATGCTCATGTCCTGTTGTTGTGCTCCTGCTGGGGTCCCACTTCCTGAAGCCACTGTCCCTCGTCTCTCTCTCGCTCTCTCTCTCTCCCTCTCTCTCTCTCTCTCTCTCTCTCTCTCTCTATCTCTCACACACACTCTCACTCTCTCTCTCCGTCACTCACTCCCTCTTCTTATTCTTCCCTTTCCTCTCTCTGGGGTACAGTATTTTTAACCCTCATTGTCTCTCTCCCCTGTGTCTCCCCTCCACCCCCATCCTCTCTCCCTTTTCAGATCTACTGACGTGCTTGGACAAAGGCAGCCATTTCCAAGCCTCCAAGTACAGGTACGGAACTGGAGTTGTACTGAGGCCCACCAAGTTGCCAACACGTTAACAAGTCCTTTTGACTTCTTCAGATTACATGTATGGCACTTTTATGCTTTATTGGAAAGTGACAGTTTTGAAGTAGACAGGGAAAGCAGAGGAGAGAGAGTGTGATCAGGCCTGCTGTCTGCACCTGCAGGGATGGGTCACCTGACAGGAAGAGGCTTCCCTCTCAACCGCATGTTGTTCTATTGTTGTCTACCCAAACAGGAAGTACTGTCCGGCAGGATGTCTAGGTGTGGCGGGGGACGTGTCTGGGGACATATCTCAGGGGTACAGACATGTAAGTGACACTGCATCTTTCTCCTCGTCATCATCATCATCATCACCACCACACTTGGGTTCTATTCTAAAGGGGTCACAGCACACACACACACACACACACCACACACACCACACACAACACACACACACACACACACCACACACACACACACACACTGCCAGTTGTAAAGGGCTGTGAGTAATCTTTTAATATGTACAGTGTGTTCTTGTTTAGTAGGTTACATCACAGAGTTAGTCAAGCCCTGAGAGGCTGAGAGTGTGTGTGTGTGTGTGTGAGGATTTTTTTGCTCATTAAGTTTCGGAAGAGGAGATTTCCACTGTTGTCGGGTGTTTTTCAGTGTGTCAGCACAGAGGGTTGGAAGACGTAATCTTCTAGAACATTCCAGCCACTGATGTTTCGGGCTCAGGGCCACTCAGGGTGTTCAGGAACACCAACACAGCAGAGCGTTTTGGGATTATTTCACCTACTTTAGGCGTACTTCATTTTTCAAAAGAATGATTGGACAGACTGAGTTTAAACAGGCTCCACCAGCATTGTTTGTTAGTTAATCAAAATCAATCCCAATCAATCAAAAACACTCAAGTCATTGAGAGGGAGCCACTATCTGAAGCTCAGTCTGCTGCTCTGGTCTGGCCAGGGGGGCTGGGGGGAGGGACTACTGGGGGGAGGGACTACTGGGGGGAGGGACCACTGGGGGGAGGCCTGGGGGAAGGGTCGATTCCAGGGCTTTGTTGAGGCCAGTAATGAGATGAACCGCTTAGGTCCAGAGCACACTCCTCACCGCGCGAAGAGACCGCGCGCGCAGACCAGCGAAGAGACGAGAGCGACAGGACGAACGAGAGAAGCGAGAGAACGCAGAGCAAGAGCGCACGCACAGAGAACGCGAGCGCAACGACGACTCAGGAAGACAGCAGCGAGGAAGAGACAGAGAAGAGGCGAGAGAGAGACAAGAGAGAAGAGAGCAGAGAAGCGAGCGAGAAACGAGGAGCGAGAGAAGAAAGAGAAAGCGAGAGGCAAGAGAGACGAGAGAAGAGAGAAGAGCGAGAGCGAAGAGAAGACAGAGAAGAGAGAAAGCGAGAAAGAGCAGAAAGAGAGAGGAAGAGAGAGCAGAGAGAAGGGAGAGAGTGACAGCACGCAGAAAGACGAAGAGACGAAAGGAAGGAAGAAGAGAGAAAAGAAGAAAGAGAGAGACAGAACGAGAAAGAAGAAAGAGAACGAGAGACGAAGACACGATGAACGAGACGGAGAGAGAGCAGAACGAAAGAGAGACGAGAGCAAAGACGAAAGAGAGAAGAGGAAAGAAAGAGAAAGAGACGAAGAAAGAGACAAGAGACGCGACGAAGAGCGCCACATACCTCGCTCACCCTCTCCTCACCGTAACTCTCTCCTCCCAGTGACAGCGAGCCTCCATATAACGCTCTATCCTCTCTATCCCTCTCCCTCTCTCTCCTCTACCTCTCTCTCTCTCTCCTCCCTCTACCTCTCTCCCCTCCCCTTCTTACTCTGGGAAGTGATCATGTCTATTGACAGTGTGACAGCAGAACAACAATAACAGTTCCCCTGGCTTACAGGCACCCCAGCAGGGGAGGGATGGGGGATGTGACTCAACTCACCCAGCCTCTGCCTCAGCCTCCACACTCCCTCACCCAGCCTCTGCCTCAGCTTCAACACTCCCTCACCCAGCCTCAGCCTCAAAACTCCCCAGCCTCTGCCTCAGCCTTCACACTCCCTCACCCAGCCTCTGCCTCCACACTCCCTCACCCAGCCTCTACCTCCACACTCCCTCACCCAGCCTCTGCCTCGGCCTCAACAGTCCTTGTCCCTGCGATTGATTAGGCCAGATTGTCCATTGTACCAGTTGGCTTGGGTGGGTGGGAAGGGCGGAGGGACGGAAGGTTGGCCTAGATAAGTAGGAGATGAAGCCACGGTAAAACAGAAGGTGATAATCCGCTCTCTGCACACTGTCAATAAAGGCTGTCAACAGCATTAGACCAACCGGCCAGAAACCGGGAGTTCGTTAGATTGGGGGCGTAAAACACGCGCGCTACAACACCTGTTTGAAGTGGCAACACTGTCGTCTAATTAGGACGTCTCGCTGCTAATGGTCCGTGGGGACGGAGGTCGTAGAGCAGACAATCCACGCTTAAACAAAAGCTTTAATTGAGGAGGAACGGACTGTTTTGTTCACTTGTTACCGTGACCCCTAACAGCAGGGAAGTAGCTGACTTCCCTGTGTGTGTGTGTGTGTGTGTGTGTGTGTGTGGGCGGTGGGGGGGGTTGCTGTAATATGTATAGAGATTGGGACGTGTGTGTGTGAACTTCCAGCAGCAGCAGTTGTTTGTCTGAGCTTGATAATCAATGTTAACGGGTTTAAAATGTTTCCCTTTCTTCGTCTTTCTTTCTCTCCCTTCCTCTTTCTTTCTGTCGCTTTCCTCTCCCTCCCCCCCTCTCCCTCTCTCCCTCTCCCTCTCTCCCTCCCTCCCCCCTGCCTCCCCCCCTCTCTCTCCTCCCCCAGACGTCCGTGCTGTGTAAGGCGGCGCTCCACGCAGGGGTCATCCAGGACGAGCAGGGAGGATGGGTCACCGTGGAGACCCGCAAAGGCCTGAGTCATTACCCTGCCATCAGAGCCAATGGGATCCAGTCCAAGGAGTAAGTACCGGCCAATCGCTCGAGGTCCAAACTTCACCCTTATTTCTGTCCTGGTTATGAGGGAAGGTTTCCATCTACCCCACGCCATCTTCTCCTCCTCACGGACGGTTCATTCTCTCGTGTCGGTCGTAGGTTAGTTCTACGGTCGACCCTGACCTCGGCTCGGCCCGTCTGCTATGTTGTAAAGAGTTTGACGCGATGCCCAGCAGAAGCTAACGGAGGCGTAGCATTGCTCCATTCATCTCAGTGGAGGGGCGAGCTAGCTTCTCGCTAACGCCAGACCTGGTTTGTCCGACTTCTGGCTGCTGTCATCTGGGAGAAAGGAGAGGGGGATGGGACAGAGAATAAAAGAGGAAGAGAATAACTGACTCGTCTGTCTCTGGCCATTAAGAAGCACGTCATGCGTCGCTATTTGATGACATCATTATATTATCATGTGGCCCATAATAAAATCCTGACAATATTAGGTACAACATTTATTGAGGCACACTTCCCTCAAATATCCTGTATTCCGAGAGGGCGAGAGGGAGGGAGGGGGGAGGGGGAGGGGGGTTTAATCGGCATTGATGAATGATTCATACTGGGCTGATTTGATTAGTCGGGCACATGTATGGAAGGTCTGCACATGGTGTCTGGATCCATTCATACAAATGTGATGGGGGACATTTGGTGACATTTTCAAGGCTCAGGTTTCACCAACGACCCTTTTTATTGATTTACCCTCCTTGACACGTATAGGCCGGCGTTCACCGATCAATCACTCTGCAAACATGTTAATGTCACGTCTGCAGGGGAGCTAATCTCCACAGTACCAGAAGGGGTGTGAGGCCCTTAGGGTTGCCAGGTTTGTGGGAAATTTTTCTAGTTTGTGTGCGCTTAAATGCTCAAGGCCAATATCTCTCTCGGAACTGATAACATCAAATCATATTTCTGGGTGAGACGGACACACACACACACACACACACACACAGGCTCAAAGCCGTGGAGCTCTCATGCGTGCAGAGCCTCAAACTCACTTGATTTCCCAGGACACGTCCGAACAGGCTCTGAAACGGAGGGCTCCGCCAGCCCTGTGTTTAGCTGCTGTAGTTCTGTCCTCCTGCGGTCCAGGTTCTGTCCTCCCTCCCTCCTCGTCTGTCCATCCTCTCTTTCAGTCTGTTCATCCCCCCCGTCTCTCTCTCCTCCTCCTGCCTTGCCAACCAACTCTCTCTCTTTCTCTCTCTCTCATCCTGACCTCATTTCCCCCCCAGCAACCCTCTGCCCCTCCCCGTCTCCTCGGCAGCATGTTCCCCCCCACCCCCTTCCCCACCTCGACCCCTCCTGCCGGGGAGGGGGGGGGCACGGCAGAATACCGGGGCCGTGTCGGAACTTGACGGCGCCTGGGAGCACCGCACGCCGTCTCGAGCGTGGGGAATGTGCAAAATGCTCCCAGGAGGGGCTGGATGAGGTTCGAGCGGCGCTGTCGCGACACGTCCGTCGCCTCTCCCCCCCCCAGATCCCCCCTCCTCCACCATCACCAGATAGATCAAAGCCGTCTGACGTGGCGGCTGAAGGTGAAAGTCGGCGCCCTCTCAAAATACGTTTGATCCTCTGTGTGTGTGTGTGGGGGGGTGTGTGTGGGTGGTGGTGGGGGTTCAGGAGGTAAAAGTACTCCAAGGCCTCGCCACGCCTCTTTAATTGTCGGATATAAAGTTAACAACCACGTCTGATGTGGGAAGCGCTTCCTAGACCCCCGAATCTAGGAGGCGTGTGAAGATGAGATCAGAGAGGATGACATGAGCGGGGGGGGGGTGATAAAGAGACTAGAGAAGGAGACGATGATGATGGCGGCGATGAGAGAAGAAGGATAGATGATGATGCAGGGTTACGGGAGCATGAGGGGAAGCTGAGGTGTGTGTGTCCGTTCCACCCCCGTCTGGTCCTCCTGGGGGGGGGGAGAGGGTTAGGGTGAATACTGGGGTTCACACAACCGCTCTATTCCCAGTTGTCAAATGATCCCCCCTCCCCACCACCATCAACAGGGGAGGAGGGGAGGAGGGGAGGGGAGGGGAGGGGAGGGAGGGAGGGGGGAACCGTTCCACTGCGATCACAATGCCTGTCCTTCTGTGTTCCTCCACAATGGCACCACGTCGTTTATTTCGGGAGCTGCGGACACGGAAGCTGAAAGGCCAGCACTGATTGATATCTTTCTCTTCTCTTTCAGTGGCTCTTTGTCCGATGTTCTCTTCACCTTCGTCACTGATGGTAAGAGGATCATTAGTCTTGCTCTAATGCTCTCTAATGTGTGTGTGTGGCCAGATATCTACATTCTCATGTTATTTCATTAGACCAATCACTGCTCTCCTAGCCTCGGATCAAACACCGCCTGGCTTCGTTTAGTTCATCAAATCAAAAGGCTTGGAAAGTCCTTATTCACAGTCATCAAGTTGCCAAGCAGGGTGCCCTGTACGTTAGAAACGGTTGAAGGCAAATGGAAAGTTTAACCCCCCCCCCTCCCCCTTGCCCACACACACACTCTCTTATCACATCTCTCCTGTGTGGTTGATGAGTCTGATAGTGTTTCAGTTGAACTGTTCTCAACTTGTACCTGTATAGACAGGCTCTCCCCCCTCCACACAAACACAGACACACACACACACACACTGTTGTACTTGTTTTACTTTTTATATTTATGATTCTTATATGTTTATCGTGTGCACCTTCCTGCCACAGTACATCCTTGTTTGTGTGAACTGACATGGCAAATCAAGTTGATTCTGATTCTGACACACACATGGGCAAGCTGACATGTTCACCTGTACAGGACAGCTAGCCTTTGACGAGTCACCGGTGTTCATCGTTGGGGTTCCGTTAGACCAACATCCTTTTCCATTGACTCGACCTGACCTTGTGTGCAGTCTGTTATGCAGTCTGCTCGTTTGATCTATTGAAACTTGAGACGAGCGCCAGGGCTCCCAAAGGCAAATCAAATGTTGTCGAATGTCTGCAAACATGGCCGACTTCGCTCGGCGTCCGAGCACTAGGTGTCTCTCTCACAGAACTAAAAGGTTCCGACAGGCTTTGTAATCCACCCTCAGGTCGCTCTTCTCCAGCGGACGAGCATTCGTGACGCGTCATCTCCAAAACAGTCGCATAAACGTCCCGTTTTCCCCTCCCGCCCTTTCTCTTCGTTGACCGCACCGGGCGTGACAACTATCAGGCCCCGTCGGAGTGTAGGCGAGGGTCCCGGTGCGACGGCACGAAGACGTAGACCCCCCCCCCGTGTCTTACACACCTACATTGTCACAAGACTCTCTCCTACAGTCATAGACAGAGAGTCTGGGGGCCTCGACCGTATGTCTCTAGGTGTAGGTACGGCATGACGGAGGGCTGAGTCAGGTCCCATGACTGCTCTGACAACCAGACTCTCAGAGGCAGCGGGAGGGACAATGGCGGAGAGGGGGGGGGGTGTAGGATTGTGTTCCGTGCCGCTGTAAAAGCCATATGACTCCAGTTAAGGAGGGCAGATGTGGAGTTTTAAGACGTCTCCTCTGTTGTCGTCCAGTACGCACGCACACACACACACACACACACACACCACACGAGCTGTAAGTGGCGGAGTTATGGCTTCCACATGCTTCCCATTAGGTTGATTCGACGCCGACGTAAAGGAGACAAACGGTATTCTCCCCCCCCTCCCTTCATCCCCTCCTTCCTCACCAGCGCTTTGATTGAGTTTACAGTTGGGCTTTAATCTTCCCGACTTCCTCTCCTAGCCAAACACAGAACAACTCATTCAAGTTAGCATTTTTTTTCATTTTTATTCTCGTGGTATTTTCTCCTCTTCCTCTTTCCAGATAGTTCGAGAACTATGAGCAGAGCCTTCAGACACGTTTCGATCACGGTTCTCTTCACGTTCCCGCCTCTGGTCGTGGCCCTTCCATAACGCTCAACCAGATTATCCTCTCTCTCTCTCTCTCTCTCTCTCTCTCTCTCTCTCTCTCTCTCTCTCCCTCAGACTGCAGGAACGGCTCGGTGCTGCGACCCGTCTCTCGCACCTTCAGCTCGCGCTGGCACAAGGAGGCGGAGCCGGGGCGGACGCAGGACCGCACACAGCCAATGAGAGCAGCGACTCCTCCTCCAGGCCGGAGCCCTCTGGGAGGGCCGGAGGAGCGGGGGCGCTGAGGGGGCGCTCCTGGGGGGCGGGGGAGGACAACAACAGTCTGCCCTGGCTCCAGATGGACCTGGGAGAGAAGAAGAAGATCACGGGTGAGAGAGGGCTTTCCTCTGCTTGTTCCCTTGCCTGTTCCCTTGCTTTGTTCCCTACTCCCTCTGTCCTTACCTCACCTCACACCCCCCCCCCGGCTGAGGATTGTGGAGGTTTAGCTTGTTTCGGTTTGACCAGGAACGTCGTTTCACACTGGAGATCAGCGAATGGAGACTTGTGGTTCAAACATAGAGGCTCACATACACACACACACACACACACACACACACACACACACACATACAGACACACAGACTGGTGGCCCTCCTGCTTGGATGCCTCCAGCGTCTCCCCTGACTCCAGCGTCGACAGACACAATGTGTCCTCTGTCCTCCTGCTGTGAGGATGCTTCCCCTCCCCGGGCTCGGCTGAAATATAGGAGCTGCTCAGGGTCTGCTGTATTGAGGCCGTTTCTCTTGACTTCGCCCCTGACTCCACTCTGCCCTCCCTGACTCCCACTGCTCCCTGACTCCACTCGCCCTCCCTGACTCAACTCTGCCCTCCCTAACTCCACTCTGCCCTCCCTGACTCCACACTGCCCCCCTGACTCCACTCTGCCCTCCCTGACTCACTCCCGACTCACTCGCCCTCCCTGACTCCACTCCGCCCTCCCTGACTCCACACTGCCTCCATGACTCCACACTGCCGTCTCTTACTCTACACTGACTCCACACTGCCTCCTAGGCATGCCGCATAGCTCCGTCAGAGAATGGCCGCCTTTGTGGCCGACCACGGTCATTCATGGTTACGGAGGGAACAAGGATGCTGTTAGAATGTGATGTGTAGAGAAGAAAGCCCTGTTGTGGTTGGCACATGTTTGTTGTGAAACCTCGGAGAGTCCCAGTCCTCCATCACCACGCCCCCTCCGGAACTCTGATCCCAACCAATGAGACTCGGCCTCATTTGCTGCATGTGTAAACAACTGTGAACTGAGAGCTCTAATCATGTGCAAGGCCAGGGGCCCATAAGATACCAGATACTCATTGGGCCCAGATTTATTTTGTCCCCTGGAGAATTACGGATCGTTGAAGCACGGTGGCCGTCGTTTACGATGGCTTTGATACGTGGATTCGTGTTCGGGGCCCGCGCGTTAGGTCCAGGGTCACTCCTGTTAGCGTTGCGGCGACAACTGGCGTCCCGTCGATTCTGATTGGCTCTCGATGTCCTCGCAGGGATCATCACCAGCGGCTCCACGTCTGGCCACGTCCGGAGCTACAAGGTGCTGTACAAGGAGAAGAACCGCTGGAGAACCTACACACAGAACAGCAGCGCCGATGTCACGGTGAGATCCCAGTTCGGATGCCTGAACCCACAGACTTCTAGCCACCTTTTTGAAGTATATTTCGTAGGCATTCTAACCCCCCTCGCCCTCTGCCCTCCCTCAGGTGTTGGAGGGGAACCAGGATAGCGTCCACGAAACCAGGACCAGCCTGCACCCCCCCATCGTGACCCGCTCCCTGCGTCTCGTCCCCCTCACCTGGCACCAGCGCGTCGCCATGACAGTGGAGCTGCAGGGCTGCACGCACCTCGGAGGTACGTCGTCTCCTGACCCTGACCGTGACCCGACCACATCACACCCTGACCTGACCATGACCATGACCCAACCACATCACACCCTGACCAGACCTGACCGTGACCCGACCACATCACACCCTGACCAGACCCTGACCGTGACCCGACCACATCACACCCTGACCAGACCGCACTCTGACCATGACCCGACCACATCACACCCACCATGACCCGACACATCACACCCTGACCATCACCCGACCATACATGACCCGACCACATCACACCCTGACCATATCACACAACCCGACCTGACCTGACCATCACTCGACCGTACTCCCAACCGTAACCATGACCGCACTCTGACCATAACCCGACTTCCATCGAACCACGACTCACTGAACATAAATGTGAGAGGTTGACCATTCCTGTAACAGTGGTTACACATGTAGGTATCGAGGTAAAGGGGAAGTATTGAATAACAAACAACCCTGTATAAGCCCTCGACAAGGAACGTCACCTTTCCAGTGAATACAGAACTATTCAACATGGTGGGGAAGTAGGATAGTGTCAGGTGGTATTTGATGTTTGGGGTGTTGACCCTCCTTCCTCCCCTCTCCTCCCACTCCTCCCACTCCTCCCCTCCATCCCTCACCCTCTCCTCCCTCCCCTCCCCTCCTCCCTCCCCTCTCTTCAGTCAACGTGTCGTCCCAGGTGACGTTGGAGACCATGCCAACCATGCCCAAGCCACCAATAACAGACCAAGAGATGACTGAGCCTGTTCCCTCCCATGCAGACCTAGGTAGGTGTGCGTGTGTGTGGGGGTAGTTGTGTGTGTGTGTGTGTACTTGTGTGTGTGTGATGGTACCAGCTGACACGTTCTCTCCTCTCTCCTCAGTGAAACTGGTGATCATCATCGTCCCCACGGTCTTATCTGTGGTGCTGTTACTGACCGGGGTGTGTGTGTGCAAAATGCTGCAGAAGTAAGTGACACACACACACACATACACACACACACACTTCTGTCTGTCCCTGTAGCTCAATCTGGTGTTTTGGTCTGAAACAGGAAGAAGACCAAAGAGAGCTCCTATGGATCGTCTGATGTCCAGACAGGTTGGTTATCTCAAACCGTTTTATTGATCGGTCAGAATGTGTGTGTGTGTGTTTCCGTGTGTGTGGTGAAAGCAGAGAATGCCCAGGCTTGTCTCTAAAACAGGCAGCGCGAGTCCAACTGCCAGATTTACACACTAACCCTCTTTGTCTGTCTGTTTGTCGTTCTGCCTGCCTGTCTGTCTCTCTGCTTGCCTGATTACCTGTCTGTCTCTCCTCCTGCCTGTCTGTTCTTCTGCCTGCCTGTCCGTTCCTCTGATTGCCTGTCTGTCTCTCTGCCTGCCTGGTGGGCCTGTCTGTCTCTCCTCCTGCCTGTCTGTCTCTCTGCCTGCCTGGTGGCCTGTCTGTCTCTCCTCCTGCCTGTCTGTCTCTCTGTCTGCCTGGTGGGCCTGTCTGTCTCTCCTCCTGCCTGTCTGTCTCTCTGTCTGCCTGGTGGGCCTGTCTGTCTCTCCTCCTGCCTGTCTGTCTCTCTGTCTGCCTGATGGGCCTGTCTGTCTCTCCTCCTGCCTGTCTGTCTCTCTGTCTGCCTGGTGGGCCTGTCTGTCTCTCCTCCGGCCTGTCTGTCTCTCTGTCTGCCTGGTGGGCCTGTCTGTCTCTCCTCCTGCCTGTCTGTCTCTCTGTCTGCCTGGTGGGCCTGTTTGTCTCTCCTACTGCCTGTCTGTCTCTCTGTCTGCCTGGTGGGCCTGTCTGTCTATCCTCCTGCCTGTCTGTCTCTCTGCCTGCCTGGTGGGCCTGTCTGTCTATCCTCCTGCCTGTCTGTCTCTCTGCCTGCCTGGTGGGCCTGTCTGTCTCTCCTCCTGCCTGTCTGTCTCTCTGTCTGCCTGGTGGGCCTGTCTGTCTATCCGCCTGCCTGTCTGTCTCTCTGCCTGCCTGGTGGGCCTGTCTGTCTCTCCTCCTGCCTGTCTGTCTCTCTGCCTGCCTGGTGGGCCTGTCTGTCTCTCCTCCTGCCTGTCTGTCTCTCCTCCTGCCTGTCTGTCTCTCTGTCTGCCTGGTGGGCCTGTCTGTCTATCCTCCTGCCTGTCTGTCTCTCTGCCTGCCTGGTGGGCCTGTCTATCTGTGGAAAATGCATGTCCTGTGTACATCTCTGAGAGAGTCCAGTGATGACATCAGGACATGTAGGAGCTGCCCCCAGGGTGTCATCAGTTTGCTGTATGGAGGCAGTTTCTCCTGACTTTGTGCCCTGCTGCCTCCTGACTCCACACGGCCCCGGTGGTTTTAACCCCTTCCTCCCCTGTGGTCCCAGGCTGTTGGAAGCAGGTGAAGCAGCCCTGCACCAGACACCAGTCTGCAGAGTTCACCATCAGCTACAGCCCCGACCAGGACCCCACACACAAACTAGACCTGGTCACCAGCACCATGGCAGGTCAGAGGAGACACACACACACAACCCATACACAGTTACACACACATGACCCACACCATACACCCCATTCACACACTTACACAGAAAGACACACACACACAAACCATACACAGTTAAACACACACATGACCCACACCATACACCCCCCCCATTCACACACTTACACAGAAAGACACACACACAAACCATACACAGTTAAACACACACATGACCCACACCATACACCCCCCCCCCATTCACACACTTACACAGAAAGACACACACACACAAACCATACACAGTTAAACACACACATGACCCACACCATACACCCCCCCCCCATTCACACACTTACACAGAAAGAAACACACACACACGCACACACTCTGCGTAGGGCTATGTTGTGACGTGTTCTTCTGCTCCTCCTCTCCAGAGTGCCAGCAGCCCTTGATGATCGGCATCGGGACCGTGTCCAGGAAAGGCTCCACCTTCCGGCCCATGGACACCGACCGACGACGGCGGCAACGACCCGGCGACCCACTACGACTACCTCCACACGTCCAATCAGTACGCCCTGCCCCTGACCAACCAGGAGCCCGAGTACGCCACGCCCATCATCGAGCGCCACACCTTCCGCAAAGACGTGGCGTTCCTCTCCGACCCGTACAGCGTTCCGGGCGCCGTGCTGCCCAGGAGCCCCTCCCACAAGGCGGTGGAAGGCGGGGGCCCCAGGAGGCCGGGGGTGGGGGCCCCCGGGGGTTACCAGACCCCCCAGGCGAAAGCAGACAGGGGGAGGCAGAACTCTGAGGGGGTGTACGACTGCCCCAAAAGGACCCAGGGCCCCAAGGGGCCCTCAGAGTACCAGAGGCCCCAGGCCAAGCCCTCGGCCCTGGAGAGCTACTCCAGCCCCAGGGACTGCGTGAGGGCGGGCTCGGCCCACCCAGGAGGGAACCCCCTCCGAGCCAGCCCCGAGGGCAGCTCTGGAGGCTCGGATCTGGGATCGGCTCGTTAGGTCTGGGGAGGGGGGGGGGTACTGGACTCGCTCGGGTCTGACGATCTGGGGATCGACATGCCGGGTCTGGATGGACTCAGACCGGGATGACCTCTACTGTGATTTATTTCCTTTAAAAAATAATTAAAAAAAAATCTGTTCGACTGGGTAAGATTCATATCTTCGATAGTGTCTAAAGAAGGAAGGGATCCGGGACATTGGTTGCCACGGTAAAGTTACCGACCAGTCAGAAACACCATCGATGCGAGGGTACCATGTGCTTCCTTCTTTGTAGCTTCTTTGCCGCCAGCCCCCTTCCCAGGACCGGACCCCCCCTCTCTGAGCTGAATGTGGCCAGCTGGGAGAGGGGGGATGGGGGGCTTGTGGGTGGAAATCATAAACCTGCTGCCGACCTTCCTCCCCCCGCGAAACGTCTATCTTGTCAATACAGCGAGGGCCTCAGCGGTAGGAGGGGATGGACGCCGCCGTGACGCCCAGGCTGTGCGAGATCCCCCTGCAGAGCGCTCTGGACAAGACTGTCTTTAGAACAGAGGGAGAGGGGGAGGGGGGAGGGAGGGGGGAGGGAGGGGGGAGGGAGGGAGGGGGTGGAGCTGAAAGGCTCAGTGTCTCCCCGGACGCACTCATCTACAATCAGGCCCTTGTGGCCGCCGTCACAGGTGGGCCTAATGCCAACGCCTGCGTCTCTCTCTCTCGCTCCCTCTGTTTGCCTCTGTGTACTGTATCTATGTCTCTCGTCCACCCCCCCCTCTCCCTCTTTACATCTGTCTCCGCCTGTGGCCCGTGCTCCAGTCTCTCTCCGCCGGATGCGTCCCGAGGCTTATTGGTCCGTCTGTGAGCCAATGACAGGACGACAGGATAAAGAGAGGCACAGAGAGAGAGAGATGTTTTTAAATTCCCCTCATGTTGTACTGGACCGGCCTTGTGCCGGAGTCTGTCTGCCTGTCAAGCTGCTGAGACCGGGGAGATTGAGTCCCGCTTCAGTAGAGCGGAACTATCTGGAAGCGACTCTGGGAGAAAGTGGATCAGGACCGCTGTAGAGCTTCAGTCTCACTCGAGTCCTAATGGGGCCGTTCTTGGTCTCGGAAGACCAGCCCTACCTGAAGAACTGGAATCCGGACGACTTCTGTTTCTAAGCGGATGTCGAGTTTCAGCCCCCGAGAGCCCCGAATGGCTCCGCTTTGGCGAGAGGGAGGCTTGACGCGCGCGTGAATGATTTCCGCCGACGCTGCAGGAATCACCTGTAGGCCGATGCGGGGCAGCCTGCTGACACACACGACGAGACACACACCGCGCGTACGCGTTTCTGTGAAATACTTCTGGTGTGTTTCTCACTGGGACTAAGGAGGGGGGTTGTATTTTTTTACAGGACTGTGTCTTATTTGCCAAATTTATTATTATTATTTTATTTTTTTGCTCTTGTCCACCCGCTTTCCCCCAATGTGTGTGTGTGTGTGTGTGGATGACTCTCTCCCCTCCTTGAAGAGATCACAGTTTAACTTGATGAGCGCAGGGTCAGTGTAGCTCAGTGGCTACCTCAGTAAGGGGAGAGGCCGATAGACTCGTATTTATAGCGTTGTGTATTTAAGCGTTGCGGGGTTCTTCAGGACTGTGAAGAGGAGTGTGAGTGCGTGCGTGTGTGGACAGGGGAAGTGTGTGTATCTGTGTACGGTTGCCTGTAAGCTGAGCCCTCAATAAAAAAACAACCGAACGACCTCCTGCCTTTCAGTGTTTTTTCCCGTGTGTGTGTGTGCGCTTTCTTCAGCCGTGATCGTCAAAAGCCCCACAGCTCGCCACATTCCAGGACGGACGCCGCATTCCAAAGCGACCTTTGACCTCAGGACGTCTCTCCTTGACTTCCGGCTGTGCCTCCGGCGGCTCGGGAACGTTCCGGTCCTTCTCTCCTTCTCTCGGTCCTATTCTTGGTTGCGTCGAGACGGGACCTGGCGGAGGTGTAGACCTCAGCGCTAGGCCTCTCGGCAACCCTTTGAGGATGTGACATTGCCCCCCGCCCCGCCCCTCACACACACACAGTCTGTGTGCTGGAATGTGACAGTTTGGTGTCAGCGGTGAAGCAGCTGATTCTCACCAGAGTCTCTGCTGCTGCTGCGGACCAGTCCTGCTGCTCTGCTGCGTGTGTTTGTGTGTTGTGTGTGTGTGTGTGTGTGTTGTGTGTGTGTGTGAGAGAGAGTGTGTGTGTGGAGGAGTGTGTGAGTGTGTGAGGTCCAGCCTGTTCACACGGCAGTGTTGGACCTCCGTTTCCACCTTCGCTCACGGCCTCTTCCTCCTCGGGGCGACATGACGCTGCAGCCTTCTGGCCGGCCGGCCACTCAGCCTGCGCCTCTGCTCTGCTCACATTCCTGTCATGTCTCTTCACGCAGGCCTGAGTCCCAGGACCCTCCGCGCTCCCAGCCTGGGAGCCCACCCCCGCAAGCTACCCCTACTCCCCCCCCACTGCACTGCCCCCCCCCAACATCCATGAGCGCCGACTTCAGGCCGCATCATGTCTGTCAAATACGAGGTGATGTTGACTAACTCTTCCAGGTGGTTTCTGGTGAACCATTCCAGGTGGTTGACTCTTTGGGGGAGTGTTATCTAGATCTACTTGATGGGTTGCTTTTTGAATGGCATCCAACAAAGCCATGCTATGATGAATACAGTGTTACAGAATACCGGTATTTCGAACCGGTGTGGGACGTGGAGGAAATATTTCTGGATTTTGACGTAACGCCGCCCTCTTGTGGTCCTGTGAGGGAACTGACTGACTTCAACGGACTGACTTGTCCCTGTTTCGTGTTAGTAATTGTAACAGTGTGGGACTAGTATAGGTGTGACTTTGGAATCGTGTGACTACAGGGTACTGGATACTAGAGTAGAACCTGTCTTAGTGATCACATTTTAATGACAGACACACAGTACACGCCACATTGGGCAAATAAATGTAGGTTTATTCAAAGATTTTGTAACTGTATACAGAAACTACAGATAGAAGACGTGTTTATCAAATCTCCCAATGGTTCAGAAACATCTTTTTTTGACAGCATATCTTTTCAGGAAGAAAAACGGAGTCTGAAAACAAGTGTAGTAGCCTGTTGTTCCTTTGGGGCCAGAGCGCTGCATCTGTGGGCCGAGGGTGTGTGTGTGGTGTGTGTGTGTGTGTGTGTGTGTGTGTGTGTGTGTGTGTGTCCAGGCTGTCTACGTGGGCCATGCAGCACTAGTGGGGACTAAAGCTGAATAGACAGAAGTTTGATTAAAACACAAGCTCAACAGCTTCCGTTCCTCGGCTCCCAGGACAGCACCCCCTACGGGAGCCTCCGATATCACACTCTGCAAGACCTCAATTCACATGAACATACTGGATTTAATGTTTAAAACAGCAAATAGTTATATTGTTTATATACAGGTTTGTAGAATCTCTCTCAGGACCCAAGTGTTGGTGGGGAGTTGTGAGAGTCATAAGTCGACAGACAAGACCGTGAGTTATTGCACCTATCTTTCTATGCCATCATGAACGGAATACGAAATGGGTTTGGTTCTTTAGGAATCACCCAATAAAGCTGGTTACCGCGTTCACACAGACCGACCTTACAGACTGGCTGACTGGGATGTCGGCCCTCTTCTGAGTCAGGGAGCCAAAGTAAAAAGCCGAACCGCCCAGGCGACAATCCTAAACGACCAAGTCGAGACCTGTCCTTTGGGTGACATGACCAGTGCAGGGGAAGATGTTGGCGGGTGGGGGTCGGGGGTATAAATATGACAGATATTGCACTTTTTCCAGCGATGGCCAGAGTTCCACTACTTCTAAACGGTGTTGGGGACGAAGGGCTGACGAACGAGCCACACTCCGTCCTCGCCAGAGGAAGATGCGTTTGTCGCTGCAACATCACGATGATGCAGATTTCCCCCCTTCGTCCGGGGCGACCACGTCAGTATGACCGAGCAGCAATACAGTTAATGGCTCCATGGCACTTGAGGGGGGAGGGAGGGAGGTGGGGGGGGGTCACACACACAGCAGGTCAACTAAGCCTAGCCGTGGTATCCGTCAACAACAAACAAGCTAACTGACTAACTAGCATCGGACACTTGGGTTGGCGTTAACAGGGCTGCTGTCTCTGACCGACGGAGGACACTGGACCAGTGAGGACATGATTGGAAGCTGGTCAGCAAACAGATAAAGAAAATCAGTACTACTACTACCACCACCGTTATGGATAAGCAGGTGAAGATAGACCTTGGTGAGGCCATCTTTGGCCATGAACTGTTGTGTTTCACAGACAAGTCCTTCCCCAGTTCTCTTAGCGCACCGGAAGGGGGAGGAGTCTGTGGTGTAGGAAACAGGAACAGGAACTATATACACAGAGCAATATACCAATCACACTCCAGACAGCCCGAATCCTTTGAACCAATCACCGGTCTTCGCTTTTCGATGGAACCCCCACCCTCCTCCCTCGGGTAAAGTCAACGGGACTCGGAGAGTGCTTCCATGACAACGATGGACTGTGTGTGTCCTTCGCGGTCATTGGTCCAACCTTTCTTTCTCCCGTCCGATCGGTCTCTGACACGTCTGGTACGAAAACAAACGCAGCTCACATCTACTGCCAAGTCTTTCTCCTCCGTCTCCTCCTCCACCCCTCCGTATCTCCGTTCTCACATCTCAACATCCCTCCTCTCCTCCCCTCCGTCCGTCCGTCCTCCGGGCCTCTAGGAGGAGCTGTCGGAGGAGGGGGCCGCCCTGGAGGGGGTCTCCTCCGACGGGGTCTCGCTGGACAAGCCGGTGTCTCCGTTCTCTGGTGCCTCACACACAGACAGCTTCTCCAGGGCTGAGGGGGGAGAGGAAAGGAGACAGAGAGAGAGAGAGAGACCGGAAGAGAGCGGAGAGAGGAAGAGACAGAGCGAGAGAGAGGGGGAAGAGAGGGGAGAGCGAGAGAAAAAGAGAGAGTAGAAAGTCGTGTTGAGTTAGCATCGTTGCTGGTGTTCAGGCCTGGTGGGCTCGTGGTAGTCATCCATGTTTGTAGTCTATACAGAGAACCAGATAAGATATAAAGACAGACACCAAGACACCAAGAACTACTGCTGCAATGGGAGCCAAGATGAAAAAAGTTCTACTGAACTTTGCTCTATTTGTATACATGTGATATGATGACTTGTGACACTACGGGGTCATGAGTCAGGTGAGGTCAGAGGTCACAAACCCTTCAGGCCGGCGGGGTCAGTGGAGCCATTGCTGCGTGCAGGGGCGGAGGCCTCCTCTAATTGGTCGAGGTAGAGTCGGTAGCGATGGCCACTCTCGTCCTCGTACTCCACGTTCTCGTCATCAGAGTCAACCTCGGGGGCCACGTACACCACCTCGAACTCTATCTCTCCCCTCTGCGCGTACACACACACACACACACACACACATTCGTCAACAATGTACTTAAGTTCAAGGACGGTATGCTTGAGTGAGGCCTGCAGGGAGAGGGTGTGTGTGTGTGTGTGAGACACCTGCTGGGTGAGGGTGTGTGTGTGTGTGTGTGTGTGTGTGTGTGTGTGTGTGTGTGTGTGTGTGTGTGTGTGTGTGAGAGAGATAGAAAGAGATACCTGCTGGGAGAGGGTGTGTGTGTGTGTGTGAGAGAGACACCTGCTGGGAGAGGATGGTGACCGCCTCCTTGTGCTTGGCGTCTCTCAGGTTGATGCTGTTGACGGCTAAGATGGCGTCTCCCACGTGCAGCCCTCCACAGCGCTCCGCCGGCTGGGTGGGGTGGATCTCCGAGATCAGGATGGGCACACCGTGCTCCTTACCTCCCTGAAACACCACACACACACACACATGGTGTATTAGTACTATTCGACACACACACACACACACAGTATATTATTAATATACACACATGTACACTCACCGGCCACTCTTCTTAGGTACGCCTGTTCAATTGCTTGTTAACACAAATAGCTAAGTGGTGGTGGAACGGCGTGGGGGATATTTTATTGGCCCCTTAGTACCCGTTTGAGCATTGTTTAAACGCAACAGCCTACCTGAGCATTGTTGCTGACCATGTCCATCTCTTTATGACCACAGTGTACCCATCTTCTGATGGCTACTTCCAGCAGGATAATGCACAATGTCACAAAAGCTCAAATCATCCCAAACGGGTTTTCTTGAACATGACAAGGAGATCACCGTACGCCAATGGCCTCCACAGTCTCCCAGATCTCAATCCAATAAGCACCTTTGGGATGCCGTCATGTCAATATGGACCAAAATCTCTGAGGAATGTTTCCAACACCTTGTTGAATGTATGCCACGAAGAATGAAGGCGGTTCTGAAGGCAAAAGCAGGGTCCAACCCGGTACTAGCGAAGCGTACCTCATAAAGTGGCCAGTGAGTGTATCCAGTACACCAATACCAAGTCTACACAGCAGGAGGGGGGTTACCGTGATGGAGATACCCAGGCCCTCGTGGTCTTCCTTGGCCAGAACCACCTTCCTGATGGGACCCACACCCTGGCTCCTCTTCAGACTGTCTGTGTCCTGGAGGAAGCACACACACACACACACACGCCAATATCCTGTCAAAACGGCATCATATCATCTGTACAACATCGAAAATCCTCACACGAACCGGATCGTGACCAAGGGAATCTCAAACAATGGAGGTTTGAGGGTTCTACTGTGTGTCTAAAGGGTTTCTACTGGGGGACGGGCAAGGGGAGTCAGATTGCTGAGCGGTTAGGGAGATGGGCTTTTAATCAGAAGGTTGTTGGTTCGATTCCCGGCCGTGCAAATGACGTTGTGTCCACTTCGCCCTACTTGCCTCGGGGGAATGTCCCTGTACTTACTGTAAGTCGCTCTGGAGAAGCGCGTCTGCTAAATGACTAAATGTAAGAGTATAGGAATATTCTACTGGGGATTACAAGTCAAAGCCAATATTAGTATTTCATTCAATAATTCAGAGGGCATCTCATTCATTGCAGAAACTGGTATGGTGTGCAGTTTGAAAGGAACCCCCTCATTCAGAGGCCCGTAGAGGTGAAGCCAAGTTAATCGTGCGCAATGAGAGGGATCATTTATGATTGTCCAGTTTTCCAGAGTTGCGCACATTAATGATTGGCCCTACACATCTCATTTGCAAGCGATCAGCAGGATGAATATTCTCGTAACAGTACATGAAGTAGCCACAGTCATGATTATCCGCTAGCATACACCCTTTACGTTTTTTACGTCGTGTCTTCTGGCTGTGAGTAAAATGTTCCTGTGAATGATGCTGTTTCCTTGGCACAGGTTATCAGGACTTTAACCAGGCCATCGAAATCAGCTGAGCGTTCTGTAGACACGGAGGGTTTTATGCTGCTTTCAACTCTACCAGGGGACATGTCACACTGATGTCACATACTAACAAACAGGACGTTGATTTTTGGTCTACTCAGCATTGTAGAGGCAAGAATAACAGGGATTCAGAGGGAGGGGCCATTCTAGCCATTTCCTACTGACTCTGAATGACTGGAGTCCATGAGTTCTCACAACTTGACCTAAACTGTCTCATGTTCCACTAACACCCTTGGTAAACCCCCCTCTGTATTATCCATCCATACGATTCTTTAAACGTTAAAAGTTGAACGGGTCGGTAACTGAATATACAATAAACGAAGGCGTATTTGAACAGTGTCAATATTTGTCTAAGCCCGTCCCTGGTGTCTACGGACATCCTGGAGTGGAGGGAGGCGCCACAGCGGCTCGACTCACGTGCCCCACGGGGGAGGGGAGCGGCTTCTTGGGGTCGTTGCGCCCCCTGCAGGCGCGGATGACCGTCTTGTGGCGGTGCAGGTGGATCTCCGCCTCCAATTGGTTCCACAGCTTGTCGTGGGCGGGGCCTTTCATGTCCCGACCCAACAGCTGGATCTGCTGCACCCTGGGGACGGACGAGAGGAGCCGCGGTCAGGAAGATGGTTCGGCTTCACCGGCTCCAGAGCAGCTGGACTGGAGGAAAACCACAACCCCGGGCCCTCCTCCCTCCTACCTCCCAGCCAGCTCCTTATCCAGGTACTTGGCTGCCAGCCGGGCCCCGTACACCTCCGCCTGCAGTACGGCGATGTGCCTCCGGAGGGCCTCGTTCTCCTTCTTGTGCAGCTTGGCCTCGGCGTCCAGCTTCACCTCGCGGACCTTCTCCTTCTTACTGGCCTGCAACTCCCGCTCCTGACACACACACACACACATGCACACGCGCACAGGCACAGAGAAATAGATGAGCTCCACTTCCAGGGCTCGTCTCCCAGCCAGCCGTGGTGCTGTTCTGTGAGATGGCGTGCCTCTCTCTGGCAGTGCGGGCGCAGCCCACTCGGGGTCACGTCTCCACAGATCACAGATCAGAGCACGGGCCGGGCCGACACACAGCGAACAAAGGCTCACCCGACAACACAGATAAACAGGTCATCTAGCGGGCTAGCTAGCGGGTTAGCTAATGAGGCGGCTAAAAGGCCACCCCACAGATCCGCTTACGGGGTTACAAACAGGCCGGTTAGCAGGCCGTAAGAAGGGCAGCAAACGGATCGTCTAACGGGGAAGGTGACGGGGCTACACACACCGTTCCTCGGGCCGAAGGAGACAGCTGAAAGATGACGACACACACACACACACACACACAGCTGACCACATATTAGAGCCCGACCGATCGGACTTGTTTTTAAGACATCCGAGACCCATTTGATACCGGAGAAGAGCGTTCAAAGGATAAATCTGTCAAAAATGTTGACACATTTTTCAGCTCATTAACTTTAAGAGAACATAATCCTCTGTTGACGACTTGAACTATATCAACTAAAATCTGTCAACGAGTGAGTCGGTCGGACTCCAAAATGCATAGCTGACACACGCAAACTACACACGGGACACCAGATGTGGGTTAGGCTGCATTCCATACAATAGTCCTTTGTTGAAAAAGGACTTCTGTTAGGACGAAGGTGGCTTTAGCAAAGACAAACAGAGTGTCTTAGGGATGCACACACACACACACACACAAACGAAAAAAACACACACACAGCCACGACAGACTTACCATCTCGTCCACCGTGAGGACAGGCTTAAGGCGAAAAAGGGAGGGAGAAGAGAGAGAGGTCAGGGGTCAAATCGGGCCAAAGCATGATGCGCAGAAGAGGACTGCTGAGGAGCCGCGGATGAGAGACGGAGGGCGCACGTCTCCGAACGTCCGAATGTGGCGCTGTGTGCGCTCGTCTGGTGTGTGTGTGTTCACGTGTGTGTGTGTGTGTGTGTATACGTGTGCGTGTGTACACGCGTGTGTTTGTGTGTGTGTACGTGTTTGTACAGGACGACGACCCACCATCCTGTCCTTGATGGAGTCCGTGTCGTCGTCGTCGGCCTGGCCCGCCCGCGAGCGCAGCTGCAGCTGCAGGGCGTGGAGCTGCAGCAGCTGCTCGTGCACCTCCCTCTCCACCACGGTGCGCTCCGCCTGGGCGTCCGTCAGCTCCGAGCGCAGGTCCACCAGCTGGGCCTGGGGGGGGCGGGGAGGAGAGGGGAGGAAGGGAGATTTGTAAGGAAACGACAGTGATTAACTGGAGAGAGAGAGAGAGAGAGAGAGAGAGAGAGAGAGAGAGAGAGAGAGAGAGTCGGGTTTCCAATCGTGTGACTGAGACGGGGTCGTGCCCCCGCGCTCCCACATTGAGCCGGTCCCCCTCGATACAGACACGGTGTCTAACACCTTCCCTCGAGTACGAACCCACTTGAACGCCGGCCTAATCACATGGGTGTGGAATGTCAGTGACCTAAGTCGTGCGGCGAGGTAAACACGTCGGACGGCGCGTGGATGTCCGACACGTAGGCTACTGCACGCGGGCCGATATTTCATTTTACGCGAGCGCGCTAAAAGGCTTTGGATATCTTCTCGGTTGCTACCGACTTGGCAGTGGAGGAATTGCATGATTAGCACGTCGAAGAGCTTGTGGCTATTCAGGCTTGTTGAGTGATGTCAAAACGCAGCAGCCCTACTTGTGTTCTGAAAGAAACTGGTTTTTGGTATGAAGGCTGACAGCATAACAATTGTTGATGTGTAACAAAAAGGTCTGACAGAGCTTAAGTCCGCAAATATCTCCTCAAATATACGTGTACTAAGGATTCTCTGTGTGACGGACAGGGTTATCATATGACACCAAGACCACATGTTTGCTCTCTCCCCTTTCCCTCCCCTTTCTCCACCTCTTCCTGGTAGTCAGGTCTACATCCCAGGCCTGCCAGGAATACGGGAAGTGACACGCCCGGCACATGACCGGACACTTCCTGTTCGGAGAGGCGACACGGATTCAAGACTCCTCCACTTCGGTCCATCTTGACATGTTTATGAGAGGGGCCTCCGGTGCTTCGGAATGTTACAAACATGAACCAGAACACGGAGACAATTCTGAAGGACAAAGTGCCTGGTCAGCAAACAGTCTTGTGATCCTGTCGGGGATCTAAAGCTCTGCCCCCATTCCTTGGCAAATGCTCCCTGGCTTGAGTGGATTTGAATTTTCAGCAAAGTGGGGACAGCCAAAGCCCCCCTCCCCAGAGCCCCCCCCCCTCACCACCCATCTTAGACACTTTCCTGTCCTCCAGAGAAACACACACACAGAGCGCACCGCATAATGCCTCCATTCAGCCCCCCGGTGATAAAGCCATCTCTTTTAATGGGCTTCTTACGAGGCACAGCTCTGAGGGGGCTTTAGTACAGCGGCGCATGTGTCGTCCCTGACGACTGACAGCTGACGTACGCACGACAGAGCCCATAACAATGCGCCACACACACACGCCGCTGACTCACAGAGACTCCCGGAGGCTGCGGGCGAGGCTGCGGGCGAGGCTGTGGGCGAGCCTGGCCCACGCTGCACCCCGTAAGGCAGCTGCCCCCCCCACACTCAGCTAGCTAGCAGAGCTAACAGTCAGATGGGTGATCTCAATGGCACGAGCCGCAGCAGGAAAAACGGGCTCGTCTGTAGCTGTGTACAGTGAGCAGGCTGTGTCGTGAGTTCTTCGAACATCTCCCCCTACTGTACAACGTGCGTGTCAGTTTGACACCCAGACCCTCCCTCACTGGTCGACAGAGCTTCAACTGAGAACACCAGGATTCGGGCTAACTGACGATCTAGGTTCTGGATGATGTCATATCACCAGACCACACAATGCTGGTGTCAGAGTGATGACCTCACACTTCCCTGCCCGGCTAGATCCATGACATCATCCTAACCGTAAACAAATGATCAAGCGGGAAGTACTGTAGGGGGGGAGCACATCTTCCAGGCTGCCAACGCAACAGCCGACGCCGCTGCCCTGAGGGCGTCGTATTGTGAAGTGGAAACAGTGATAGACTAAAAGACTAAAAGACATGCAGGTAGTGCTCTGCCAAATGTAGGACACAGCCATTCCTGTTTTTCGACATGTTTGAATCCCAATGGAGTATCAGGCGGCCCAAAGCCGAGCCGGGCGGTGAGGGCTGAGGCCAGGCTGCGGACACAGTTCCAGACTGGCCTTGCTGGGCAGATTAGGCTGGCTGCAGTCTACAGGCTCCAGTATTGATTTCCTGAGGGTAATAGGAGCTCTCTGACCCTGAACAAAGTGAGGCTCTGCTGGGAAAGTATGTTTGCTGTGTCTAATACTTTCATTCTTGCTCAAACAAGACCCGCTGTGTCAGTTTAATGAGATTTCAGATGGGACAAAGGTTAAGATCAACTGAGCTCATTTAGCTCCACTTCACATTTTCCAAAGCCTCTGAAAAACCTATTATGACTAGACCTAGGGCTGTCACTATTTTTATAGTTCAATTAATGAATTCATTTACGGTCGACCTGGTCGTAAATGGCCAATCTTCATTAAACTATAATGGACGTTTATTTCATAGTCAAGCTTAATAGACCCTTTTGATCTGTCTGTTAACATCGAAATATAATCACAACGTATATTATATTACAGCCAACATTCGTGTTTCCAATAATACAAGTTTGTAAAGCAATGTTGTCTTAGATTGTCAGCTTCTGTCATTTTCTGCCAGCATATCAAGAGACTAGTTTGGGTGGCCAGACACCGGCAACCAAACACGGATGTTGTTGTTTGGAAACAGTCTATTAAAACGAAAATATCCAGCTGGTCAGGCAGTGTCCATATGATTTGACCTGTCAAATCAAGTCCCACGCAAATTGTTTGGGAAGATTATCAATCCCATCTTTACCAACATCATGAGATGGTGATAAACAGATACTCACTTCTACTTTGTGATTGAGCTGGAATATCGTTTGAGCTTTGTGGCAGAGTTGGGCGAAACACGAGCTAAGGCTTGTCATCTTCTGTCGCCCCTCGTATGTGATATCCGCCTGGTCTGGATCGATCTCTCCAAGCAGTAGATCTACGTCGACAAAAGCTTTGTCAAACTCCTTCTCCAACACTTCGAGCCACCGGAACATAGACATCCCGGTACCGGGACCGACAAGGGCCGTGCCCTGGGTAGAAGGAGAGCCGCCGCCGGCCGAAGCAGACATTTGCTGCCTGAAGACTGATGCTAGCTAACGTTAGCTAGCTGATTCTCTTGACTTAAGCTAAAAATGACCTCAAGACAACGTTATAAAATGATTAACGTCCCCGTTGATTTACTCGTTATACTGAAGATGCACCACAGCGTCCCGAAACATGCAAATAATGTTGTCCTTCAGCTGTGATTAGCTCAATTAAATGTGCTTGTCTTTCTCGACCACCACAGGCGATTTCGTACCAGGAAATCCGAAATCGGATACGGATCTGAGTCGTGAATTGACTACACGAGTCTGCCACACAGCTGAGGAAAGTCAATCGACTGTAGAGCTAGTTGCCACATTGATAAGGCAATCAGGATATCGGCTTTCCTGACACTTCTCTGTCATTCTTTATTTTATGAGATTGGATGTCTCTGATGTCTCCCCTTCCCATTGTTCTTGTTGATGTTAAGCCACTGTTTTGAAGATAATTTCCTTGGAATCCCAAACAGGGATTGCTTTGTCGCGCGCAGAGACATATTCAATTCTTAAAGCCTTCTCCTCTTGTTCCTACTACTTTTACCCTATTTTTGTAACTTTGTTGAACAGAGCAAGTGTGCCGTTATGTTTTACATTACGTCTGACTAGTGATTTACCAAACCTCATGGTTTATTGGTCAAAGGTAGTATGCGCACAAAAGACAATTTATAGCCTACTATTTATTAGAACAAACTTATTATAAAACAAACTTAATTAATCATTGCTAAATCTAGTCAATAGCAAAGGGGTCCTATTAACCAACCTTTTCCTTTACAGAGTCAGAATTACAACTGACAAGAGGAAATTGCATTTGTTTTAACTGAATGGGTTGTAAATTGTTTATCAGCAAGTTTCACACAAACAGAGAGGGCCTATCAGTTACTGCGGGTGTCAGTTCCTTGTCTGTGGCAAATGTTGTTTTTTAACCCAAGACAAACATCTCCTCCATTGTTCTAAATAAAGCGACTCCTCTCCCACCAGCCTGGCCTCGGCTACACTATTTAAACCCCAGTGAGAGAGACACGGCTGCACTTTAACAGCCCAACTAGTTAGCCGGTCATGACGAGGTTCCTTCTGCTGTTGGTGGTTAGCGCCCTGCTCCATCCTCCCTACGTCTGTATCTCGGTGTGTCCTAAGAAGTGTGTGTGCGACAAGGAGGTGTTGTCAGTGCAGTGTTTCAGAGTGCAGGCAGTTCCTTCTGGAATCCCAATTGACACCAGGAGACTCAACCTGGCGTACAACCACATCAAGGACCTGAAGGTAGGACAACTGAGGACAAGCTACTGCAAATGTTTTTTTCATAAAATAAGACTAATAGGTTATTGGATTATTCTCAGATTAAACAATTCCAACGTATCAGTATTCATGTTATTATGACTACTACTATTTAACATAATGTCTATGCATTGTTCTTAACTTCAGGTCTCTAGAATGTGAACATCTAAATTGATTTTTGATGCAAAAGAAACTAAAAAAGGTGGCTTGAAGGTGCATTCTATTACAATGGAACCCATTATGCATTGAGTGTCTCACCCTGTGTGTGTGTTCCAGGGTAGAGACCTGTCCAGCCTGGGGGGTCTAGAGGAGGTGGTCCTGTCTTCCTGTGGGGTCGAGGGGCTGGAAGCAGGCGCTCTCAGAGCCCAGGAGGGCCTCCGGACTCTTGACCTCCAGAACAACAAGCTGCGGCAGCTCCCCCGCGGCCTGCCCCCCAGCCTGGAGACCCTGCACCTGGGCCACAACCGGCTCCAGGGCCTGGCGGAGGCAGCCCTGGAGGGGCTGCGGAGGCTGAGGCTGCTGGACCTGCAGCACAACCACCTGTCCTCCCTGAGGGCCGGTGTCCTGGCCAACCTGGTGCGCCTGGAGACGCTGCTGCTGGAGGGGAACCGCATCGAGACGGTCCAGGGCTCGCTCAGGCTCCCCCAGCTCAACCTGGTCAGCCTGGCCAACAACAAGATCCCCTCCTTGCCCTCTGCTTTCTTTTCGCAGACCAAATCTCTGAGGACCCTCAGTGTGCAGGGGAACCTGCTGACCCGGGTGCCCCCCGGCCTCCCCCAGTCCCTCTGTCTCCTGGACCTGGGCAGGAACCAGGTGAGGGCCCTGAGGAGCCGAGAGATGGCCCATCTCCGTAACCTCTCCTCCCTCTCCCTGTCCCACAACCGCCTGGGCTCTGTGGATGGGGGTCTCCGGCTGCCCAGCCTGGTAGAGCTGGAGGTGGCAGGGAACATGCTGAGGGCCATTCCCAGCAGGCTGAGCCCCCGACTGGAGAGGCTGGACTGCAGGCAGAACCTCCTCCAGGAAGTGACCCAGCAGCAGGTTTCGGGGCTGAAGCAGCTGAAGCATCTCTTCCTCGAAAACAACACCATCCGTAGCTTCGAGGCCAACGCCCTGAAGAACAGTGGGCACCTCACCAACCTGGCTCTGGAACAGAACCTGCTTGTGTCTATTCCTGTGGGGTACGGGGATTTCATGCATTCCTCAATTATTGTGGTATCATCTTTTAAAGCTGTAGTAGTGAACAAATCGTGGACTATTTTAATTGTGAAGTACTTGCATACGTTTAATCATTCAGAACAGTACATGCAACTTAGTACTGAACCATAGATAACTCAACTTAACCTATTGTCCCTCTTAAGGCTGCCAGAGAGTCTGGTTCGTCTGGACCTGAAAGGGAACCGTCTCCAGACCGTCCAAGAGCAGGAGCTGCGCTCTCTGAAGAGGCTCCAGGTGCTGAACCTGCGCAGGAACCGTCTTTACTCCCTGCCCCCTGCCACGCCGTTCCTGCTGCCCAGACTCAAGAGCCTCTACCTGGATGGTAACCCCTGGAATTGCTCCTGTCTGCTCCAGAGCTTGACAAGGGCCCTGCGCGACCGTGGTGTGGAGCTACCAAACGAGCCCTGTAGCCAGGAGCCTATCAAAGAAGCGGGGGGCACGACAGGGGGCGGGGCTGGGTGGAGACTCTACATGGCTGAGAGACACAGGTGTGAGGGGGAGGAGCCTGAGATCCGAGACACTGATTATGTTGATGAAGCAGCTAACGGCCAAGATGAACAGACCGACAGCGAGGAATACTACGATTATGACGGAATGTAAACCAAATGATTTAATACTCTCTCACTATACTGTCCTACACTATCGTATTACATTTTAGATTTACAGACTGCTTGGACGTTTACATGGATTGTACGTTGTCATCTTTTACAGAATAAATTTAAAAACGTTAAATTATTCCCAATGTATTTTCTTCGCACAATCATGCAGTTTACTCAGGAGTAATATCCACAGTTGGTCTCTAGAGGGCAGCAAAACTCGCGGAGCCTCCTTCTGTCTTGTCCAATCAGCGAGCTACGTGTATGTTGGGGGTTCAGAGTGGAAAGGTTGCTACTACAGGAATGAATATGGCGGCCGGCGAGCTGAGGTGTTGGCAGTAGATTAAATGTCTAGTTTCGAAGTAGATTAGTGCACGCCCACCTTAACTACACTTGGGATGCGGCACTTTATTCATTTGTGGTAATAATCAAGTTTCGAGATTCTGTTGAGGAGGTCTGTGTAATGGCGCTTGTGTACGAGTTTGTGTGGCGGGTGCTGCACGTCCTTCTCCACATACATAGAACGCTCATCACCTGGTTCCGAATCCGCCTTCGGAACTGGAACGGTCGGTTATGGAAGCGAGCTCTGGCTACGCTCCTTGTACCCATCACCCTTGGTTTTCCTGACCACCACAAGAAGATGGGCCCTGCTAACGGTAAACGCTCCGGCCGTCGGTATCGCTGGGGGGCAGACGGTAAATCTCTGGAAAAGCTCCCTCTTCACTTGGGCTTATTGATTACCGAGGAGGAACCAAGCTACACGGACATCGCCAACCTGGTCGTGTGGTGCATGGCCGTCGGTATATCCTATGTCAGTGTCTACGACAATCAAGGTAAATATGGACGTATTTACATATTTCATTCAATCAGTTTCAGGAAGTGCTTTTGAACCCCAAGACAGTCACGTGTGTTAGAGACACCTTACTGTCACATGACGGTGTGGTTATTTATTTAGCTGGCTAGTAGTAGTAGGTCCAACGTTGTTATGACCGTTTTCTAGCTATTTGCCAAATAGAAGTTGAGGAACTAGCGGTGTTTAGCACCAGCTGTTACACGAGATCCGAGTAATTAAACCGGGTGTATGTCGTTTATGGCTGCCATGCACCACGTCATGTACGTACAATGTCCAGGTTAGGCTCTTGAATCGGTTTAGACTGAATAAGTCTATCCTCTCTTACTGTAGAGTTCCTAGCTAGCGTGTCAGCGGCGTGGGTCTCATATCGGAAGCACTGCCCCTCCTCCGGGTGGGAGAAAGACGTGACACTTAAACCATTTGAGGGTTCATATGGAAACGCTATCTTATTTACTGGCTGGTGGGGCCCCATGCATTCCAAAATCATCCAGCCAGTTCTGGTCTTGCTACTTGCTCACAGCAGTACTAGTGGGAGGCTGAGGCATGCACTCCGGCTTTGATAATCCTACAAAACCTTTCCCTGTTAAGTGGACATCTGGACAGATTTCAACACACATCATCATCTTACTTACTGCTGTAACGATTTTACCTCATGATCTAGTTCCATTAGTCCTCTCACTGGGGCTAACTGAGAAAACTTTGACTGAATATGAACACCAGACAGTGCTAGCAATTTAGCAACACAGGATTCTGTTTGAACCATTTCTTCGTTTTCGATTTCCACATCTAGGTATGTTAATTAACAGTTTGATGTCGGTCTGTAATGTGGAACTGACTAAATTGTTCAGATGTGACCTTAATTCAACTCCCCCAGTGTGATGCTAGACAGCCTCCTGTGCACAGTCAGAGGACAGTAGTTCCTCTACTTTGAGTCAGCTGACAGCCTGTCAAGCGTCCGACTAAAGCAGCTGTTTCCGAAGACACACCAGACGTGGCAGCATTTCAACACGGTGTTAAAAACACCCACAACGATTTTGACAGGAGAGACTTCAGTGTTGTTTTGTCTCTAGCCCCCTGTTCCCTCCTCGCCCTCCAGATGGAGAAGGAACAAACTCGAGGAGCTCTTCGGCTCGGTGGGATAAGACAGTCGCGTAGGTGACGCAGAGTTTTGACCACTGTCTGTCGCTCCTGCAGGTGTACTCCGGCGGAACAACTCCCGGCTCCAAGAGGAGATCTTTAGGCAGCAACAGGACCTCCTGGGTCCAGAAGGTTCCAAGCTCTCCGTCGAGGTCCTCAGCAACGACAGTGACAAGCATGACTACCAAGGTACAGGACCCCACAACACAGCAGCACTTTGTCTCCCATCGTCTCGTCATCGATCACATCTAGTGCAGGTTCCGCCTCAGTCTCTGAGGACATCTTGTAAGACGATAACCTCTGATGTTATTTACCTTTTGCAACGAACACATTGGAATTCTGATTGAATTCTTGTTCCTACTCCTCTTGACAGGTTCCTAGCAATCTAAACCGTATCCCATAACCATAACCTTCATTTTAATATCTTAATCCCTTGTGAGCAAGTGGATAGAAGGGTATACAGTCAAATCAAGTTGTATTTTAAACCCCTATTGAACAGGTAATGTCACAAAGAGCTTTCCTAAAACCCATACTAGTTTGGGCCAAACTCTCTCATCGCTCCATTGTTGACGGGCTACAGACTAGACGAGTTTGTTACAGGGGGGTTGCTTCCCGTGAGGTGAGAGTGAAGGAGGTAGAGAGCCGTCACGTAGGAGGACACTGTTACACACCCCTGCGGGTCTTTCCAGCGCTGATCTCCTCCCTGACAATGCTGCTAGCCTACCTATTGTCCCTGCTACTGTTGCTGCTCATCATCAGGTTCCACCAGTGGAACCGGTGGGTGTGGAACAGAGTCATGGAGGATTACACCATGACGCGTGGGAGTGCTGGGTTCAGCGTATTTAGAACCGTCTTGCTGGTCGATTTTTTTCATTTTCATTTCATTAAAAAAAAATATATATATATATATAAAGGCGTCTAACCCCCTCTCCTGTACCCACTCTCCTCCTCCTCTACCCCTCTCCTCCTCCTGTGTCTCCTCCTCCTACCCCCCTCTCCTCCTCCTGTGTCCCTCCTCCTACCCCCTCTCCTCCTCCTGTACCCCCTCTCCTCCTCCTGTACCCCCTCTCCTCCTCCTGTACCCCCTCTCCTACTCCTCCACCCTGTCTCCTCCTCCTCCTACCCCCTCTACTCCTCCTGTACCCCCTCTCCTCCTCCTCTACCCCCTCTCCTCCTCCTGTACCCCCTATCCTCCTCCTCTACCCCCCTCCCCCTCCTGTACCCCCCTCTCCTCCTCCTGTACCCCCTCTCCTCCTCCTGTACCCCCTCTCCTCCTCCTGTACCCCCTCTCCTACTCCTCCACCCTGTCTCCTCCTCCTCCTACCCCCTCTACTCCTCCTGTACCCCCCTCTCCTCCTCCTCTACCCCCCTCTCCTCCTCCTGTACCCCCCTATCCTCCTCCTCTACCCCTCTCCCCCTCCTGTACCCCCCTCTCCTCCTCCTGTGTCTCCTCCTCCTACCCCCCTCCTCCTCCTCCTGTACCCCCCTCTCCTCCTCCTCTACCCCCCTCTCCCCCTCCTGTACCCCCTCTCCTCCTCCTCTACCCCCCTCTCCCCCTCCTACCCCCCTCTCCTACTCCTGTACCCCCCTCTCCTCCTGCTCTACCCTGTCTCCTTGTCCTCTAACCCCTCTCCTCCTCCTCTACCCTGTCTCCTTGTCCTCTACCCCCTCTCCTCCTCCTCTACCCTGTCTCCTTGTCCTCTACCCCCCTCTCCTCCTCCTGCCCCCCCCCCTCCCCCAGTGCTGCGGGGCCAGCCCGTGGTGCGAGTGCTGTCCGCGGAGGACGGGAAGCAGAGCATCGTGCAGGCGGCCCAGCAGCTGTGCCGAGAGGTGGAGCGGCAGCAGAGGAGCTCCTCTGACATCAGCGTCGCCCTGCTGGACTCCTTTACTGAGAGGTCTGTCTACACCACCTTCACCACCACCATCATCATCATCATCACCTCCACCATCATCATCACGACCATCGGCCCAGACAGACTGTTAGGGATTTAGAGCAGCACAGTGAATAGGTTTTTTTTCCCTTCAGATTTTCGAATGCAAAGCCAGCGTTTCTATGACTACTGTCGGAAGGGGGAGGCCACTCCCCGCCGCCTCTAGAAATGACCTGAGCTGCCGCCTAAACAAAGAAACAGGAACTAGGGATGGAATGACGGTGCTAGGATATGAGCTGAATAGGAAGAGTGTTTCACTGGGTGGTTGTTGTTGTTTTTGGGTGTGCTCTCCAGAGTCGAAGAACATTCCGGACCCAGACCTGGTTCTGAAATTTGGCCCGGTGGAGAGCACCCTTGGCTTTCTCCCCTGGCAGATTCGACTCACTGAGTTCATGTGAGTATACCTCTCTCTGTGTGTGTGTATGTGGGCATGGTGTGTTAGTTTTTTTCGGGGCTCAAGTCAGCCTCATTCCTGTGTGGAGGAGTGCTAGGAGGCAAGACCAAAATTACAACGAGGTGTGTGTGTGTGTGTGTGCGCTCGCTCGCTCACCTGAGCGTAAGTGATCTAATCCCACAAGTGTGTTAATCTGATCTGATTAGCAGGTGTAGGTATCTGACTGGCCCTAGGCCGAACCAGGATTTGCTGTGGGGTTTAAGCAGGGCTATTCTAGGACCGGATCGGACATGGACACCTCTGTACCTGGCTCCCAGCACTAGGGGGCAGTAGAACACCCTGAACGTGGCAGATAGGAGAGTTAGTTGAATGTGTCTCTGATGTAGCATTGGCCATAAGTGTCCTTTCTTAACAGTCTGTCTCTCTCTCTCTCTCCCTCCTCCTCACCCCAGTTCCCTCCCCTCCCACCTAGACATGTCATACGAGGACCTTTTTGGGGCTCTGCAGCGATTCGCCACCTGTGAACAGCGAGTGGGGAAGTGAGGCGAAGCTCTGCCACGGAGAGGGAGGAAGTTGGGACAGACAGGAAGGGGCCGCCCTTCTCACCCCTCGCCAACCATGAGCTCAATGTTTACAAACCAGATACAGAGAGCAGCCATCAGAATGGACAGCTAGCCACGACCCCTGACCCATGACCCCTCCGCCCTCCTCCTCAGCTCTGACTGATCATATCCCTCGCGCGCGCCAAGTTATGGCTAGCTGCCTCTCAAGGAGTTCTGGGAGATGCGGCAACGTGTGAAAGGTGTTGAGGGAACACCACTGATACTGACCAAACCTGGTCTCACCCCCCGCCCCCCCCCTCACCCCCCCAGCCACGCCCCGACTAGCCCAGCACCAGCTCGGATAAGGATGGAAGGAGGCGGAGAGAATCCTGCTGCTCTCAGACTATAAGAGAGAGAGATCCCACAACATTGCTCCCTCCCTCGCCTCCATCTCTCCCTGTAGCAAGGCACCGGCGATGGACAGCGACTGCTCTAATGGAAACCCTTCTGACAAGCGCGTGTGTGTGTGTAGGGTTAGCCTACTGCGGGACAACCGACTGGACGGAAGGAGGCCCAGAGATGCATGCTTTATCGTGACCAACTCTTTGGAAGGGTGACTGACAGTGCTTCAAGTCTTAAACCTGTGTGTGTGTGTATGTGTGTGTGTGTTTTGTGTGTGTGTTCTGTGTGTGTCTCTCCTCTGCTGCTCTGTTGTGACACACACACCTCCAGAGCGGGAGAGAGAGAGAGAGAGTCAGCCCGCGCTCCGTCCATAGCTAGGAGGAGGAGGAGGAGGACTGCATGTTTACAATTCCTCTTCCTCTCGCTCGCTCGCTCTCTCTCTCCATCTCTCTGTCGGTCTCCTGTGCTCTGCCTCTCTACCCTCCTTCTGCCCTGTTCTCTTTTCATTTGTTTTCTCCCTTCCCCGCGTCTCTCTTGCGTTCCACCCCTCCCCCCCCCATCTGTAGAACCACACGTCCCCACGTCGCTGGACCCACAACCCCACGAGGGGGCAGGGGCCCCCCCTTGGTCCGACCCCCCCAGCCCCAGGGGAAATGGGGGAGGGTGGACGGGGAGGGTACAGGTGCCATGATGTGTCTCTGTTGTCCTGGCAACACGCCATCTACAGCCGATTGTGTTGACTTGGGTCCTCTGCACTGTGCGTCTGTCATTGTCGCATTGTTTTCAATTCCTGTTTGAAGGACATAGCCCTGCCTTTTGTGTCTGGATGTGCTTGAACTATCTCCCCCCCCCCAACCCCACCCCTTCCCTCTCTAGGGAAACTTACTCTCCTTTGCTACTGTCTGAGCTGGCCAGAGCGTACACACACACACACACACACACACACAACTGTCATTGGTTGTCGCCTGGTGTGTGCAGTATGCTCAATAAATGTTACTGAAATCCCCATGAACGCCAATGTAACTGCTGTGTGGCTCCAGAATTTCACCACTAATATTGAACGGAGCAGAGATGCTAACAGAGTAGGCTGCCCTGGTCAGCTGCCCTGTCTGGTCCCAGCTCACAGGCGTTCGACCACAGGGGTCGCGGTCATGTTTTGTAAGTTGTCTGCATGGCCCTCTCACTTTGACGTGTCCTGTGTCTTCAACAAGGTGTGTGTTGTAGCTATCTCGCGTGCGTGCGTGTGTGCGTTGTTTCTTTTTGTACTATGGAACATCTTGTTGATTGTTCACCTGCAGTCTTTCCGTACACAGACTTGAAGCAGGACTACGTCTGGTAATGTGCCATAGATTTGGCGGCAACTGCTTGTTAGATCAGTCAATAAAATAAGGTGCGATGATGCAAAAAGTCACTGAATTGTGAATGGGGGAAAAAGTATTTGGAGCCAGTAAAACTAGGAACAAAAATGTCTTGTGGAAAAAAATGCCACAGTTGTGAGCTAAGAACACATTCTCAACAAGACTAACCGTTCCAGTCAAAGGGCCTGTATAAAGCCCCCTGAGAGTGTGTGTGTGTGTGTGTGTTATATCCGACGTTCTCCCCTTACTCCACAGGACCTGCTGTGTTAGAAGTGGTGTCAGCAGAGCAGCGTAACAGCTGAACTGATCAGCATTTCCATCGAGTCTGTCCTATTCGCCACCCTAGAGAACCAGCGGGTCCTACAAATGCACCCCTCTGGCGCAAAAAAAAAGCCAGTGGACGAATGAATGCCTGCAGAGGCTGCATGCGGAACAGGATGTTGGATGTGTTTGTGTGGTACATTGATACTCAGTGCTCTGTGCTGTTCTGTTGTTGTTTCGCAATGCCATGGTTGGTTGCGAGTTATCGCACCCACACTAACGACAGCAGACTCCCTTTGGAATTCAGCGGTGGTATTCTAGCACGTTAAACCCCCATATGTTCACAAGAATGAATGTGTTTCGATATTAAGCGGTTGCTTAAACGGGTAGAAAGACATAGAATGCCTACTTTGTTAGGCGGCTTGGTTAGATACCAACCTCCCTCCCTCCCTTCCTAGTCCTCCTGGCTACCTGTCTTCCCCCTCCAAGGAATGAGGGGGCAACCAGCATCTGGATCCATTTGTGTGCTGCCTAACTAGCTGCACGTGCGTGCAGCTAACCCGCGAATAAACCGATGCAGTTGTCAAGAGGTGAACTGGCGAATGGTCGTTCAATGTAGTGAACTAAAGTTGAATTTTTCGGTGCAGGGGGGTGGAGGTTTAATGGCGGAAGCATCAAGTGTACAGTGCCAACCCCGCTGTGCTGTGTGTGAGGGGCTGCGGTGGGGTTCATCGTGAACGTTTCATTGTCGAACGCTGGTGTAACCATGGCAACTCTTCATCTGTGTACTGATTGTAAAAAAACTGTGTAAAATTGTTTTTATTGATTCAAAGAAAAACAATATGTAGGAAACAAATGAGCTGTGTATCTATTTTAAATGATGACAGAGAATAAAGGATGAGAAAACAAGGAGACAAAGTTTGCCTGAAGTTATAGACCTACAGGAACTTATGGATGTACAGGCTACTACAATGTTTAACCTACAATATTTTACACTATCCCAATATACTACAATGTTAAACACAATATTCTTGCACCGACGCAAACCCTACAGTAATTTGAAGCCATCAAAGCAGCCACTTCTTACAGTGGGAAATAATCCAATAGGCCTATTCATACAATATTCTTAGTTTACAATTCAATATTGGAGTATTTCTTAAATCTCAGACACACCATTATTAGAAAAATAACCCAAAGTGGGAGACCCAGATCCAAACCAAGTAGTAATACCAAACATTGTTTTCAAAAACATTCACATTTTCTTATACTAGCCCTTTCAAGTTTAATTCTTCTACTTAATTTTAATGAGCTAGTTTGTTTTAAGGATCGACACACTTCCAATACCATATTGACACACACACTCACATAAAATACAATACAAATGAACAGTATTGGCAGGAAGGTGTTCATTTGGGTTTCATTAGATAGACTCCGCAGCAGGTTAGCTCCAGGAATAGTAACAGATCAATGCGATCGAAACAAATGGGACCCAAACCAGCATGTGTTAGTGCCTCGCATGAATCATTCATGACATGTCGATCCGGATTTAAGCCAGGCACATGGTTCTGTTAGAATCACATTTATCAAGCCCCAACCTCAGCTCTAGTCCCTCAACCCTCTAGCCCCAGACCTGGCCCCTCAACCCTCTAGCCCCAGCCCTGGCCCCTTAACCCTCTAGCCCCAGCCCTGGCCCCTTAACCCTCTAGCCCCAGCCCTGGCCCCTCAACCCTCTAGCCCCAGCCCTGGCCCCTCAACCCTCTAGCCCCAGCCCTGGCCCCTTAACCCTCTAGCCCCAGCCCTGGCCCCTTAACCCTCTAGCCCCAGCCCTGGCCCCTTAACCCTCTAGCCCCAGCCCTGGCCCCTTAACCCTCTAGCCCCAGCCCTGGCCCCTTAACCCTCTAGCCCCAGCCCTGGCCCCTTAACCCTCTAGCCCCAGCCCTGGCCCCTTAACCCTCTAGCCCCAGACCTAGTCCCTTAGCTCTCCAACCCCAGTAAGCCCTAGTCCCTTAGCCCTCAGCTGCAGCCCCATCGCTGTCAAGCTCCAGTTCCAGACCCACAGTTTGCTGCCCTCCAGGCTATATTTAATAGAATCCCGCCCTAGTCTCATTCCAGTCCCATCAGCAGAGATAAAAGGCACTGAATATGACTAGAAGGTTTTATTACCGAGAGCCATAGTTCTGCTGGATATTGATCTGTGAGCGAAGCTATATTTAGATCAGACACTACAGGGTTGTTGTCTTCCCTTATCTTCCCCTCTCCTCCCCGCTCCTCCTCCTCTTCTCCTCCCCCTCTCCTCCTCCCCCCTCTCCTCCCGCTTCCTTTTCATCCAGAGGGACTCAGAGGAACAGAAGACACTCCCCGACACACCTTGGCTGAGTCTGTCCTCTCTCCCCACCCTCCTGCTTCCCTGACGCCTTCTCTTCTCTCTTCTCCCTTCCGTCTCAAACATGCATCAGAGGAGATTCTCAGAGGTTGTTCCTCCAGGGGCTCAACTGTCATCCATTTGCTCATCCTCTCTTTTCCTGTCTCCCCCCCCTCACTCTTCCGCTATCTCTGCCTGTCTCCCCCCCTCTCTCTACAGCTCTCTCTCTCTCTCTCTGCCTGTCTCCCCCCCTCTCTCTCTCCCGCTCTCTCTTACTCTCTCCCCCCTCTCTCCCCTCTCTCTCTCCTCTCTCTCTCTCTCTCTCTCTCTCTCTCTCTCTCTCTCTCTCTCTCTCTGCCTGTCTCCCCCCTCTCTCTCGCTCTCTCTCTGCCTCTCTCCCCCCCTCTCTCTCCAGCTCTCTCTCTGCCTAACTCCCCCCTCTCCTCCCCCTCTCTCTCTCCCGCTCTCTTTGCCTGTCTCCCCCCCTCTCTCTCCAGCTCTCTCTCTCGCTGACTGTCTACCCCTCTCTCTCCAGCTCTCTCTCTTGCTGCCCCCCCCCCGTCTCCCGCTCTCTCTGCCTGTCTCCCCCTCTCTCTCTGCCTGTCTCCCCCTCTCTCTCTGCCTGTCTCCCCCTCTCTCTCCAGCTCTCTCTCTGCCTGTCTCCCCCATGTCTTTTTCTCTCTCTATGAAGATGAAATAACAATTCCTACACACACACACACAGAGACAAATGTGCAACTGTCATTGTTTCCCTACATTGAAGATGATCTTTTTTTTTCTTCTAATCATTGGATGGTATTCAGATCCTCAGGCACAACAAGCATGTAAAGAACATAACAGTTCCACTGCAATCCTATCCATGACGGTTCCCACATACGTGCGGTCCTCGTGACCCGTGAACACGGAGATGTCTGAGGGCGTAACCTCATTATCACCTCCAAGTGTGTGTGGTGTGTGTGTGTGTGTGTGTGTCTACTTGCTAGCTCCTGTTCCTGTCGGGTTCCCCCCTGCCTCCTGCTCCTGTGTTGCCATGACAACCCAGAGAGGTAAGGGCGCTGGAGTGTTGGTGCATGAAAATGTTTGCCGGCACATTGTCAACCTCCTCGTGATTGGCTAATTACATCTCTCTGGAAACAGGAAGAAAGGCGAGATACAACCGTGAACCTTTAAGAGTACAAGAAAGCACAATAAGATACCTGGTAATGTGTGTGTGTGTGTGTGGGGGGGGCTGCTATTGTTTGTCGGTGTCGAAAATCCTACAGGTGTTCAGTTTGGCCCTGGTCCATCCTACTAAGTGGTTGTTGTCTGGGGTATGCAGGTCAGCAGGTCAAACAAGTGCCTCACTGACACCTCTACCATTGTTGAGAAAACCCTGTGTGTGTGTGTGTGGTGTGTGTGTGTGTGTGTGTGTGTGTGTGTGTGTGTGTGTGTGTGATGGTTTGTGTACCCTCAAAGCAACACACACGACTCAGTCATTACTCTAAGAAAACAGATGTAGGTCTTATCCTGGATGTGTCTCTAATCATGCCCTGTGCCTCTGTAGGAATGCATTTATGTGTGTGGTGATGTGTGTTGGTATCACTAAAATACTCTGGACGCCCTAAGCCTTGATGCTAGGCGAGATGCCAGCTGGTTCACCTTGGCATCCAGGACAGACATACTTTAATTTGTGGCTTTAATCTAGTGTTGGCATTAGGTGCCCAGCATAGCCAATTTTATCTTTTGGACCACAATACAAAATTCCTCGTGGGGCATCCACGACCCATCGTCCGATGTCCGACTAGACAGACTGATTTGAAGGCACCCCCTAGCGGACCTGTACATTACTTCACCGGCAGCAAAACCGGAGCCCTCAGCTCGTCCGCGGCAGACCAAAGCAGGCATCCAGGAGATGCGCACTGATGAGCCGCTGCTAGCGTGTCAGAAGCAGGTGTTCTGTGTGTGATTCCTCCGAGAGCTGAACGCAGGCAAGCTTCCGAGTCCCACCGGTCCTTTTTGGGATACTGCCAATCACCTGCACCTGCGCGAGCCATGGAATGCTGAGATTGTCTATCCATCGCGCGCTCGGAGAATCAGACCCCGCCGCCCTCGTGGAGCACTAGTGTCCGTCCTCCGCCTCGCACTGAACAGAATGCGCCCCGGTTCTGGCTTTTGATCTTTAGATTTTGATTTCTGGCTCAGAGATGATACCCGCTCAGCAAAATCATGTTGTCACAACGATTGAGACAATCCCACCCGACACCGTCACGGCATCGCCGAGTCTGCTTCAGAGGATTAGAAAAGTACTGAACAGGTAAGAGATAGTGTAGTAAAAATATGACATTGCTCTCAATACATATTCATGAACGGGAGCACAAGCGATGGTCCATTAGAGACACCTGACTGAACCTCTCTCTCTCTCTCTCTCTCTCTCTCTCTCTCTCTCCTCCTCTCTCCTCTGACCAAGTTTAGAAGTCAGTGCACGTTTATCAAAACGTCATAATCATCTACCGAAACAGTGGTGTCTTGGTTAGGTTCGCTATACGTTAACTTTAACTGCACGCAAATAAGGAGTCTTATGAGGGGTGATATTAGGTTAACGCGTTGTGTTGACATGGCCAGCATCATGTCCAGTCAGTGCAGGGTCGGCTTTAGCCGACAATGCCCCTCCCGCCCCTTTGTCTCAAGCTGTGTGTCCTCGTCCGCCTGAGGTCGCATTCCTGCGCCTCCGGGGGTCTTTCGCCGCGACGCATTCACTCTCTGGCTCCTGAAGACCAGTTGGGATTTGCCGTGAAAATACATTTTTACTGTGAAGTCATTTTTGCCACAGAAACTGCTGCTGCGAGTGTCCCGCAATTGTGTGTGTGTATATGCTCTCTGTGTGCATCTGGACGATTCAAGCGGTGGTTTGTGTTGCATTTGGGCTCCGGTGAATTGTGTGTGAATGTGTGCGCGTGTGTGTGTGTGGAGCAGTTGCGGTCCAGCTGAGAGAAGAAAGGCTCCACTTCTGGTTGACAGCTGGTGGCGCTAATGTTGGGACTCGTTCTCCCTATCGCTCCATCTAGCGCTATGTCCTTTCCCCTGCTCCCGCTTCTCCCTGCCATCTGCCGCTCCTTTCATCCTGGCTACTTCTCTCTCTCCCTCCAGGAACAATGTCTCTGGAGGTGGAGTCAGATCAAGTTGCCTGTGGTGATGCTGAGGGGGTATTGTTGTCACGGAGAGGAGAAGACAGAGGGAGAGGAGCGAATAGAGGAGAGGAGAGGAGAGGAGAGGAGAGGAGAGTAGAGATGATAGGAGAGATAGGAGATCTCTACGATCTGCTCTTCTCTTCGCTGCTTCTCTTCTCTTCTCTTCGCTTCTCTCTCTTCTCTTCTCTTCTCTTCTCGTCTCTTCTCTTCTCTTCCCTCCCTTCTCCGCTCCCCCTTTCCCTGAAATCTGTAAGCAATCTATTCCTATTTCACATCAATGCACTATACATAGGAATATCAATATTTGTTGACAAATGAAAACCCCCAGCAAAAGTGTGATGGGATGGCCATAGAATGAGCTAAGACACAACTTTGAAGTTAACAAATAAATGTGCGGTAGTCAGTGGTTGACAAGGAAGTTGCCCATGATTGACAGTGTGTTCCCAAAGCTATGCACAGTAAGATATGTACTCAGCTCATATTACCAAAGCTTCAACTGGCAGATGGAGAGAGAGAGCCAGGGAGGAAGAGAGTGAGAAAGGTGAAAAGGGAGGGAGAATAACACTTGAGTAACCTGCCCGTATAAATATTGATGTTAGTGTTGCCACATTGTGCTGACTTCACAGCTTTGCAGATCTGGGGTGGTTTTTTCTGAACAATGTGTGAGGTACAGTCCATCTGTCCACAGAAACACTCCACCTGCTTCAGCATGTTTCGCTGTGTTTTCTTTGTATTTGACCCTTGCGTACACAGCTCCCTAAAGACAACAGTGTCAATCTAGATATAAGACCCATTATTCAACCACCTTGTCATCAAATATTGTCTTATATGTGGTCTGTAACATTTCCGGACACACGTATTTGAGTCATGGCTGAGGCTCTAGAATATAGGAATGTTGAGATGAAAAAAGAGGAGTTGGAGAAGAGAAGTGAAAATCCAAACAGACGAGTTGAGAGAGGGCGAACGTTTACAAGGAAGTGACGAAGATGAAACGAGAGGAGGAGGACGAGGAGACGGGAGGAAGGGGAGGGAGGGAGAACAGGAGAGAGAGGGATCAGACTGTGGAAGAGGACAAGGCCCAGAGTGTGACTGAACAGGTCCAGTGGGGGATCCCAGGCGGATGCTTGGCAACCTCGACTAGCTGGCATGTGTGGGGTATGTCTGACCAAGGGAGGGCTGGTAGAGGATTGTTGTAGGGCGTCAGGCCCTTCCAACCTCTTTGTGCCATTCAAACTTCAGCCAGCACTGACTTCCTGTCTCACAACGCAGCGTTGTTCCTACTTCCTGTGCCAGCATGACTGTGCACTCTGCAGCTGAGGCCCTCTGGGTAAAAGGATTCTGAGCCACTAAAATATACTCTGAATGTTGAGTGTTGTTCTGCACCAGAGATTCCCAGAGTGTAGTTTTATTGACCTGAAAATACCAAAGTGTCTATAGACTGGACCAGAGATTACCAGAGTGTAATTCTATAGACTGGACCAGAGATTACCAGAGTGTAATTCTATAGACTGGACCAGAGATTACCAGAGTGTAATTCTACTGGACCAGAGATTACCAGAGTGTAATTCTATAGACTGGACCAGAGATAAGGGATGTATAGAATGTCTCTATGGACTGGAAGCTAAACCCAGTTAGTCGGTATACAGGGTAGATCAGTTTCTTTATAAAATGGCCAGGCTCTCACACACTAACTGACAGATTCTGGATTTGAGCTATAAAACAGAGCCCCTTTTTGCAACCTGTCATTAAAAAACCTTTTTGGAATGTAGAGCCTGGATGTGAGTGGTTTTAAAGTTTCATTGGTCGATGGCAGATAGCTGACTCTGCTGCTGCTGTAGAAGTGGTGTCTCTATTGGATGAATGAGGCACCGGCCGCTTTCCTCTAAAAAAAGGTGTTGCTTTCTACATCTGACACACCGAAGCATGCTACCGTCAGGCTAGAGACAGAGGGGCGGGGGGAGTGGGTAGAGAGGGGGAGGGTGAGCGAGAGACTGAGTGAGAGAGTGAGAGAGAAGGATTGTAAGGAGGGTGACAGAAAGGGCAGGAAGAGAAGGAGCCTGTGCGAGAGTGAGAGAGCCAGAGAGAGAGAGAGAGAGAGAGAGAGAGAGAGAGAGAGAGAGAGAGAGATGTAAGTAATGCAGGGAGGATAGGATGGTGTGTTGGAGAGAGAGAGAGAGAGAGATAGAGAGAGAGAGAGAGAGAGAGAGTAAGGCAGGGAGGATAGGATGGTGTGTGTGTGTGAGAGAGAGGACTGAAATTAAATGGGTTTTTGAGTTGACTGCCCTACCTGGTATTCTAAAGCGACAGTGCTCCCCAGTGTACTCTATGCTGGAAGCTCCTCAGAACCTGACTGAGAGAGAGGGAGAAGGAGACAGGTAGGAAGAGAGAGGGAGAAGGAGACAGGTAGGAAGAGAGAGGGAGAAGGAGACAGGTAGGAAGAGAGAGGGAGAAGGAGACAGGTAGGAAGAGAGAGGGAGAAGGAGACAGGTAGGAAGAGAGAGGGAGAACGAGACAGGTAGGAAGAGAGAGGGAGAAGGAGACAGGTAGGAAGAGAGAGGGAGAAGGAGACAGGTAGGAAGAGAGAGGGAGAAGGAGACAGGTAGGAAGAGAGAGGGAGAAGGAGACAGGTAGGAAGAGAGAGGGAGAAGGAGACAGGTAGGAAGAGAGAGGGAGAAGGAGACAGGTAGGAAGAGAGAGGGAGAAGGAGACAGGTAGGAAGAGAGAGGGAGAAGGAGACAGGTAGGAAGAGAGAGGGAGAAGGAGACAGGTAGGAAGAGAGATGGAGAAGGAGACAGGTAGGAAGAGAGAGGGATAAGGTAGACAGGTAGAAGAGAGAGGGAGAAGAGAGGTAGGAAGAGAGAGTGAGAAGGAGAGAGTAGGAAGAGAGAGGAGAGAGGAGACAGGTAGGAAGAGAGAGGGAGAAGGAGCAGGTAGGAGAAGAGAGAGGGAGAAGAGAGAGAGGGAGAAAGAATGAGGGTCGGGGGGGAGGGAGAAAATTAGCAGAGAGAAAAAAAGAGAGTGACGTAGGAAGGAGGAGAGAGGGAGAGAAGAGGAGTCCGAGAAGAGATAGCTGGAGAGGGAGAATGGAGTGAAACGAGGGTGGGTGTAGAGGAGAAGAAAAGATGGGGCGGAGGTTGTAGAGAAGGAGTTATCACTGCTTAGGGGTTAATTGAAAGGTCTCCCTGATCCACCACTGTCTGGCAATGCATGCTGGGAGTTGACACTCAGAAGACAGGAGTCTAGTATGGTTTTCTGTGCCTGCTCATCCCTTCTTAACGCTCTGATCTCTGCATCCTTTTACTCCTCTTTTCTTCTCCTTTCTCATCTCCTGTCTCTCGTGCTCGTCCTCCTTCCCCTCTGCCTCCAACTCCCCGACCTCCTTGTCTCCTGTTCTCCCTTTCATCCTCCTCTTCCTCCCCCAATATCGTTTCATGCCAGTCGGCGAGTCGAAAAAGACAGACCAGAAACGTGGTTGAGGAAGGACATCTGGCCTGGCATGCAGGGGGCAGGGCAAACAGGCAATTCCTCAGACAGCTACGCACACCCAGGCCTCCCCAAGGACCCCAGAGTGTAGCAGCCTCAGTCCAGTTCTCAGTCCGCCTCTGGAGAGGGAGGTGTGGGGGCGAGGAGAGCAGACGAGGGACTCCCTGTAGTGGTTAGATGTAGCTAATTAGCTAACGTGGCGCTAGGGCGCTAGCCTTAAATTGTATGGTAATTCTCTGCTTATGGGCCAACTGTTAGCCTGCTGCTGGCCTTCTGTTCTCCAGAGCCACGCTAACCTGCTAATGAGGGCTAGGGTTAAGGAAGTAGGGCATCCCTGCGGAGACTTCATTCTTTCCTCTCTCTGTGGAACCACCATAGTAGTAGACACACATGTGCATGCACACACACCAAACTCATACTTACACACCAGCTACAGAGGACCTGTGGAAATGTTAGATATAGCAGTATAACAAAGACACAGACCCAGATACATGCTCACAGATGAGTGAATGTGGGAGGATGAACAAGGAGGATACAAAAGGAAAACTCCAGAAGAACAGAGAGAATGGCGAGTTCAGGAAGAAAAGAGAGAACAGCATTATCTACTGTCTTTCTGTCTCAATAAGGAACTTGTTCATGTCGACCTAGTCAATAGGCATGTGCGAGAGTGTAAGTGTGTGTGTGTGCTGCACAGTAGTCTCTCAGGGGTCATGAATGCAGGAAGAGGAAGTGAACGACACAGAGGGGTTCTGTGTGTGCTGCATGACATCACTCTGCAACACTCCAGCTCTGTCCAGAAGATTTTGGGGTGGGGGCTAGAGGGGTCCAGACGAACAGAGGGGGACTTAGATTGCCTCAGGGCCTGGAGGGCTGGGGCTGGGTTTAGAACCTGGGTTGGGGCTGGGTTTAGAACCTGGGTGGGACTGAGTTTAGAACCTGGGTTGGGGCTGGGTTTAGAACCTGGGTTGGGGCTGGGTTTAGAACCTGGGTTGGGACTGAGTTTAGAACCTGGGTTGGGGCTGGGTTTAGAACCTGGGTTGGGCTGAGTTTAGAACCTGGGTTGGGGACTGAGTTTAGAACCTGGGTTGGGACTGGGTTTAGAACCTGGTCTGGGGCTCGGTTTAGAACCTGGGTTGGGGCTGGGTTTAGAACCTGGTCTGGGGCTCGGTTTAGAACCTGGGTTGGGGCTGGGTTTAGAACCTGGTCTGGGACTGGGTTTAGAACCTGGTCTGGGGACTGGGTTTAGAACCTGGTCTGGGGCTCGGTTTAGAACCTGGGTTGGGGCTGGGTTTAGAACCTGGTCTGGGGCTGGGTTTAGAACCTGGTCTGGGACTGGGTTTAGAACCTGGTCTGGGGCTCGGGTTTAGAACCTGGGTTGGGGCTGGGTTTAGAACCTGGGTTGGGGCTGGGTTTAGAACCTGGTCTGGGGCTGGGTTTAGAACCTGGTCTGGGACTGGGTTTAGAACCTGGTCTGGGGCTCGGTTTAGAACCTGGGTTGGGGCTGGGTTTAGAACCTGGTCTGGGGCTGGGTTTAGAACCTGGTCTGGGGCTGGGTTTAGAACCTGGTCTGGGGCTGGGTTTAGAACCTGGTCTGGGGCTCGGTTTAGAACCTGGTCTGGGGCTGGGTTTAGAACCTGGGTTGGGACTGGGTTTAGAACCTGGTCTGGGGCTCGGGTTTAGAACCTGGGTTGGGGCTGGGTTTAGAACCTGGGTTGGGGCTGGGTTTAGAACCTGGGTCTGGGCTGGGTTTAGAACCTGGTCTGGGGCTGGGTTTTAGAACCTGGTCTTGAACTGGGTAAGCTGGGGCTGGGTTTAGGACTGGGTCTGCACTGCCTGCTTTTACTGTCAGTCTGTCTGTCTGCTGTATTTGTTGGAGCCACTATTAACTTTGCATTGATGAATAAGTCAGAGAAAAAAATGAAAGTGTATAAAGAGAAAAGCCAGAATGACATGTGGAATTATGGCACAGTTTGTGTGTCTGAACGTTAATGTCCGCTCCCCACAGGAGGTGCCTGTGTCATTAGAGGAAATAAGAGATGCTGGTGGCACCTGTTAGAATCCTAGTAAGACAGGGTAGTTGACACCAAACAAACAACCACAAACTATTGCATAATAATGGCAGTATTCAGGATCTATATATCTTGTTCCGTGATTATTTTTGCTGGACGTTAATGCATAATAAATGTTGTTTTTGTTGGACTCTAACCCTGGATCTCCGCGTCTGCATATCTTGGATTGTGAATCATTAATCTTCCTTCAGCTTCAGAGCGACAATTTGAATGGAATACTTGTGTCGCTTTGTTATCATCTTGAGAAAAGAAAGTATAAGTATATAGCATCAGAGCATATAGAACATATAGTATCAGGGCTAGAGAGGTCGTCTTCCATCATCACTATAGATGGCAATAGTAGAGTAGTGGGATGGATGTGAGGTGTGTGCCTGTGTATTGTTGGAATGTTGGTAATGGCAGTTTGAATACCTACATTGTGCTATCAAGGCCTATTGATTCCCCCTCAATCTTGGCTTTAGCTTTGGCGTCTTTTGTTCTCGGTTGTCTTTTGTGTTTGAAGCTTCTGGAGGGGGAGCTAAGCGACCCAGGGGGGTCAATCAGTACACCCGGGCCGTCACACACGCTCTTTCTCTCCTCCTCAAGTCACACACACACACACCACAAATGTGTGGGGAGAGGAGAGCATAGCAGGAGAAAAGAAACACATTGAGAGAAAATGGGAGGTGAGGGGAGGTAGGAGAGCAGAGGAGGAGGAGAGGGGAGGAGAGCAGAGGAGGAGGAGAGGGGAGGAGAGCAGGGCAGGGCAGTGGGGAGGAAGAGAGGTGGTGTACGAGAAGAGGGAGGCGGAGAGGAGAGGAGGGTGGCGTGCGCGAGGGTGTCAGAGCATCAGCCTCCTGCCTCTCAGGCAAAGATGGTGTTTGTCTGTCTGCGATGGAGCACGAAATACACTGCCAGGAGAGGGAGCAAGAGAGAGAGAGAGAGAGAGAGAGAGAGAGAGAGAGAGAGAGAGAGGAGAGAGGATGTGGTACTGTGTAGGAGGGAGGAGGGAGTTAGGGAGGGAGGGATGTAGGGAGGGAGGGAGGGAGGGAGGGATTGCTGTGGGAGGTGATGGGTAGTGCTGGGAGTGTGCTGTCTGCAGGGAGGGAGGGATGGATGAAGGATTGAAGAAGAGAGCGAGCGAGTGACATCCTAGGCTTTCTTATCACATTAATCTCTTGACAAGAAAACCCTGGGGTTCTCTTGGATGCTAAACAGCATATCATTGTCCACTAGATTCCCACCTACCCGTGTAAACTAGATGGAACTGTAACTGAGTAACTGTCTGACACTTGTGTCACTACAATGCGACTCCTCCCTCATCAGGAGCTCTGTTGCCTGACTGGCATTTATTACACTAGGGGGGGACATGAATTATTCATGAGCAGGGAGATCGAGATCATATCATTGGTCTGTGTGTGGGAGCCCAGGCAGAGAGGGACATTAACAAACACTGATTGTGATTAGAATAGTGGCAACTATCCCCTGTCTATGGGTGTGTGTGTGTGTGTGTGTGTGTGTGTGTGTGTGTGTGTGTGCGCGCGTGTGTGCGACTATACATGCAGTCCCCCCATGGGAGATTAGAACAGATGATTGGACTAATAGCCATGAGAAGTGAAATTGATTGGCTAACAGCTTCAGCTTTTTTCCTTTATTAGTCATGTCACAAGCATATCCCGATACAGAGTATACTGATGTGTCTGTTGTCACATCCTTTTTCCCTCCATTCCAATCTCCCCCATCCCTTCAGCCCGCCAGCCCAAGCGCAGCCCGCAGCCCGCCAGTCCAGGCGCTTATCCCTGCGAGCCCGCAGCAGTCTCTGTCCATGTAGCTCCATCACCAGTAGCCCCATACCCTTCATCCCTCCATCACAGTCTCATCACTTCAGCTTCCATATGGGCCTCTCTCAAATGGCTGGTGGCATGTCGGGGCCCCCAACATGAGCTTGTGCGGACTGCCACATCAACCACACGCTCGATTTTTGCGCGTGCTACGCTCTAGGGCTGGGCAGCTGTTTTCGCGCGAGCTCTCTACAACCTCCTCTCTCTCTCTCCCTTCATGTTCCTCGTTGCTCTCTCTCCAGTGCTGAGGAGGCTCTTTGCTCTTTCGTATCTGTTGCAGCAAGCCTGGCGGTGCATGGTAGAATGTGCGGAATGGAGCGGCTAGTAGTCGATATATATCTCGCGCAGCTCTCTACGCGATGCGGTCTGAGAGAAGGGCGCAGATGTCTTGAGTCAGCGAGACGAGAGAGAGAGAGCCCAGAGAGAGGCAGAGTAGAGAAAGAAGAGAGATAGGCAAGCGAAGAGTGAGAGAGAGAGAGAGTAGAGAGAGAGAGAGAGAGATGAGAGAGAGATAGACGAGAGAGATATCTCTCTCTGCTCTCTCTCTAGCTCTCCGGCGGATCAGTCCGTCAGCTCGATCGCTCTCGATCTCTCTCTAGTCTATGAGTATCTGGCGCAGCTCTCGCTGCCTCTCGTATCTCCTCTCCCTCTATCCGCTGCTCATCTCATCTCCATCTCTTCACTCGCATCAGCAGTGAGAGTGAGATCAGCCCTGAGTGTGTTGTATGTACCCTGGAGGTCCGAAGCGTGTAGGTGCCGACTGTGCCAGACTGGTCAGATCGTGTATTGAAAGAGTACTAATGTCTGCTCTGCTCTGTGTTAAGGTGGAATAAACGAATAGGCTTGTCTCATCTGGAGTGAAGGATGTTGTCAATTGTACAATTTGTGCGTCGAATGGGGTGGAGGGAGAGGGGAAGAGGGGCAGAGGAGAGATAGAGACAGGGCAGGAAGAAAAGGAGAGAGAGAGGAAGGAGAAGAGGGAAGACAGGGAGAGAGGGAGGACGGAGAGGGAGGAAGGGATGAGCGAGGGG
>CAEFZP010002228.1:0-37500 GCA_903064625.1 Mallotus villosus
ACTAGAGGTTCTAGATCAGTGTTTGATTGGTTCAAACCCATTCCTAGCCGGGTCATAGCTCCCTCCAAACATCTTAATAGTCTTCCTAGCCTGGTTCAAGAACAGTCATAGTCTGGTTCTAACCCAGTCCAAACCCGATCCTAGCCTGGTTGGTACTAGCGCAATACTAGCCTGGTCCAGTCTTAGACCAGTTTCCACTGAGTCCTAGCTCTGCCCCTGCTCTTCTTTAGCAAAGGTTGTTAAGCGCTTCAAATTTAGGAGACTGTCGGTTTCCAAGGTGAAGCCTGAAAACATCTCTATTGTAAGACTGCTCTCCTCTCCACTCTTATTCGGAGAGACATCAACCCTGCCACTACAACTTGACCAAATACGGGGTTGAACACTACTGTACTGTAAGACTAGGTTTAACACTACTGTACTGTAAGACTAGGTTGAACACTACTGTGCTGGAAGACTAGGTTGAACACTACTGTACTGTAAGACTAGGTTGAACACTACTGTACTGTAAGACTAGGTTGAACACTACTGTACTGTAAGACTAGGTTGAACACTACTGTACTGGAAGACTAGGTTGAACACTACTGTACTGTAAGACTAGGTTGAACACTACTGTACTGTAAGACTAGGTTGAACACTACTGTACTGGAAGACTAGGTTGAACACGACTGTACTGGAAGACTAGGTTGAACACGACTGTGCTGGAAGACTAGGTTGAACACGACTGTACTGGAAGACTAGGTTGAACACGACTGTACTGGAAGACTAGGTTGAACACGACTGTACTGGAAGACTAGGTTGAACACTACTGTACTGGAAGACTAGGTTGAACACGACTGTACTGGAAGACTAGGTTGAACACTACTGTACTGTAAGACTAGGTTGAGCACTACTATATCATATACATAAAAAATATATAGTAGACATCAGTGGACACCTTCTGAACAAATGCCTTCCCAGGCTTCATTGCCGACTCAACACATGGACCAATACCACCAATACCATGAACCGAGTTTCCAATTTCATAAAATGTGCGTGTATCTGCATTGAGCCAGCTGGAATGAAGAATGGAGTACACACGCCCTCTGGTGGGAAAAGGAGAAAGGTGCAACATGACAATAATAAAACGACAAGGAACCAAATAACAATGGCAACCACCCTCCTCGCTACACCACGTGCGAGTCCAGGCCAACACAGCCGCGAGGCTATATATGTCAGAGGGTGAAATATTAATTATGCCTACCTAATCAACCCAATACCCATATTACGGGAATACCCATATTACGGGGATTGCGATAACCGTTTTTGATTATGCAAAAAATAACAATGTCGTTTCCCACAGAGAATGTCTATATACAGAATATGCTGATCAATCGTTTAAAAGCCTTTTTTTATTGTCGCGAGATTGAACCCATGAGGATGCTAGACATTTTGGTGCAGACATACAGAAATACCAAATACAAACACTAGGTGGAAAGCACGAGCAACCAGCCCACCAATTCTGCAAGCACCCAGAAATACGCTGTGGATTTGCCTGTTATTTCAATACATTAGTGGCCCCGCCGTCTTTTTATTATCCCACCACAGACTCAGGTATGAGCTGATCACGTCATACGTTTTAGCAGAGGCCCACAATATGTGGGAGGAAGCGTATCTGTCAACGCTAGCGGGGCCCCCTTTATCTTCTATAGGAAGGCGTTGCCTATCCCTTTCCCTCTCTCTCCATTCCTCTCTCTCCTACACTCACCCTAACACACGCATAAGTCTACTATAGCGGTGCAATAGTGAGCCGGAGGTCGTCCTTCGCATTTCAAACTGTAGGCCATTGGGGCGAGACCTCAGAGCGCATCGCGGCAATCAGACCCAAACTGCGCCGATTTAACCAATCCGAGCAAAGTACGCGCTTTGCCGGACGCACATTCACGCCAATGGTCCTCTGACGGGTCGAGCGCACGAGCTCCCCGCAATCCGCGTTATCGGCAGCTCAGTAGCCAAGGAACGGGGTGGCAGCCAGGAGAGGAGGAGAGAAGCGGAGGACAGAGAAGAGGCGGGGAGGTGGCTGAGCTTACTGAGGACCGACGACGAGAATAAACAAACACGCCACACTATAGGGTAGTCTGCGAGGACGGAGCATACAAACCGTGAACTGCTGATATTCTGAGTGGAGAGAACTGACGCCCGAGGTGACAAGGATCTTCGACTGAGTAAGTACTGTTTTAAATGAACTCGTAGTCACTGTATGTAGAGCTGCAGCTTGGTACTCGAACTGATTTCATCAAATTGTCTAGTGTTGACATAGAAACGAAGCTGTATGGAAAAAAAGGTTCAAGCGAGCCTCCCCCGTCGCTGCGGAGGGATGGAGAGGAGGTGACTCGGGCCCGGGCGAAGCCATCGACATAATGAAGCCTTTCCCGTGCGACAGTCAAATGAAGTGACTACATACATTGTGAACCTGTTGTTTACAATAACATTGCATAAACCCGCTATGATGGCGACGCAGTTTTTTTTTATTTTGGGGGTGATACCAAAATCACCCAAACAGATGTTTTCATTAATTTTAAATAGTGGCAATAGCTCGTAATTTGATAATAATATGATTCAGCGCTGATTGTGCTGTTTGTTGGCCGTCCCCGTGCAGGTTATTCAGGTAGGCAAACGCTATTCTGTCAAGTCGACAGGTGCAACACCGCGACATGTTTACGCAAACACAAGGATGATCCATCATGTATATTGATCTGTTCGCCAGGCGAGTGTTTAGGGGTGAAGGGCAGTCTGGGTTTTTGCCTCGGCGGGCATTACCAGTGGCGCCACAAACCAGACATAGCCAGAGAAGAGATGCTGGCGGTGTGTTTTTGCTTTTTCTTTTTTTCCCCCCGTTTGAATGCGATTGAGTGCGAGGGGATTTCAATGCTGTGTTGTGGTGTGCGGGGTCCGTTTCAACATGGCGCGCTTGAGCTGATAACCATGGATATTACATACTCTTGTCTGGAATTTTCACTCTAGACTGCTCCTGCTGCAGCATTTTAGTACTATGGGTTCAGTAGTCCAGGGAGAATACATTTATTCAGCTTTATTCGGCACACAAACTCGCACTCGCTTCTCACGCATCTTCCCACACCTTCGTAAATCAAGGCCAAGACCCCCGACGTCTCAGATTTTTCTTTCAATCTTTGTAACAATAACGATATTTTGCGAACTTGCGGAAGCCTATTTGTTTGGTCTTTATTCTCGAAGGTCTCCATTGTATGTCACTGAGTTCCTGTGAGTCTCGTGGGTGTCCAGGGAAGGGAAGAGACTGGGGACAACATCTTTGTTGACTTGGCCCAGGTTTGCCGACCAACAATAGGAGACGTGCATCTGAGCACACCGCACCCAGCTTTTTGATGGGTTTCATGGAGACCCAGACAGACAGAGACATCAAAGTAGATCTCCATCCTAAAACAAGTAGATTCGGAACTGGTCGGTTGCTTTTAAAAAAGCATATAAGACACATCAATAACAAAAATCATTCTATTGTCACTTTCAGATTATATCTGGGACATGAATATCAACATGAATATCAACTGGAATATTTAATAGATCCATCTAGCCTGTATATCCACCACAGAACAGCTATTGCTGAGCCATATAATTGAAATGATCTACACATTAACACTTAAATCTTTAGACATGTTTAGTGATTGGTTTGATGGCCTGTCTAAAGTTCCAGTTCCCCAGCCCCCGGGCTGTAGGGTGAGGGTCGGGCTGCGCACTGGGCGGGGGGTTGGGACCGCCAGGCGAGGCTGGGGATCTATATCCGGCCCCCAGATCTGGGTAGTGTCAGACAGACAGGAGAGACAACTCTGGTGTGTGCAGCCATCGTCAGACACCCTCACTGGAGAGGAGTAGAGGGCTGCTGTGACCTTTCAAACACACAGGATAACATGTGTTCCTTCTGATGTGGTCTCTCTCTTGCTCACACAATTTCTCTTTCTCTATCTCTCTCTCACTCAATTTCTCCCCCTTCTTCCTCCCTACCTCCATCCCTCACCTCGTTCTCCTTCTCTCTAACCACATCTCTTCCTCTCTCGTCCTCCCTAACTCTACCATCTTTCTCCATCTCTTTCCCTCTCTCCCACTCTCTCCCCCCCACCCTCTCTCTACGACAGATGAAGGACATACTGGAGTGTAGCTCTTCCATGTAGTGATACTTGTTATTATTGTTATAAAAACTCATACATCTATCAAGGCACGATGCTGGTTGGTTAGTATAGGGCTTAGACAATCATCCAGATGGGGAAATGTGGTAGAGAGGGAAAAGCAGAGAGATAGAGAGAAAGAGGGAGAGAAGGAAGAAAAGAGAGTTAACTTCATTTCTGCACACAAATCCGACAGCTGGCTGCCATGACCCAGGTCTCTGTCTCCACGGAAACGATTCAAGTTATAACCTTCTTCTACTATCTATCTCTCTGTCACTCTATCTCTCTCTCTCTCTTTCATCCTTCTCATGTATTTCCTCTAATTCTCTTCCTCCTCACTATAATTCACTTTCTCTCCCTTCCCTTTGCCCTTCTTCTACTCCCCTCTCTCTTTCCTCTGTCACACTATATAAGACAGACAGAAAGAAAGAAAGAAAGGATTAGTGTTTTTTTCCCAGTCGATTTTCTGTTGTTTTCTGATAAACTGTCATTTTTGGCCTCTAAATCGTTTTAATCTCAGAGGACAACACAAAGACCCTAGCTCATACACACACATACACACAGATAGACACACGCTCACCACGCTCACCACACATACTCATATGATAGTCAGCAGTTGGGTGGTACATGGATCATATCTAAAGCACTATTGATAACTAGATAAAGAGGACTCAATCTCTCTCTGTGTTCATTGCAAAACCGGAACCCAGTCCCCGGGCTAGTATGCCACACACACTGACATATTCTCTCTCTCTCTCTCTCTCTCTCTCGTCTCTCTCTCTCTCTCTCTCTCTCTCTCGCTCTCTCTCTCTCTCTCTCTCTCTCTCTCTCTCTCACTCACTCACACACACACACACACACACACACACACCATCTTTCTCTTTCACACACACATTCTTGTAATCTCCTACACACATATGCACAAGTACTGTATCAAAGGAGAGTTACCGGTTCCAGGGATTAGGACTGTTGTTATAACATCAGCATCTGATTATGCAATTCATATTATGAGGGAATACCAGGAAGGAATACCAACTGGGCTTAATTAAGGTCTAGTAGCATTAGTGTAATATACACTGTAAAGCCAGGCTAAAGTGTTGAGCTACATTTCCTGTTGCTTCTTTTCTGAGAAACAGCAGTGGTGATGGGTAAACTGCTACCAGGTTATTAACACTGCCCATGCTAATGCTGTTAGCATGCTAAATCTATTAACCCTGCCCAAGCTAATGCTATTAGCATGCTAATGCCATTAACCCTACCCATGCTAATGCTCTTAGCATGCTAATGCTGTTAGCATGTGTGCACAATGGAAAGCCTGGAGACAGAAGGTTCTGTTCAGAGGACTGTTTCCTCTCTGCTGACACATCACTCTGCTTCTTGTTCAAGCTGACGTCCTTCATTGATTGAACAAAACACACACACACCTGTTCGAGTTCGTTCTTTGTCAGAATTGAATGTCATTCCCTGATGGTCCTGCAGACTCTTTCTAGCCTTGTCAGGAAAGTCACACACGTACACACACACGAGACACGAATCAGGACGGTGAGCTTACTCAAACATGTGACATAAGTGATGGACGTGTGTGTGATATCACACACACCATTCCCAGGCCCCTCCCAGGGCCCTCCTCATGCCTCTCAATGGGATTCCGCTTCAGTTTCCCTGGATTTGTGTCCCCGCAGTGTGTTTCGGAGTGTTTTGCTTCCCTTTCTCTCCAGTTGGGGTGTTTCGAAGTGTTTCGCTTCCCTTTCTCTCCAGTGTGTTGGGGTGTTTCGGAGTGTTTTGTTTCCCTTTCTCTCCAGTGTGTCGGGGTGTTTCGTTTCCCTTTCTCTCCAGTGTGTTGGGGTGTTTCGGAGTGTTTCGCTTCCCTTTTCTCTCCAGTGTATCTCCAGTGTAAGGGGGTGTAATGGAGTATTTTGCGTCCCTCTTTACTCTGGTTGATCTCATATCTGGGTTTCCTCTCCAGGAGTCTCAAGCTTCCACTTCACAACCTTTTTGGGTTTGTATTGGCCCAAGATTGTTTAGCATGGCAGACTTACTATCAATTCTAGCCAGATACAGCTGTGTGTGTGTGTGTGTGTTTAAGGGAGGGAGTTTTTGAGAGAAAAGAGTGAGGTAGTGTGAGGGTTTGCTAGTGAGAGAATGTGAGTGTGAGAGAGATAGACAGAGAATGTGTGTGTGTGTGTGTGTGTTTGAGGAAAAAAAGCGAGAATGTGGTTGTGTGTGTGTGAGTGAGGGCAATTTAGGAGTGAAAGAGAATGTGTGTGAGAGAGATATAGAGACCATGAGTGCGTAGTCACAGGAGGGAAGGGTATTATTGTCCCTCTGACCTCTTGGCCTCAAGGAAGGAACAGGAGGAAGTTTAGAGGAGGAGGAGGGGAGGAGAGAGGATGGGAAAGGAGGGGAGAGGGGAGAGGAGAGAGAAGGAAAGAGACGGACGGGAGACGAGGAGGGAAGGGAGGAGGAGAGAGCACGGCAGAGGAGGGGCGAGAGACACTCCAGATGTGTGGAGTCGAAGGATATGGCACTGGCTTCCTCTTCAAGTGCACAGGCTGCTCATTAGGTTCATGATAGATGGTCGGTCCTCAGTCAGAGGTGTGTGCCTCCAGCAGTGTGTGTTCATAAGGCCTCCAGCAGCGTGTGCTCGTATCCGATGTCCGTATGCTGTTGTGTCCTAATCCAGGGTATTGGGTGTCTGTTTAACATAATCCCAGATTAGCAGTCCTCAGACCTGGTCTAATCTGACGACGTGTCACCCCTAGCCATGAGTTTCAAGCCTGCACATGCCTCACTGAGAACGCATCTAGAATCACAGATTAATAATCACAGTTCGAAAACTACTGTTCTAGAATCACGGATCAATAATCACCATTCTAGAATTGTAGATAAACCATCACAGTTTCTCAAACTACAGATCTCAAATCCTAGTTTTTCCCCCAAAAAAGAGTTCTGCAGAGACTGCCGTTGGAATGAGACGGAAAAGAGTAACACGGCGGATATGGTTCATAAAAACAAAAACAAACAAAAAACCAACGTAGTTAAATCGGCAGGCGTGTGTTGCTTAGGCGGCCGCCTTAACTGCAACTTGTTGCGGGAAACCCTGGTGTGACATCTTGGGTAGACAGGAATGTGTGCAGGGTTCAGGGGCTCCAGAGAGATAGGCAGGTAGCTAGTGTATTCCATCCCAGGGCGCTTCACTGCACTGGCTGAGTGGAGGCCATTAGGAAGACAGGAAGCACGTTTAAGGCTAGGTACTTTACACAAGCGACTAATGTCTTACTGGAAATACTGCTCCGGCAATATGTCTGTCTGCCTGTTTTCTTGTCTGTATGTCTGTCTGCCTATCTAATAGCTTGTTTATTTGCCTGCATGCTAGTCTGTCTGCCTGCCTGCTCTCTCTAACTTGCCTGTCTGTGTGCTCTGTATGGCTGTCCTCCACTGATCTGATCAGCCTAGACATGTTATCCAAGCCAAGCTCTCCTCTGGTCTGAGTTCTGCTGTCCAGTGTCTAGGGGGTCTAGTGAGGTAGGGTTAGTGACAGCTGGGGTCTGGTGAGGGTAGGGTTAGTCTATAGAGCTGGGGTCTGGTGAGGGTAGGGTTAGTCTATAGAGCCAGGGGTCTGGTGAGGGTAGGGTTAGGGCCAATCCCAATACATCCCCTTACCCCTTCCCCTTACCCCTTCCCCTTGGTTTACCCCTACCCCTTGGCCCTCGAAACCGAGGGGTAAGGGCTACATAGCCCTAGGAATTGGGACGACACTTGGTTACGTGTACATCATCTAGCACGTATCGATATCTCCAAAGCAAGTAGTATTATGCACTGATTTCAAACGAAATTCGCTGCTAATGGAGTTTACTTAAAACTGTAGCATGCTAGTAAGAGAAATGCGGGACTGTTGTGCAAATTAACACTGTTACATTATCGTAGCAAACTAGCGATTTTTAGAAACGTTTCCATTAGGAGAATGGTTGCAAATATATATGTGCAGGACTGTGTATAGCACAAAACAAGACTTTAATAATTTTGTTATCAATTAATTAAGCCGCAAATATATCATTTATCGGACTCTCGGGCTGATCTGGCCGCCATTGTTGCCGGTCGCGCAGTATTCGCCTACCCCTTGGTTTCAAGTAAGGTCTCGATCTCACTTGGTTTCAAGGGGTGTATACCCCTTCGTCTTACCCCTACCCCTAGCTCAAAAAGAGTATTGGGACACCACTAGGTCTCACGCGAACGCGCAAAACCAAGGGGTAGGGGTAAGGGGAAGGGGTAAGGGGATGTATTGGGATTGGCCCTTAGTCTATAGAGCTGGGGTCTGGTGAGGGTAGGGTTAGTCTATAGAGCTGGGGTCTGGTGAGGGTAGGGTTAGTCTATAGAGCTGGGGTCTGGTGAGGGTAGGGTTAGTGACAGCTGGGGTCTGGTGAGGGTAGGGTTAGTGACAGCTGGGGTCTGGTGAGGGTAGGGTTAGTCTATAGAGCTGGGGTCTGGTGAGGGTAGAGTTAGTCTATAGAGCTGGGGTCTGGTGAGGGTAGGGTTAGTCTATAGAGCTGGGGTCTGGTGAGGGTAGAGTTAGTCTATAGAGCTGGGGTCTGGTGAGGGTAGGGTTAGTCTATAGAGCTGGGGTCTGGTGAGGGTAGAGTTAGTCTATAGAGCTGGGGTCTGGTGAGGGTAGGGTTAGTCTATAGAGCTGGGGTCTGGTGAGGGTAGGGTTAGTCTATAGAGCTGGGGTCTGGTGAGGGTAGGGTTAGTCTATAGAGCTGGGGTCTGGTGAGGGTAGGGTTAGTCTATAGAGCCGGGGGTCTGGTGAGGGTAGGGTTAGTCTATAGAGCCGGGGGGTGTAGTGCAATGAGATGAGGAAAGGGAGTGAAAAGGGAAGAGAGAAGGGAGAGATCAGGTGATGTTCTGTGAGTGCTCTCTATCCATGTGATGCTAATGTGGTTGGGTGTTTTGGGTGTGTGTGCCAATATGAGTGTAAAATAGTTTTACTCTAGCACTTCATATGTCATTGCCAGGGCAACATGCTCGAAGACTCTGGACCAATAAACAAACAGGGAGAGGATACAAACAACAACAAAATGATGTCACGTTTTCTCAAGCTTTGTAACACAAGGTGTTGTTGCCATGCACCCAGCACGTTGCCATAGCAGCCAATGATTACAGGCTCTCTCTATGATTCACGCTCTGACAGGTTGAGGGAAAGGGGCGTGGCTACTGGGAATCTGTTGAAAATCAACTAAGGCATATCCTCTGGCTCTTTCTCTCTCTCTTTGTGTCTCTCTCTCTTTCTCTCTGGCTCTCTCTCTCTCTCTATCTTTGTGTGTGTCTCTCTCTGGCTCTCTCTCTGCATCCCTGTGCATCTCTCCCTTTCTCTCTTTCTCTCAGAATGGCTGAGGTGTCACAGGAGGAGAGACTTCAGGCAATCGCTGTAAGTCTAGTACATCACACACACACACACACACACACACACACACACACACACACACACACACACACACACACACTCACACACACACACATAATCAATATCATGCTAGCAGGTTTTAGAAACAACATCATCATTCCATCCTGTTCACCGGTCAGCCCTCTGCTGAAGTGGCTCTCAGGCCTGTTAGGCCTTTTAGACCCCACATCCTACACCATTAGTTCCCACATAAAGGACACACACACACACACACACAAGCAGCACACGCAACATACTCCTCACTAACTTTATAATTAGAGCCGTGTGTGTGTGTGCGTGCAGGACAAGAGGATGAAGCAGACAGAGATTGAGAACAAGAGGAGGCAGCTGGATGATGACCGAAGGCAGCTCCAGCATCTCAAGGTAAACACACACACACACAGACACACACACACACTCACATACACACACACACACACACACATACACACACATACACACACACACACAGTATATACTGTACAGTACACACACATACACACACACATACACACACATACAATATATTCTGTACAGTATACACACATACACACACATACACATGCACACACACCCATATATCGCATACAGTTTACAAACAAACACACACGCATACGCACGGATAAGCGTAGCCATACACACACACGCGCACACACACACATACACACATACACACATACACACTTACACACACATACACTTACACACACGCGCAGGTTAACTGTTGGATGGCTGTGTTTGCCATCACCTCTCTCTCACCTCTGCTCTGATACAACCACAGAGATGGAAATACGCCCTATCTCCACGGTAATGGAATGTTCTGTATGGCCAGCAGATAACACCTAGACCAAGAGCTGCCTCACACACTCTATATATCCGCACACACGCAAAACACACACGAGTATCACAGGACAGCACAGGGCTTCTGAGTGAGTATCACAGGGCAGCACAGGGCTTCTGAGTGAGTATCACAGGGCAGCACAGGGCTTCTGAGTGAGTATCACAGGGCAGCACAGGGCTTCTGAGTGAGTATCACAGGACAGCACAGGGCTTCTGAGTGAGTATCACAGGACAGCACAGGGCTTCTGAGTGAGTATCACAGGGCAGCACAGGGCTTCTGAGTGAGTATCACAGGGCAGCACAGGGCTTCTGAAGGCTATTTCAGCCCCAGACCATCGAGCTGACAGAGATGAAGGGCTGCTGTGAGAGTCAGTGGAGGGCACTTACGACCTTGCGTGCTCCCAGATCTCTATTTTGGTGCTAATGTGTGTGTGTGTGTGTGTGTGTGTATGAAATGTTTGATTGTACTGTGTAAGCCAGTCAGAGTGGGGTGCGGTGTGTGTGGGAGCTGTTTCCTGTTTAGTGGGAGTGGGTCACAAATGTGTTTCCTCTGGCTAAGCCTTCTCTGCATTGTCACAGGCTTCTGTATTCTCCAGACCAGAGTCACACACACATGCACACACATGAACACATGCAAACACACACACACATTGCACACACATGAACACATGCAAACACACACTCTCATGCAAACACGCATACTTGTGTGAAAAGCTGAATCCTGATTTGGGTGTTTAAGGATTTCAGTAAAATCTTTTATAGGTTTATGTAAGTATAAAGGTTTGTATAAGTGTGTAGGTTTATATAACTATGCACACCCCAACGGTTAACAACTATACACACTCCCACACACACATACACACCTACACAGACACGTGTGAAGGTGAAGCTGTAAACACAGAAATACTAGGTCTGTTGTTAATTAGCAAATTGGCATATGTGATGATGCAAGCACTGGCCTTAAGCTACTACCCAGCGTGACGCCTACAGATGGAGCCTAGCCTAACTCTAACACCATGACTAACTCTAACACCTTGAGTAACTCTAACACCATGAGTAACTCTAACACCTTGAGTAACTCTAACACCATGACTAACTCTAACACCATGACTAACTCTAACACCATGACTAACTCTAACACCATGACTAACTCTAACTCTAACACCATGACTAACTCTAACACCATGACTAACTCTAACACCATGACTAACTCTAACACCATGACTAACTCTAACACCATGACTAACTCTAACACCTTGACTAACTCTAACACCATGACTAACTCTAACACCATGACTAACTCTAACACCATGACTAACTCTAACACCATGAGTAACTCTAACACCATGACTAACTCTAACACCATGACTAACTCTAACACCATGACTAACTCTAACACCTTGAGTAACTCTAACTCTAACACCTTGACTAACTCTAACACCATGACTAACTCTAACACCATGACACATCTAACACCATGACTAACTCTAACACCATGACTAACTCTAACACCATGACTAACTCTAACTCTAACACCATGACTAACTCTAACACCATGACTAACTCTAACACCATGACACATCTAACACCATGACTAACTCTAACACCATGACTAACTCTAACACCATGACTAACTCTAACACCATGACTAACTCTAACACCTTGAGTAACTCTAACACCATGACTAACTCTAACACCATGACTAACTTTAACACCATGACTAACTCTAACACCTTGAATAACCATAACCCTAACACCATGACTAACCCCAACATACTTACTGACCCCAAGACTTGGACAACCCCTAACCCTATGTGGAACACATACTGACCCTATCACCAGAAAGAAAAGATCCACTATTCGTTTTTTCCTGTTCTGAAGTAGTCACATTTGTAATGCTTTATTTCAAAGCATTACAAGCAAACTTTGTATCTCTGTTTGTGAGAGAGAGTGAAACAGAGAGAAAGAGAGATAGCAAGAGCGACAAAGAGCAGCGAGAGAGAGATTATGGCGGGGGCCATTGTGTGCAGAGTTAGCAGGTTTCACTCCAGAGAACAATGGCAGACGTGAGCTATGGAGCTCTGCTGCTTTGGCTGCTGTTTTCTGCTGTATGTGTGTGTGTTTGTGTGTGTGCGTGTGCATGTGTGTGCGCGTGAGTGTGTTTCTGTGTGCGTGCGCGTCTGTGAGTATGGTATGGGTGTGGCTATGGATGAGGATATCCAGTGACGTCAGGCAGCCGGCCTGCATGTGGGAGGTGGAGGACAGAGGGAGGGAGGGGTAGGGAGAGAGGGAGAGAGAAAGAGGTTAGGGTTGGGTCTGATACTCCAGAGACAGATAAAGAGCTGGAGTATGTAGCTGGAGTGTAGGATTACAGTCATAGAGCAGAAATAGAGAGGAATCAATGTTAGTGAGTGTGCAGGGTAAAGACCAGTAAAGACTTCCACCGAGGCGGGCAGGGGAACGACAGATTAGACAGGAGAGAAAGAAAAATATATACAGATGGACGGACAAAAGAAGGACTGATATCATGAAGGGATGGAGGGGAGGTGGGGAGAGAGGAAGGGGAGGGAAGGGTGGGGTGAGGGGGGAGAAACAGGGAGTTTTGCTTTGGAAATTTGTGTTGCATCACTGGAGAGGAATCCACATAAAGCTGGCTACCAGAGCTGCAGTCGGCCTGTGGGTCCTCATACAGAGTCTGGCAGAACCAGAGAGACACCCAGGGAGAATGAAAACAATGGGCTTTTCACCCTGAAACGTTTCATTTGCACACCGCCAAAATTCATCAGGCAAGATAGAGAGAATGTGAGCGCGAGAGGATAAGAAAGATGGAGATAGATGGGACGGGACGGGAGAAAGATGGCGAGAAATAGAGGGCGGAAGAGAGAGATTGGAGAAGATGGGAGCAGTCGAGGGGAAGAGAGAAGGAGAGATTAAGACAGGAAGGAGAGGGAGAAGTTGAGGGGAACGATAGAAGGAGCAGTTTAGTCAAGGCGGTAGGGAGAGAAAATGTTTTGACGGTGGGAGAAAGAGAGGGAGAAAATGGAGGGGAAGAGAGAAGGAGAGGTCTAGACAGGGTAAAAGAGAGGACGAGGTCTCTAGTGATGCCAGGTGGTGGATCTCTGAGGAGGGGCAGTTCCCTGGCACGGTCCCTCGTCCCAGCAGAACCTGGAGCTGGTCTGTCTGAGAGAGGACAGATGGGTGGTGGACGGGCGGTGACTGTGACCTGTAGTGACCACAAGGGGCAGTGTGTGTGACAAATACTGTCTTTTTGGTGTTTCTGCTATGATACTCTGGTACACATATTCACATACACACAGGTACACACATATATATGATATAACACAGGTACACACACTCACAGGTACATATACAGTACTGTATATATATAAACACACTCACATCCTCAGTCCTTGCTGTGTGTGTGTTCAGTCTAAAGCCCTGCGGGAGCGCTGGTTGCTGGACGGCGCGCCAGAGGAGGAGGAGACACAGAGGCGTCTCCATGACGACGAGGTGAAGACCAAACTGCTGGAGCAGAACATCACCAGGTCAGAATGCGGCTGGGGAACCAAACCCGGGTCATCACCATCTCCACGGACACCTCATCTCACGTTACTCCTGTGTGTGTGTGTGTGTGTGTGTGTGTGTGTGTGTGTGTGTATGTCAGGCTGGAGCAGGAAATCGAGGACCTGGAGATGGAAGATGATGCGGGCGTGGCCAAAGAGAATGGAGGTGACACTAAAAGCATCTACATGGATCACATGGTCTCGTATCCCTCTCCTCCTCCTATACGTCTTTTTCTCTGTCTCTCTTCCTCTCTCCCTCAGTCCCTCTATTTCTCTCTCTGTTTCTTGCATTCTTTGTCTATCCCTCTCTGTCTCTTCCCTCCTACAACATTCTTTCTCTCCCTCCCTCCCTCCCTCCCTCCCTCCCTCCCTCCCTCCCTCCCTCCCTCCCTCCCTCCCTCTCTCTCTCTCTCTCTCTCTCTCTAGCTCTGTGTCGCTCTTCTTTCTGTCTCTCTCTTTTTCTCAATGTCTCTGTCTCTCTCTCAAACGTACTCCCATTCTATCTCTCTCGTACGCCCCCTCCCTCCATCTAATTCCCTGTGCTGTGCCACTGCGCCCCCTGCAGGTGAGAATGGCGTGGTGCAGGGCAGCAAGGCGGCGGGCCAGACCCCCAGGAGGGAGGTGACGGGCCTGGAGGCCAAGCTGCTGGGGCCCAGCCCGGACCAGGCCAGCGCCGAGAACCCCGTCACCCTGGTCTTCATGGGCTACGAGGCGGTGGAGGAGGAGCCGGAGAGCCGCACCGCCCTGGGCATGGAGGGCGTGGACGGAAACGTCAAGGCTGAGTTTGTGGTCATCGAAGACGGGGAGGGGAAGACGGGGGGGGAGGCCGGGGCCACGGGGGAGGCCGGGCCCCCCAACGGAAGCATGGCAGAGAAAGGGGAGGCCAATGGAGGTGGAGAGGAAGGAGAGAAGAAGGAGGATGAGAAGAAACAGCCCTGCAAGTGTTGCACGGTTATGTGAGAGTGTGTGTGTGTGTGGAGTGGAGTGTCTGTGCGTGCGATTGCGTGCGTGTGTGTATACGTGTGTGCTTGGGCATGAGTGTTCCTGCGTGGGTGGGCTTGAAGGGTGTGTGTGTGTGTGTGTGCATATGCATGTGTGTGGAAGAGAGTGTGTTCTAATAGGACTGGAAAAAAAACTACAGTTCAACACCAGAAAAAAACTACAGCCAAGATGGCAACCGCTGAAGCCAACTGGACATCTGCAGCCACCCCAACAAACATGGAGACTCAACACTCTCAAGTATTCTCCTTTCTCTGATATGGATTTTACTTTTTATTTCTATTGATATTTTTCTATTTTTCTGTCTTGACATTTATAATGTATTCAGTATGTATATCTTTATTATTGAACTGTATGTAATTTTGTTGTTATTGTTGAATAGAACATGTGACAGCTCTCTAGATTGTACTGTTACATCTGGGGAGGTCTGGAAACTTCTAATCTGTCATTTAGTCACTACAAAGAAATATGAAGGACACAGGCGCATATGTAAATTCCTCTGTGTATCGAACTATTTATCAATCTATTTCATAATACGATAATGTCTCCAATATATAATTTTGAATAGTATTTTAATATATTGATATCAAATTATGTTTTTTACAGTGTGTATTTATTTGTTTTTGGTTTTATTTTGAATCATCTCCAACCACTATCTGCATGAAAGCTTGTAAGCGCTACCATATTCAGTTAAAATCACGAGGATAAAAAAAAAGAAGAAGTGCTGTCTAAACTCCTGTCCTCACCTATAGTCGTCATAAGCCTTTACACATGATATGATTAACTGTTGACGGTTGTCACGCATACGAAGCTGACCCAGAGGCTCATCACAATGACACTTCATCACGACATCACATGTAAGCCTGTGCTTGGGCCCTGTTCATGAGAGAGAACCACACTGCATCAAAGGTCAGCCCATCCCCGCAATGCTTCTCAACGCTTAGAAGTTTGGTTGTGTCAGCAATAATGTCAATGTTGCGTCTAAAGAGGAGGTACCACTGCATGAACGGGTCTGACGGGTCCATTCACCATCATGTTTCCCTTGTTTCCTCATGAATGTAATCTCGGGTTTAACGTGGAGGGTGGAGCTGGCCCCCCTGCATCTTTCATTTCCGTGCGAATCAAATGAACCCAGTCCCAGACAGTCTCCTCATGACTCACTGCCTGTTTCTGCTGACCAACCAGGGAGGTCATCTAGACACACCCTGTGTGTCCCTCTGGTGTTCTAGTTCTGGAAGCTGTGGCTGCAGACCACGCCAGCCAGCCAGCCAGTCAGTAAGCCAGTCTGTAAAAAACAGTCAGTCAGTATTTCAGTAAGACTGTCAGTCAGTCAGTCAGTAAGACAGGCTGACTGTGCCTCCACGTCCCCATGGTAGCCCGTGTGTGGACCCAGAGCAGACAGACCCCGCCCCGAGGTTGGTGCTAATTCTCGCTCTGCGCTCGATGTCTCCCTCCTCCAGCTCGAGGGACGGAGGGACTTTCTGACCGAGTTGTTGTCGTTCTTCTAATGGACTCTACTGTCGCTCTACTGCCCTGTGGTTAACACCAGAGAAAAGTTGCCTTGTGTCTAAAAGAGCAGGAGAGCTCCACACACAGCCGTGTGTTTCCGGTGTACAGTTCCAACCTGCGTGTAACTGACTTGTTCACTGTCATGGTTTCTATTTGGCCCCCTGTGTTATAAGGGCAGCATTGTATTTGATGTGATTACTACATCTGTGTATTGTCGGTGCCTTTTGTCAGGTTCAATTGGTTGGGCTAGTGAGCCCTGGGTTTCCCAGCTTTGGGCCCGCCCCACCATCACCCCCCTCCTCAAACCCAAACACTAGGATCCACACCAGATGGTGGACTACGCGAAACTCAGGCATACGCCCTACTGCCTGCGAGGATGTCCTGTATGCCCAGTAGAATGAGCAGTAAACGGGTGGGGGACAGCATTGGAGGGAGAGGAGGCTCGGTCAATTGACGGTATGCCCACTACTTCATACCAAACGACACCACTTATTCACCTCCGGTTGTTAGTTACGTCCACACAGTCATCCCAGAGCCTTGTGTCTCTCACTCCAGAGCAAAGCTACTGCTTTACTGGCAAAGCAGTTGGGGGTGTCACTGGGCCCGGAGCTGAGAAACCCTGTGTCAGACCAACAGCCTGTTCATCTATTCTGTGGTCGTCCAAATGTTTAATCTCTAATAAAATTACTGTTTGTTTTCAACTCTGCATAAGCTGTTGTCTTATTTGATGAAATAATGCTGAGAAGACACGCAAAAAATACTCAAACACACACACACACACACAGATAGCAGCCATGATCCCAGGCAGCGCTAATGGTGAGAGTGGTTTAACGTCCCGTGCCTCCTAAGGGGTTAAAAGCATTACTCTGGGGCTAATGGAGCCTCTCCTCTCTGTGTCTGGGGTCTCCTTGGGAGGGCTGCAGGGGAGCACACACCCTTTTATAGTAGAAGGACAGAACGAGAGACAGTATGCAGAGCAAGACTGAAACACACAGTCGGGTTACCTATACAGCCCTACAAAACAAAAACCAAGCCGCCTTACAATGCAAACTATGTAAGCCTAAATATACATAAACATTATATTTATAGCGTATCCAGTCTGTTTAATAAGGCTTGCTGGTGCTTAGAAGGATGATTGGCAAATCCAATGGCAAACAACAGTTTGATTGTGCATGTTGAACAGTTTTGAATCTTGTTTGTCCATAGCTTAATAAAAAGTCAGTGTATCCCACCATGACGATTAGAAAGGTAATCCATCAGCACAAATGACGCAAAATGCCTAATCAAGCAGAGTTGTATACATTCAGTTGATACCGTAAGCTCCCCCTCAAAACACACGCACACACACTTTTAAAATCTCTCCTTGGCTCGGCCATATAACCATTTTCCGATTGTATTTGAGTCTTTCCCTTTGCATGATGCACTGGTACGCACCATATCGCCTAACGTAATTGAGTGAGAAAGAGAGATAAACTAGCAAAAAGAAGAAAATAGAGAATGCATGAGAAAGGGGAGAAGGGAGATTGGGTGATGGCGTTTCTAGAAAGAGAATGTCTCTCCTCTTCTGCGGAGGTCCACACGGTGAAAATGAGTTGACTGACGCCCCAGTCTGCCGGCGGAGGCTCTACGTCTTTGAGTTGGGGTTGATCACGGGTCACGCACAGGTCACCACACACACAAAGCTTATGTTTCGTACATGCACATTAAATGTTCTTTATACATAAGTTGCACCATAGGCGTACGTTTCATTATAAGGGGACATGTGTCCTGGCCCCCACCCATTTTTTATTGAGAAAAATATTAACGGCCGCATCCCAGACATAAAGTTTAAAAATCTGTCCACTCACATTTGAAAACAAACCTACGCCCCTCATAGCACACGTGTCCATTAGACATGAACAATTCTAACTATTTCTAAGGCTACTGACTATGCTTGTTCAAATCAAATAAATGTGGAAAATAAAAAAATTAAGCAGGCTGGAGGTTTCCTTAACAGTAAAATACTGCCACCTGCTGGCAAATTAGGTGTACTTTATCCTAAAAATGCGGTAGGAATTCTAAGCAAAATAAACAAATAGCATGTAGCTGCAGTAGTAACATTGCACTTGGATCATTGAATGCAATGCGAGTCCCAAACTTGAAATATATTCTTACTGAAAACGCTTTAAACGGATTAAACAAGTGTTTGTAAATAAAGAGACATTTCCTAGTGAACAAGCTGTTCCAAGTTTCGCTTGGAGTACTTTTTGTCTCACCCCCTTTTCAGTCGGTTTCTATGAAATTCCTGCTAAACTGATGTGCTTATTACCCATTAAAATCCCCTCAAAGGTGTCAAGACCCGCCTTTTTGGGTCTCTTGGACGTAGGTGGACCAATCAGCGTCCGCCTCCGTGTTTGCAGCCATTTTGTACGTCCTGAGAAAGCCAAGCAAAACTGGCGCTCTGGTACCTTCCTTCCCCAGACCTGCAGATTGTATTGTGCAATGGACGGGTAAGTGAAAAAGAGCCAGTCTTAAGATAACAAAGACAGCAATTTTCGACTTTAGATCAAAGCTATCTGCATGCAAGCATTCGGTCATTTATGTCAGTGTGTGGTTTATGTTGTAAAAAAAAATGGAGATGAAGAATGTAGAGTTGGAGCTCTAACTGTTTCGATGGATTCAACAGTTGGTGGAAAGATTCTTGTTTTCACGGGCTCGGAGTATGCCCTGGATCGTGGTCATAACTACTTTGTGGTTGTCTTGTGAGGGTTTCAAATTGTTTGCTCGATTCACTCGCTGATCCACGTTTATGTTATTAAATGATAACTAGTTAGAGGAACGAATGTGAAGTTTGTTGTATACGTTTCATCGCTTTCCGATGAGTTCGCTTGTGTAGCTAGGGTGTGCTAGCTAGGAGGATGTCGTTAGTGCTACTACTAGCTAGCATCCAACGAAAGTTAATGTCTTGCGGGTTCTTCCACGTCGTGAAAAGCTCCCAAGTTTTTTAACGAGTTGATGTACTTCAGTAACTGCTAGTCTACTTATGATATTGGGCACGATCCATGTAACCGATCAGGCCATATTCAGATTGATTAAAGACATTTGTGGATCAGGGGGAAATATTAACCATCTTCAGTGTTGCCCCGCGGTCGCCTCGGTCAAGTCGCGTTGTACGCATGCATCTACATTTTTTTCTTATCGTTTGATCAACGAGATTCTATCTGAATGTTAGTAAGTCGAAAATATGTACGAATGTGTTAGTTGTAGAGCAATGTCTGTTTAAAGTTAACACCGTCCACCCACAAATGAGTAGATCTGCGGAGCTTTTTAGGATGTGGAGAGATGCGTAGCCACACGATACTGAGATCAAGTCCAAGTGATTCCCATCCAGGAAATAGACCGATCCATAACGCGTGAATTACTCTTAAAAAATATTCACGTCAATTCAGTTTCACTTAAGTTTTTGACCAAACTCGACACGAAAAAGTCACAGAAAAAACTGTATCGCAAAGGCGCATTGTAAAGATCGCGCACTAAACCGGAGTAAACTTTTTACAGTTTCAATCTCACAAAGGAGAATTTTCTGGCTCGCCGTCTCATTTCCGCATTCTGGCCCCGAGTGTTTGGCAAAGGGCTGGAGATCACTGTTCTCTGCTCATTTAATCTACGAAACCATGACTTTGTGAACGAGTTGATAATGGCCACACATAGCCTTTTTAAAGATAGTTGGGTAACACACTTTATTTGACAAAAGTGACCAGCCAGCCAGGTCGGTCTTTTACGCCCACACCTGTTGGTTTGCTAGCTTTAAAAAAAAGAGTAGATCAAAAAAGGACGCAACTCAATTATTTAGGCGGGTGTTGGGTGTTAGCCGATCGTGTTTCTAACTATTTTGACTTCCATGTCTCCCTGCAGCCGCCTAGACACTGATCTGTACCCTCTGGGAGCCGGTTACGTCACTGAGATTGAGTAAGTTGTCTTTTCTTAGTTTTTATGGAACACCGTAGGAAAATAATACATTTGGCCGTGTTTGAAACTCCTTTCAGTTGAGAAACTGTTCAAACTCATTCAGATGCTCCTTGGTGTTTTCCCATGCTCCTAGGGAGCTAGGGATTCCTAGTCAAGGAAATGAGTGTAGGAGAGGTTGATAATGCTGTTATAACAGTGCTTACTTCCTGTCTGAACAGTATCATTTGTATGTGTAGCTTCCTGGTTGCTCAGGTTTGATGGCGAAGCATTTTCAGCTCAGTCAGAGAAAGTCTCAGTCAGTCAAACCAGTTTGAACTGTTTGTCTGTACCTACTTTATGTCCGTCTCCTGGTTTTGGAAGCGTATAGAAAGCATTGGCTTGTGTACGTTCTCCTGATGTCGCACGTGAAATAATAATGAACCGTCTCTCTTTTTTCACAGCGGTGTTCATGACATATCAGTTGGCACCAAGGTAAGCACTCATTTATTTACTGTGCATCCTAAATGTAAAGCATGTGGGAGACCACAGCGGGCCAGCTATCATAAAAGGACTATCGCACGCAGAAAAACAGGAGTAGACCTAAAGTAAACATTTTCACGAAGGACTTGCTGTAAAAAGAAGTCCTTTTTTGTGTGTGTGGAGGGAGGCACGGGGTGCGTTGTGGCGCTCTGCCCCCGGGCGCACGCTCCCCCCTGGGCGCACATTCCCCCGGTGGAGGGGTATGATGGCCCGCCGGCAGGGATGTTAACCAGGCGCTGCGGACGGGGAAACATGTCCGTGTCTGTCTGGCGTTCCGGGCGAACGCTTCCTGGGGAAGTCTGGGAACGAGCGCTCACTCAACACGTCTGGATTTACACTCTGCACAGCCAAAGGGCTCTGCGCAGAGACAACAAGGTCACTTTTGGGGGGGTTTTAAGGAGGTTTTCTTGACGAATAATTCCGTTTGGTGTCTGGAAATGAGGCCCCTATAACCGGCTGGAGGTTGATTGTGTAATACAACTTCCTGTTGTTGACGGTTCCTGTTCACTTTTATGACCTGTGGAGTAAAATCACACTGAAAGGGACTATGATCACACAACGTTCCTCTTTCAACATGAACCGAGTTATCCTTGTCCATTGAGACGCAGCACTAATTGTATATAGAGATATTCCTGCTATTAGGCTCAGTTAGTCATCTTAAGTCAATGAACACAAGTAGTTTGTGTGTGCGAGCACGCTATAGCCTTGTAATGAAACGGGCTTCTGGGCTGTAACCCAACACTCCGCGTCATCCTCCCGGTCAAAGGTCTCTGTTCTCTAATGTAAACACACGCCCCCCCTGCTTATCATTACACTGCAACAGTGGAGCGCTTCGCCCACAGCCCAAACGGCAGCGTTCTCTCTCTCTCCGACCGCGCGTCTTCAGAGAGGAGAGGTAGCGCTAATGTAGGTCACCTCCGCGAAGCGGGGAGGCGGGGCCCGAGACAAGCGCTCTCTTCATCTGGCCTCTCTCCCGCTTTCCCTGCGGTGGGTTGTTGTCGTTCGCCCAGAGAGAGGTTTTGCGTGTGATGCCTCCACGCTCGGGGGGTCTGGAGTTCCGGAGCTCTGCCTCTCTGGAATCTGTCATTATTCCGTCTGGGCGGAGTGTCTGGAATGCCGCGGTCACATTCCAGACCTCCCCCACTTCTAAACCCCCCCACCGATCCGCCCCACGACTCCCCCCCTCCCCCCCCCCTCCCTTTAGCTACGGCTGTGCGACACAGCAGAACATGTCTCCACCTGCTTCTCTCCCCAGGCTTGTCTTTACCAGAGAGCTGTGCTGCAGGACACATGAAAGCTCTTCTTTCCCCCGTTCCAGTGGCATGTAGAGGCCCTTCTCACCACAGTGAGGTGATTAACTCAAACAAGGCCCTGTGGGCAATACCTCAGGCCGACAGTATCAAGTACCAGGATAGGGGAGATCAATGGCTCGCAATGAAAGGAAGGTGTTTGTTTGTCCTGGGCGGGGGAGCAGCCATTGTGTCCATGGTTCCTTTAGGATCCAGAGCTATTGAGCGTCACTGCCTGCTCTCTGTTCAAACAAAGGATCCGGGGGGAGTGAGTACTTGTAAGACAGGTTTATAGGGCCGGGCCTGTTCTGGTTGTCATGTCTTTAACGATGGCATCTCTCCCTCCCTCACTCCTCCTCCCCCACCCCTCTCCCCACAGGTTTAGTCATTCGTCCTGGCTCAAAGTCTTCCTTTCCACCTCAAACCCCACAATTTTCAAACCACAACTAGCTTGTCGTGCTTCGCTATGCAGCCCTCCTCTCTCTGCCCCGGCCGGGCCCTGTGGTAGATATAATTAGAACCAGGAAGTGAGGGGGATGGTGGAGTGCTGATGTGGAACAATGGCCTGCAGTCTATGGGAGGAAGCAGGCCCCAAAACCTCCACGTAGGACACAGGCTCGTGTCCAGATGATGGACACACCAAAAGAGCAGCTGCTAGTCTTCTGGTCCCCTGTCCTCATGGCCACTTAAGACCCCGCTCTCCAGGAGCTTTACGAGGGCTAGGGTGAGGGGAGAACAGCACCCTCACCCGGACCAGATCTCCTGGCTCTGCAGCCAAGATTGCAGTTGTTGGTTTGTGGCCAAGCTGCCGAATTGTTTTCCTACAGACTTTGTTAAGCTGGCTGCCTCTCTCGAGGCAGCAACTGGACTCCAATAGAGGTTTTATACAGACCTACCGCTGTTACAGTCAATGTTGTGTCCCCATGGCAACTCTGTGTTATTATCCTCGGCGCACATGCCCGTTTCCCCCGGCGCCAGAGCGCCTCGCGGTACAACAGAGTGTCGGAGGCAGCAGGCGTTCTCACCTGGAGGCGCTACACTGCGTGGAGTGGGAAGGGCACGCCGGGCCGCACAAGCCGGGCCGCACAAGCCGGGCCGCACTCCCGCCCGCTCCTCGAGCCAGCAGAAGGTTCCAGAGTCCCGGCAGAGGGTCTCCATATGGGCGGCGTGCGCTCGCGCCTCTCCTGGGTAACAATGGGCCCCCAGTCTCGGGGCAAACAGGACCTCCATTGTGGGAGGCGGTCGAGGGGTTTCCGTTGCCGAGCTTAGTCCTTGTGACTGCTTCCCCCCCCCACTCCTGCAGACAGACTGCTGCACTCCCAGCAGCTCTATAAACCCTGCTGCTGGATGTCTGCCTCACGAAGAGCTGACTGGTCTCCCTCGCGCTCTTCTGTCCCTCCCTCCCTCCCTCATCACGTTCTCTCCCCTCCTCCCCCGTATCTCTCGCTCTGCTCTCTCAGCTTTCGCCCCCCCCACTCCTCCCACCCACAGGCTAGAGCAGCATCACCTGGCTCTCTATCACAGGACAGGGCTGTTGCTTTTGGCCGGTCTCGTGGGCCGAGTGGCTCCCAGTGTTCGGCCCTCCCTCCCACTGGGCCAGTCCGCACGTGATAGGCTGACGGGACACCTGCCTTGTGAGAGGCCCCGTGACTAGGGAGTGAGTCAGGCCTGTGTCTGAGTGGGCCTTCAGCTGGAGCAGGGTGCTGGAGCAGGGTGCTGGAGCAGGGTGCTGGCTGTGGGCTTTGTCCTGACTCTACACCCACCTGCTGTTCCAGGGCTCTGTGTGTGTGTGTGTGTGTGTCCTACATCTTGTGTGTGTGTCCTACATCTTCCCTGTGTGTGTGTGTAATAGAAGCTCCCTGTGCTTGTTATACAAGCCCTGTGTAATTGGAGCACCCTGTCCCCCTCCTGACCCACTGTTTTAATCATGAGTCACCTCAACATTGTTTTCTCTCTGCAGAGGGGATCAGACGAGCTGTTTTCTTCCTGCATCGCCAACGGGCCCTATATCATGAGCTCAGGTATGCCATGGATCATGTCTCTGTCTGCACCGTGTGTGTGTCTGTGTGACAGAAAGACACAAGAGAGAGAATGTGAGAATGTAACCTTCCATACATCCATTATTCACTGTGTGTGACTGTTCCCTCTCCCAGCCAATGGCAACGACAGCAAAAAGTTCAAAGGTGACACCCGGAGCCCCGGGGTCCCGTCACGTGTCATCCACGTGCGCAAGCTGCCCAACGACATCAACGAGGCCGAGGTCATCAGCCTGGGCCTGCCCTTCGGCAAGGTCACCAACCTGCTGATGCTGAAGGGGAAGAACCAGGTAGGCAGCAGCTCTGCTGGAGGGTGGTGGAGGGAGAGACAAGCAGGTAGAGAGGATGGAGGGAGAGACAAGCAGGTAGAGAGGATGGAGGGAGAGACGAGCAGGTAGAGAGGATGGAGGGACAGACGAGCAGGGATACAGGTCTCCCTGGGATGTAGGGTGATGGGAGAGAGAGATAAGCAGGTAGACAGGATGAAAGGAGAGACATGCAGGTAGACAGGATGATGGAGGGAGGGAGAGACATGCAGGTAGACAGGATAGAAGGAGAGACAAGCAGGGATACAGGTCTCCCTGGGATGTAGGGTGATGGAGAGAGAGATAAGCAGGTAGACAGGATGATGGAGGGAGGGAGAGACGAGCAGGTGGACCGGTTTCCCTGGGCTGTAGGGTGATGGAGGGAGAGATAAGCAGGTAGACTGGTGATGGAGGGAGAGATGAGCACAGGAGGTTAGAGACAGAAAGAGCCAGCTTCTGTTATTAGGAAGTGAACATGCAGCTTTTTCATAACCTTTAACGGAGGGGAAATAAGGGAAATGAGTTTTGCTGAGTTTGTTGCAGTGCTGACGTGTGTGTGTGTGTGTGTGTGTGTGTGAAGGCCTTCCTGGAGCTGAACAGCGAGGAGTGTGCCCAGACCATGGTTAGTTACTATTCATCAGTGACCCCAGTCATCAGGAACCACCCCGTCTACATGCAGTACTCCACACACAAGGAACTGAAGACAGACAACTCCCCCAACCAAGTGGTATGTTCTGTCTCTCTCTCGCTCTCACACACACACACACACACAGAACATCCACAGCCAGGACCACCGTGTCTGACACACACACAGACACACGGGCTGGATCGTCCTGGAAACGTGATGTGATGCTAAGGTGTTTGTGTGTGTGTGTCCCAGCGAGCCCAGGCAGCGCTGCAGGCGGTCAACGCGGTGCAGAGCGGGGGCATGGGGGGGATGCCCATGCCGGGGGAGGCTGTGGCCATGGGGGGGATGGGGGGCATGGGCTCCCAGAGTCCTGTGCTGAGGGTCATCGTGGAGAACCTCTTCTACCCCGTCACCCTGGACGTGCTGCATCAGGTACACACACCCCGTCACCGAGTCCCTCTCACACACACTGTCCCTCAGTCTGTCACACGCACGCACACACACACACACACACACTGTCCCTCAGTCTGTCACACGCACACACACACACACACACACACACACTGTCCCTCAGTCTGTCACACGCACGCACACACACACACACACACACACACACACACACTGTCCCTCAGTCTGTCACACGCACACACACACACTGTCCCTCAGTCTGTCACACGCACACACACACACACACACACACACTGTCCCTCAGTCTGTCACACCGCACACACACACACACACTGTCCCTCAGTCTGTCACACGCGCACACACACACACACACACACTGTCCCTCAGTCTGTCACACGCACACACACACACACACACACACACACACACACACCACACACACACACACACACACACACACACACTGTCCCTCAGTCTGTCACACGCACACACACACACACACACTGTCCCTCAGTCTGTCACACGCACACACACACACACTGTCCCTCAGTCTGTCACACGCACGCACACACACACACTGTCCCTCAGTCTGTCACACGCACACACACACACACACTGTCCCTCAGTCTGACACACACACACACACACACACACTGTCCCTCAGTCTGTCACACGCACGCACACACACACACACACACACACTGTCCCTCAAGTCTGTCACACGCACACACACACACACACTGTCCCTCAGTCTGTCACACGCGCACACACACACACACACTGTCCCTCAAGGCTGTCACGCACGCACGCACACACACGCACACACACACACACTGTCCCTCAAGTCTGTCACGTACACACAAACACACTGTCCCTCAGTCTGTCACACACACACACACGCACACTGTCCCTCAGTCTGTCACACACACATACACACTGTCACTCAATCTGTCACGCGCTTATGGACTGTCACTTACTGTCTCTCTGTCACACTCTCTTTCACTCTCTGTCACTCAGTGTGTACTTCATTCACACCCAAACAGACACACACCAACATTGTGATGTTTTCTTCACCTCAGATCTTCTCCAAGTTTGGCACCGTTCTGAAGATCATCACCTTCACCAAGAACAACCAGTTCCAGGCCCTGGTCCAGTACGCTGATGGCATGACTGCACAGCACTCCAAACTGGTAGGACTGCTCACTGAGACGCTGTTCAAACATACGTACTGCTCTTCGCTCGCCCACAAATACATATTTTTCCTTTGGCCTGTAGTGCGGTTTCTCTAGCTAGCTGGTTTTGGCGTGAGTTTGGGAGATGTAGTGGGGAAGACTGCCTTCTTCAGAATAAAGAACTACATGGACTTGTGGTTCACAAAGCACCAAAAGATACATGTGATAAACTCAACTGCAATGTCTCCATCATGATACTCAAGATAATCCACAGACCTTGCTGTGACCAGTTTATGTAGGAACTATTTTCTGTCCACTGAACTGGGACTCGCCAGCCGTATTACCACGGCCTGGATCATGGGTAGAGGCACGTCTCTCCTCTGCGCCGTGATACGGTTGGTGGGTGCAGTTCGGTAAGAGGGAAAATGGGTTTTTGATTTGAGGCGAACGGTCCCTTTAACTCGCACTCAAATGAACACGTACACACCAGTAAAGACATACACATACACACACACCCACTAACTATCACGCACACTCCACACACTCAACCCTGGTCCTCACTACCCCCCTGTCCTGCACGTTTGAGATATTTCCCTGTTCCAACACACCTGATTCAAATGAATGGTCGTTAACGGGCTTCTGCATTACTAGATAACGACCCATTAATTTGAATCAGGTGTGTTGGAACAGGGAAACATCTAAAACGTGCAGGAGAGGGCGTCCCTGAGGACCAGGGTTGAGAACCACTGCACTATATAACTGCACACACTATATAACTCCACACAAACATTCACTATATACCTTGCGTATTAAATGTGCCTGCTGTGTGTCTCCAGTCTCTGGACGGCCAGAACATCTACAACGCGTGCTGCACCCTGAGGATCAGCTTCTCCAAGCTCACCAGCCTCAACGTGCGCTACAACAACGACAAGAGCCGAGACTACACCAGACCAGACCTGCCCACGGGAGACACCCAGCCCTCCATAGACCACCAGGCCATGGCTGCCGCCTTCGGTACCACACACACACACACTGGCTCCCAAACGTAACCACACACACTGGCTCCCAAACGTACCCACACACACTGGCTCCAAAACGTACCCACACACACTGGCTCCCAAACGTAACCACACACACTGGCTCCCAAACGTACCCACACACACTGGCTCCAAAACGTACCCACACACACACTGGTTCCAAAACGTACCCACACACACACTGGCTCCAAAACGTACCCAAACACACACACACCGGCTCCCAAACGTACCCTAACACACACACACACACACCGGCTCCCAAACATACCCACACACACACACTGGCTCCCAAACGTACCATACGCACGCACACTTGCTCTCAGTGGAAAGCCTGTTGATGTTGATAAGTTCTTTTCTTTCTCCTTTTTGAATCTGTCTCCCTCCTATCTCCCCCGTCTCTCTCTCCCTGTCTCTCTCTCCCTGTCTCTCTCCTCCCTCCCATCTTTTCCCAGGTGCTCCAGGTATTATCTCAGCCTCTCCCTATGGAGGAGCCCATTTCCCTCCAGCCTTCACCATGCAGCAGGCAGCAGCAGCAGGTCAGCCCCTGCTCCCATCTCACATGAGCCCCCGCCCCCTTCTCACACCAGCCCCCGCCCCCTAGTGATACAAATAATTATGCGTTATAAATAGTTTTATTTTAAGTTTAATGAATGTGTTTTAGCTAAGTCTATGCATTTTTTGTAGATGTGCTCTAGAATGTATTGTGATACTGTGTGTGTGTGTGTGTGTGTGTGTCAGGTCTGTCCATGCCTGGGATGCCCGGAGCTCTGGCCCAGCTGGGCGCGGGCCACGGGGGCATGGCGGCTGCTGCAGCGGCTGCCAGTCGCCTCGGCCTATCAGGCCTGGGCGCTGGGGGCCACAGCGTCCTATTGGTCAGCAACCTGAACCCAGAGGTCAGTATCGCGACTGCGCCGACGTGACTTATAGTCACACAGGACGACAATGTAGTCCCACACTGTAACCCCACAGCATCATCCACTTCCTGCTTAGAGCCCAATATGGCCTCCTGGTCCCCTCCTGTCCCCTCTCTCTCTCTCAGCTACAGGCCGTGTGACGGAGGTAGAGACGAGCAAAGCAAGAGTCCTCCTGTGTCCTCTGTTTAAACAGGGGCCCCCCCTAGACCTGCTCTCTCTCAGATCTCCCTGTGTTTGACCGAGCCTGCTGCATTTTCCTCACTGCCACTTCGTTCACTGTGAAGTTTCCCCAAAACGTTTTTGTTTTAAATCCAGAAACTAACTTCTTTTTTTTATCTACCATTTTCATATCTTCATTTTTGTCCCATTTAGTTCAATCATTCTTGAGTTGCTGGAGAGACAATATTACTTTTCTTAGTCAACTTAAAGCCTAGTTTACAGTGTTATTATTGTAGTCATCATTACATATGAATCTTCTATTTTATTATGTAGATGTAATTTATGGAGCTCATTACACTTGATGTACGGGATGATTTTGAGTTATGTTTTAAGTTGTTAATGAGTTTAAAACTACGAACTAGATGAAGCATTCTAGTATAACTTTAGTTAAGGGAATGTCTAAATCCAAAGTACATATTGTCTCTGCCTTTCTGTTATTTCATTGTTAATCTTCTCTTTTCTGTTTCTCTTAGCGTTCCCATAGTGACAGTGCATTTTAATTTAGCCAGTTCTACTGTCTGAAGCACTACATTTCTTTGTGTATACTGACCTTGTTTTTTTACTTCCTTTTTTCTTTTTCTCTCCTTCTCTCTCTCTCTCTCTCTCTCCCTCTCCCCCCTCTCCTCTTTCTCCCACTCCTCCCCCTCTCTCTTTTTTTGTTTTTAATCCCCTCACCTGGACTCTTGCCAACTGACTGCACGCCCCATGACCAATTGTACTCCCCTCCCTCCATTCCTTCTCTCCCCATCTCCATCCCTCTTTCTACTCCTACCACCCCCACCCATTGACCCCGATTTTGGACACACCCTTCAAAACGACAATGTCAAAACACGACCAATCACAACACATTTGGCACACCCCCCACCTCTCTCTTTCTCTATCTCTCTCTCTCTCTCTCTGTTCTCATTCATCCAATCCTTCTCCTCTTCATCTACCTCCTTTTCCCTCTCTCTCGCTCGCTCTCTCTTGCTCTCTCGCTCTCTCTCTCGTCTCTCTCTCTGTCCTCTTTATATTTCCCTCTCCTCTCACCCTGTTGGTTCCCCCCCTCTCTCTCTCTCTCTCCATCCTCCCTCTGTCCTTCACGCCTCTCTCCTCCCTCCATGGTACTGTGGCCTTCCTGTGGACCTCGCTGCCTGTGGCCTGCGGACATGTCCCGACTCCACTCCACTGTCCTCCACTCCGTCTCTTTCCCCTCTCCCCCCTCCCCCCCTTCCCCTGCCCTGCTGCTCCCCCTGCTGTCTCTAAAGAGCGTTACGCCCCACTGCCTCTTTATTCTTTTCGGTATGTTATCATTCCTTCATCTTCTTTATTACCACTGTGCCTTCTGACCAGGTGGGCGGGGCTTGTGTTGTTGTTGTTGTGTTGTTGTCGTTTGTTGTTTACGGATCAGAACCCAGAGCTGTGAGGGGTTTGTATGGCCCCTTTTCTGCTTGATGTGGGGTTTGTGTGTGTGTGTGTGTTTGTGAGGGGGAGAGAGTGCGATTTTTGTTTGATGCGAGTTGAGGGAAATGACGGAAAGCTGCAGCATTTAAGTGTTTCTGTGCCCCGGGGCCACAGCACAAGCACACGTCGGGCCACTTCAAAGCCACGACAAACTCCACTCCACTCCACACATCCTCATGAAAACAAGATCATCTCAGTTGGTTTTTACAGCCGTACCCGAGAATAATCTTTTTTTTTACGGCTAGAGGAATGACGGATCAAAGCCCCAAGCTTGTTCTTCTTCTCTCACCCTAATCAAAGCATGGGAGCTCATCATGGCGTGACCCTGTCACATCCCCCCAGCTGATCCCCAGTCATTCACAGAGTCGGGAGAGAGGGAGAGAGAGGGAGGGAGGGAGGGAGGGAGGGAGGGAGGGTAAATGTTGCATCTTTCTGGTCATTTGGAGAAGGACATGGCTGTGGGAGGATGTTGTATCATGTTCCCGTTGCAGTTATCTGTTTGCTGTCCTCCCATTGGCTTAGGGTCCCTGCATGTATAGCCAACTGCATGTCTTGTTAGCTTAGAACGCCCCTGTCTGTCTGCCAATCAGAAACCAGACTTTTGTTTTTCTTTTTTTTTCTCTTCACATTCTTTTGATTGAAGACTGTCACCTAACCCAAATCGAAACAAGCTACTTACATTTCATCCTTTTCCTATCAAGTCCTGCTTTCCAAATCATCCTCCATCCTCAGTTATGTATTTATCTTTTCCTAGACGGGTTTTCTCCTGATTGAAAGAGGCCATTTTGTAGGAGTCCTTTGGGTACAGTACTTTTGGGCGTGTCTTCATATCACTGTAGACATTAGCGTAGCTCCAATCAGAACTGCCTCTTTACACAGATCGTCTCCCCCCCCTAGTCCCTCATGTGTTAGGGTTAGTTTGTGTTCTTTGCTGTGATTGGCTGTGTGGCTCGTGGCTAGGCTGTGTTGTCATTGGTTGCCTGCGTGCGTGTGTGTGACCCCGCCTCCTCTCTCCTCCTAGGTGTGTACGGCGACGTGATGAGAGTGAAGATTCTGTTCAACAAGAAGGAGAACGCTCTGATCCAGATGGCTGATGGGACACAGGCTCAGCTCGGTACTTACACTCCTCAGTCAACTAGCAACTGACCTGCCTCCTGCCGTACTTATAGACCTGTCATCATGTAGACCAGGGGTGTCAAACTCCGGTCCTCGAGGGCCGCTGTCCTGCATGTTTTAGATGTTTCCCTGCTCCAACACACCTGATTCAATTAAAAGGGTTGTTATAACGACCATTCATTTGAATCAGGTGTGTTGGAGCATGGGAAACATCTAAAACATGTAGGACAGCGGCCCTCGAGGACCGGAGTTTGACACCCGTGATGTAGACTAAGACCTGTCATCATGTAGACTAAGACCTGTCATCATGTAGACTAAGACCTGTCATCATGTAAACTAAGACCTGTCATCATGTAGACTATGACCTGTCATCATGTAGACTATGACCTGTCATCATGTAGACTATGACCTGTCATCATGTAGACTATGACATGTCGTCGTGTAGACTAAGACCTGTCATCATGCAGACTAAGACCTGTCATCATGTAGACTATGACCTGTCGTAGTGTAGACGCTTTTATCCAAAGCCACTACCAAGAGGGAGCTTTCCACAAGTGCGTAGGTCACCGATCATAAACAACGAGATAGCCCCCCCAAACATTGTGGGTAGCCCAAACATGAAGCATACATTGTGGTGATGGCTGTGCCCTGTCCCCCTCTTCTCCCTCCCCAGCTATGAGCCACCTGAACGGCCAGCGTCTCCACGGGAGGGCCATGCGGGTAACCCTGTCCAAGCACACCACGGTGCAGCTGCCCCGGGAGGGCCACGAGGACCAGGGCCTCACCAAGGACTTCAGCAACTCCCCCCTGCACCGCTTCAAGAAGCCCGGCTCCAAGAACTACTCCAACATCTTCCCCCCGTCCGCCACGCTGCACCTGTCCAACATCCCGTGAGGAACACACACACACACACACACACGAGCGCTCTTGTTTTGACTGGTATTGTCTTGTTTAGTGCTGTAAGCCAGGCGTGTTTATTTGTCATTGTCTAATACTCTCCCTCTCTCTCCCCCCTTCTCCCCCTCTCTCCCCCCCCTCAGGCCATCTGTGGTGGAGGAGGATCTCCGAGGTCTGTTCGTCACCTCAGGAGCCATCGTCAAGGGTTTCAAGTTCTTCCAGTAAGTTCCACACGCTGACCTCCACACCCGTGCTTGTCTGGTGCTGGGTCCGACCAGTCGTCATCCTAACCCCAAACGCTGTGTGTTGGTTGGTGAATGCTGCCGTCTCAAGCCGTGTGTGTGTGTGTGTGTGTTGCAGGAAGGACCGCAAGATGGCTCTGATCCAGATGGGTTCCGTGGAGGAGGCCATCGAGTCGCTCATCGAGTTCCACAACCACGACCTCGGGGAGAACCACCACCTGAGGGTGTCCTTCTCCAAGTCCACCATCTAGAACCTGCTGGGCCCCCTGCACCCTGCCACCCCGCTCCCACGCCCCGCCCTCCTCCTACTCCTCTCGGCCGGGTTTCATTCCACAAAGCCCCCCCCAATCATCACCAGTCCCCCACCCCCCTCACAATTCTGATTGGCCGTAGTCACAGTCCTGTGTTGATGTCACACCCCTGTCATCAGGCTTGTGAGAGGACAGGAGGGACGACCCCTCCACCCGTTCCCCACCCCACATAGGATGACACCTTTTTTAGACCAAACCTTACGACAACACCTTCCACCATGGCTGTATACACCGTGGATGTATTCGGTCCACACCAAACACACTTCAGCATTCCTTTACCATTACCGTGATACGTGTCTGGATATATCAATATATATATATATGTGTGTGTGTGCGCGCGCGTGCGTGAGTGTGCCTCCAGAGAAGTCACTTTGAACCTAAGGGCCAGTCGCTAGGCGGAAACGAAGACTAATCGTCATTTTATTTTGGTTGAGTTTTTTTCTGGTTTGTAGGGAGAGTGTCGTCGGAGTCTTCTCGTTAGTGGGTGTGCACACCTGTGTGTCGTCATGTTCTGTGTTTCTATATCCATATCGTTTTCTAGGCTTGATCGTAATCTCAGTCCACTTTTGGCCTTCGGGGATCCATGCCACTAGCAAACGCGCTGCGCAAACGTTTGTAACTCCTTTCACTACAATCTTGTGCCTTACTCAAATCAGGTCAATTTGCCATAAACTTAACATCAACAAGGACAGAAAAAGAAAAAGCGTTTTTAATTTCTTTTCTTTTTTGCATTCGAGTAAACGCGCTGACATTCTGAAGGGGAAAACAAACAAAAAATCATTGAATTTTCTCTCAGGTTCCAGATTTGTCTGTGATGGTTTTATGAACTTTTCCAGTGTAGCTACCCCCCCCACCCCGCCCTTATTTAGTAGAAGCTCTGAATGTAAAGCGTGTAGAGGCTGTGCTTTCCTGCCTAGGTGCTCCAGTGGTTCTGGAGGGGCAGGAGCTGGACTGTCTTCAGTCCCCCTGCCCTCAGACCCCGTTCCTTTTATCTACTCTTCATCACATGAGACACCGCTGTACAAGGTGCTCAATGACCTCCTAGACTATATTCCTTTTTATAGCTCGACTCCTTCTTTTTATTTGTCATTCCTTTTCTCGTGCCGTTGAAATGTTTTTCGAATTTATACGTGTATATCAAATTCTATTACTGTATTACTTTGTGTGATCTTAAGGGGGAAGCAGAACAATCACTGTGCCTTGACTTTGTGAAACTGAAAACATTCTCTGGCCTCGCCAGGCGACCTGCCGTTTACCTGCTTCTCTCCCCGACGAATACCTGTCTGGGAAGATGTCCCCTGGGTCCTAAACCCTACCCCACGCCCCCCATCCACCACACTTGTTGCCTTGAGAGAAGGCAGGTTAGAAAGGATGACTGCTAGATGAGTTTTGGTCTGGGTCTGACTCAGAGAGCTCTCTCTCCCTGTTCAAGCTCTGGCCTGGGCTGTTTGCCTGTCACCCTGGTTTGTGGTTCTAGAAGAGGGGGGGTTGTTTTTACTCTCCGCCCCCTCCCCTGTCTGTGCCCTGTCCGTGCCCCCCCCCCTTGTCCTTGCCCCCCCCCCTCTCGTCCCCCCAGGTCAGTGCACTTTTGTCTCCTTATGGGGGTGTCACTGGTGATTATCACTTGAGTCTTAATTCTGTCACATTCCCTTGTGCCTGCAACACCCAAGTTTAGAGCCTTCACTCACTGTTGGACCAGATACAGACACACACTGTCTCTAGATCTATTTTTGTAAAGATTCTTATGCATGGTCGGGCAGTTTTCATGTAGCATCATAGACGGTTATCGCTGTTGAGGACCAAAGTACCTTCCACAAAGCCTGCGTCTTTGTTTTGGTGTTGTTTTTAGAATCCCTGTCAGTTCCGGGGCCCTTGTGACGTTCCAAATTCTATTTTTCCACATTCCCTCGATTAGGAGAGGCAAGGTCCTCAGCGGAGTGTGTTTTCCTCCCCCCTCAGGACATCAAGAGGTACGGATCAAAGGGAGCCTTTCTGAGGCTCCATGTAGACCTTGCCCTTTCTCCGCACCCCTCCCCACCCCCGTTCTGGTTTAGCTGAAGTTACAAGCCGATGTTAGTAGACATGATCATTTAGGAAGGATACGTAATTGATCCGCAGGTCTAGCTGTGACTCGTTGGCGCAGGCCTGCCTGTCCTTTGTTTGCGAAGAGCTTTTGTTTGTAAAAGTTTTTTTTTATATATATATATGGGAAAAGAGGGTTGGGTGGCGTACAGCGTAGCCAGACCAGGAGAGGGGTTTTTGGTTGTATATATTCATGTTTTTGTACCACAATGATTTGGATTATATCCACTTACATTCAGACATGTATATTTTGATATAAAGTTAACACAAGTGCAAACCTGTAAGCTCGTCGTCGAGCTGCGAAGACCTTTTTTTTTGTACCACAAAGATATTAAACATATTGGAACACCGGTGTGTCTTAGTATGTGGCCCCTCTGCAACCAACAACCATGTTAACCCTTCTCCAGCCTCCTGCCTTTTCAATAAATCTTTAGTTTGTTCCTTCTTCCATCTGGTCCTGTCTGGTTTCTCCTGCTTCTCTGCTCTGTGTGCCTGTCCTGTGCTGGGGAGTGTTTCCCTGTCCTGGGGAGAGTCTCTCCAGGCCTGTTCTGCTGACTTCTTCACTGGGGGGTTTCAGCAGTCTCTCCAGGCCTGTTCTGCTGACTTCTTCACTGGGGGGTTTCAGCAGTCTCTCCAGGCCTGTTCTGCTGACTTCTTCACTGGGGGGTTTCAGCAGTCTCTCCAGGCCTGTTCTGCTGACTTCTTCACTGGGGGGTTTCAGCAGTCTCTCATTCCAGCTTGATGTTTCCACCTCCCCATGACTCCTGTACCTGTGCTTCTCTCAGCGCTCTCTGTCTCCTGCTAGCCAGCTGGTCAGGGTGGACCCTCTGGGGCCACACCCTCTGGGACCACACCCTCTGAGGCTGGGGTAACCATCACACAGTAGGAGCAACTCAGAATACACCTACCTGTTACACTGCTGTGTGAATGATAAAACAAGGTATTCTGAACTACGAAAACAACTATATACAATAACATGAATGGGAGATTGATTGAATCAATCTTTATCCATACTGAGGGGAAATTGAGCTGGTACTGCAACACTGGACAAGAAATGTAGTGAACATTCAGCAAGCTTGGGGATCTTTACAACCTACACAAATCGTACTAAGCCTTCCAACTTGTAGCTTCATCTTTACTATGGTCGCCTGTGTACGGGAGAGATGGGTAAAACAATATTGAAAGTAGCCTCGCTTTTGGCCACTAGGTGGAACCCTACCTCTCTCCATTATCCGAAACCAATCAGAACACTTGTTTTAGAGGTGACTTTACCTGCCAATCAGACCAGTCAGCAGGGAGAAGTGGGGGAGGGTGGGATCTAGCTCAGATCGTACCACTCCACCAGGGGGAGCTGGAGGCGTCTGTGTTCCAGCACCAGGAGACCCCTCATTCTGATCCCACACCTGTCACTAATTAAACCAGGCCCCTTTAACACATCTGGGAGCTGTTATTTACATCAGTGTCTAATCAGGCAGGAGAACGATGCAGATTACTGGGGCCTCACACACACACACACACACCATCCTCAGCATGACTGGGTCCTGCAGGGGGGGGGGTCTCTCTCCATGTCAACCTGTCTGCGGACACGCCTGTCACTGTCGACGACGCGCCTGTCTGTTGACGTGGCGACGCGCCTGTCTGTTGACGTGGCGACGCGCCTGTCTGTCGATGTGACGACGTTCCCGCCTGCTGGCTGCACTTCCAGTTCCTGTCTGTTCACCGTACTGATCCTGAAGGAAGTTCAAGTGTTCCGCTAAACTCAGAACTGAGGTCACACACAATACAATATACCTGATAGCGACACTTGATAGTGTCTGAATAACTTGATTATTACTGGCCTAAAGTTGGCTAATAACTCCATAATATACATATATTTGTGGCACACATGACAATATCACATCTTACTGTTCCTATGTAAAGATGGCTGGTACAGAACCCAGACAGGGCGGGGCCAGACAGGCTGAAGGAGGCCTGTGATTGGTTGATGCCCCTGTTAGGATCCCATCAGTAGGGTATCCATGTTTAGGTATGCACCTCCCAGACAGCCCCATGCATTATGCATCCTGAGAGGCAGACTGCATGCTGCTGTATGTGGGTTACCTGGCTTGGACCGGGTCCTTCACTGTTTATAGACCCAATTTATACACATTTCTTCCCAATGCAGAGTGTTTCTAAACTAGGCCATTTCTCTCCCTCCTCCAGGGTATGTTCTGGTTGGGAGGGGGATTAGGGGGTGGGGGCAGGAGTCCAAGTAATGTTGGGGATTGTTATTCTGGTCCGTTTAAGACCGCTGTGGTGGCCGCCTTTTGGACTGGAGCTCTCGGTCACACCCTCAGCCTGGGGACTGGAGCACTGGGTGTTCCTTTCCATGGTGTCACGCAGCATCTGGAGATCGTTTTAGGCATTTG
>CAEFZP010002228.1:45000-48374 GCA_903064625.1 Mallotus villosus
TGGAGTGTGTATGTGTTTTTTTTGTGGTGTTTGCTCTTCCCCGAGTGTCTCTCCCGCTCACTCACGTATCCATGTCTTTTTGTAGTTCTGCGACCAGGAGGCATACATGTCACTTGTGTGTCTCATACATGCAGTGCTGTACTTTCGACCTGACAGCACATCAAACGCTAACTCTACTCTCATCTCTCTCTCCTCTCTCTCTCTCCATCTCTCTCTCTCTCATCTCTCTTCTCTCTCTGTTTAGCTCTCATCTCTGCTCTCGTCGTCTCTGTCTCTCTCTCTCTTCCTCATTCCTTTCTCTGTCTATCTCAGAGTGTGAGTGTCGCCAGTGAGGGTGTGACTGATGGTGGTATAGACCTGGCTGTACAAGAACACAACGACCGTCGGTTGTCGATGGTGGGGAGGGCGGTGGTGGCGAGAGAGGGCCGTGGTGGCAGCTAATGTCAACACGAGGCGTCAGATCACAGCACGACCGACTCCCACAGGAGGATAGCTGCCTTCGTCGGCACATGAGACAACCAGGCAGCAAATGGCTAATTACGTCTGTAAAAACATCAGTATGGAAGTTTGTGTCTCTGTGTGTGTGTGTGTGTGTGTGTGTGGGTGGGTGTGTGTGGGTGGGTGTGTGTCTGCTAGTGTCTTTGCTCTCCTGCTGCGTCTTCCTCACGTCTCTGTGGTGTGATTGTGTCCAGTCCAACGCATACAGAGGATAAATATTCTGTTTATGATGATGTGATGCTGTTGCTGCATGCTGATGATTGTCAGGCTGCTTTAGAAACGGTTTTGAACACAGCGAGAGGCAGGGAGAGCGAGAGACATTCTGTTTGTTGCTTTTTTGGAGGCCTACGAGAAAAGGAGAGAGACGGTATCGGAGAGAGACAAGAAAGCGAGAAGAGGGAGGTTAGAGAAAAAGAGGTTATTTCGAGAGGATGAGATGCAACATGGTATCGAGAGAGTGAGTTTCACTGCGCGAGTGAGCGCGATTTGCCTCTTTCTCTCTCCCCTCTCTGAGTAAATGCTCGCTCCGCGTGAGCAGAGTGCGCTATGCGCATGCGCGTGAGCGTGCAGGAGTGCGCGTCGTCGCGCGCTGCGTCTTTTCTCGCCGCTGCTGAGGAGGGGCTCGGGCGGCGGTGGGCTTTGTCGCTCGCGTCGTGCGCGCGTGCGTACGCGAGCGCGTGAAGAGACGAGGAGAGAGATCGAAAGTGGAGGCGAGCGAGGAGCGTCCGAGAGCACCTGCATTCCTGCTGAACAGTAGAGCTGCTTCAGTGGATGAAGTTCTGTATGGCAGTTGTTCCTGACAGGGAGATGTGGCGATGCTCTGTGATTGGACAGCTTCGCATCCTCTGTGTGTTCTCTCAGCTCTGAGCCTGGACCCTCACACTGTTTACACAGACTGGAGATAACCCCCCCCCACACCCACACACACACACACACACCACACACACACACACACACACACACACATATACATTCATACACGTCACACACACATTCACACACAGTTAGGTTGGATTTTCTTTTAGAGAGAAGTTAGGTGTGGATGTTCGGTTAGAGAGGAAGTGAGGTTGGATGTTGGAGGACGGTAGGTTGGATGTTCTGTTAGAGAAGAAGTAAGATCAGTGGATGTTCTGGGAGAGTGGATGCACTGGACCTTAATGTAAAGATCCCCTCAGGCTAACAGCTTTTAGAGAAGACATTAAAGACACAATACGAAATGTTCGTGTGGTTGATGAAAGGATGAAAGAGAAAGAGGCGAGAGAGCAGAGGGATGTTGTGCTCTTCTAATGCCCCTGTTTCCACTTGGGCAGGCATCCACCCAGGTGAGACGACCACCATGAAACATTTAGAGCTAGGCCTGGAACACTGGCTAACGTTTGTTCTGTCCAAACACACGGACCAGTGAGGGAGCATGTGTACGCAGATGGCCTGCGTGGGTGTGTGACTGTGTGTGTGACTGTGTGTGTGACTGTGTGTGACATGTGTGTGTGACTGTGTGTGCATCTCCGTGTGACTGCATGTGTGGGTGACGTGTGTGAGTGTGTGCCGTGTGTGTATGTGTGTGACTGGTGTGTGCATCTCCGTGTGACTGTATGTGTGTGTTTGTGTGTGTTTGTGTGTGTGTTTGTGTGTGTGACTGTGATGTGTATGTGTGTGTGACTGTGTGTGCATCTCGTGTGAATCTGTATGTGTGTGTTTGTGTGTGTTTGTGTGTGTGACTGTGATGTGCAGGGTGTGACTGTGTGTGTTGGTGTGACTGTGTGTGCATCGCCGTGTGACTGTATGTGTTTGTGTGTGTATGGTTGTTTGTGTGTTTGACTCCCAACGATAACAGAACACCACCGTACATGACCCACCCCAGCTAAGGCACGGGCATGATGGGCAACAACACAAACAGAATAAACAAAGCAAAGCACCAGACCACAGAAGCCACTCTTCTTCTCTGGTGGTCTAAAAAACAGCGACACCCTCTGAGACAGAGGTCGAGAATATGACCTCAGTCTGGCTGCAGGCTCCACCAGGGATTAGAAGCAGATACTAACAGCTCGAAAACAGAAGTGCTCTGTGTTTGTCTTAATCACTCCTGCTTCCTCCTTATGTCCTTGAAGGGGATCACGGTGACGTGCGGTAGTGTCTCTTTGAAGTGCGGGACATCTGCTAATGGATACATCACTTCAGGAAAGAAAACAAAAAGAGGTCTTCTGTGACTACCTACGCAACGATCAACAATCTCTCTCTCCTAGGACGCAAACGCACATGTTACTTAAGGTACCAAGTATGGCAAACCTAGCACCTAATAGGCACATCTGTACTATCATCTTTGTTTTTCTCCGATCACCCTTCTTTTCCAATGCCACCTCTGTTTCTCCCAGATGTCATTTTATTAACGCTGACCGTTGTTGCCACACAACGGGCCGTGCCAAGTCCTATTTTTTTGCCCTGCGAGCCCCTTCGTCTTCCAGCCCTCGGGGTGGAGGGTCATATGGGTGACAATCCTCTATGTGTTCTAATCCCTACCTGGGTCTAGGGTGGGTTCCTGTCTGATCCCCACAAGGCTGGCGGGACTCAGATCCCAGATGTGGGGGGGGGGTGGCGGGTTGAGTGAGTTATTTTTTTTATTTTATGTTTTCATCTTTGACTCTGCTGTTTCTCGGGTCAAGGCCTACTCATGCCCGAGCCGCGGCTAGCATAGGCATCACCGTCCGGATCTGTGAAGTCCTGTCCCTTCAGGGGTCCACTGTCCTGTCCTCCGGCCGCCATTTCCCGCCCCCCCTCCACCACTCTTCCCACCCTCTTCTCTCCTCCAAGGGAACGAACGAGCAGAATCCGAGCATTGACTATCAACTCTATTCATCATTCCTTTGACTCCCTCCCTC
>CAEFZP010002229.1:0-27500 GCA_903064625.1 Mallotus villosus
ATCACGACGGCGGTTATCAACTCTCTAACTCAACCCAGATCTTTCTAATCTAGAGATGTGCGCGTTCACATAAAGGGGCGGTGTTTGCACCGTATATCCAATCGCAAACACGGACAAAACAAGAGCCGCATATGTCACGGAAGAGGAGCGGACATTCCGGACAATAATCGTACAAACTTTGTCTACTCCTCCTGCGTGAAATATTGTTACACAAACATATCAGGAATACAGACATATGATACAGGCAAAAATCAACGAATTCGCTGCTGCTAAACTGGTAGAAAATAGCAGACGCTTTAAATGCGTAAGATACATGACCTATTGATATCACTGTCCCAGGCACAAGATGTGACCATAATTACACGTGTGCATTCCATAACGTTAAACTTTTGTTGCTCTATTATTTTAGTTGCAACCCTGGCAGTGGCAAACGATCGTGGGAGCAAATAAAAAATAAAAATAAAAACATAATTCAAAACGGTAAGTAGCAGTAGGCAATACTTACTGGCTTAATTGCCAGTACCTTTTGTAGGATATTGGTATAGCTACAAAGGGCCCATAGAACAATGAAATTGCTTGCAGCCAACAGGAAGAAAAATTAGTCAAAGACAACTGGGGGGGGCCCTCCTCCACAGGACTTCACTCTTGCTGAGGAGCTGGCCCTCTCAAGCTATCAGGGTCGCCCCATGATGGAAGGAGTGGAAGGGGGGCATTTCTTCAGACACTGGTGGCAGCAGCTCGGAAACCCAGGCATATGTATGTTTCAAGTGATCTATGTGACCATGTTCATTCAACAATTATTTATAAATATTGAAGTGAAATGTAGAATCAGAAAGGGATTTATTCGCCATGAAAGTTTGCACAGACAAGGAATTTGCTTTGGCAGGAAGGTGCATACAATAAAACACATAGGAACCTTAAATTTAAATATGTGGACTATACTAAGGGTACATAAACTAGCAATACTGAGTGGAATGTATTGTAGTGACAGGAAATATAGTGGTGTTGCTGCCACCACCCACTGTCGTCCCACTGTGCCATACTGTAATTTAAGTGTCTGTAATGACTTACTAATGGTGGTGGTCTGAACATGAGACACAAGTCCTTAAAGTGCTCATTTCAAATATAAATCAATTGATTAAATTGCTATGGTGTTAAACTCAGCAGGAAGAGGAACTTCTTCCTCCCCCTGAGCATAGGGCCTCCACTTCAAGGCCAAGACAAAGACACAAGGTATAAGCAATGAACCTTGAAACACAGTAGTCAAATGGACACCTTCAACTTTCTCCAAGTGTGCCTTACAAAGGGACAATGTTCTTTATTGTTTCAGGTTGGAGCAGACAATGTGAGGGCCCTGTATAACAGAACCCTGGAGCTCGATATAGAGTATAAGAAAAAATATATATACTCGATATAGAGTATAAAAAATAAAAAAAAACAAGGCCGGAGATAGACAAACTGGAATATGAGAAGAGATAGTACATGACTGAATGAATGACACTAAACTTAGTTACACTGACATTATATTTCTGTGTTCCTAGGAAAGGGAGAACACATGAGGATGTATTTGTTAAACTTTTTTCTACGTTTTGGTCTTTTTATACCTTTTTGTGGCTTTTTTGTTGTGTCTTTTGAGTCTTTTGTGGGGGTTTTCAACATTTCTTTCCTTCAATTACCTATTTATTATTTTTGAAAAATGCTATAAAAGAGAATAAAAGTAGTGAAATGATCATTGTACGTATACACATTGTTCTTTTTGGTTTGAAATGTTTTGGTTGAAAGAAACCCAACATTTTGATATGGAAATAATGAGAAAATGGGTCAAAGCAACCCAAGGACAGCAGAAGGGGTTTTAAGGGGAGACACGTACCCCATTGAATAGGAATAACATATCAACATGACACTACATAAAAGTAGGCTACCCTTAGCGAAATAACGCAACGCTGTGCATTGCATATGCAAATTCTAAGCATTGCTAGTCTATGTACTTTTAGTATAGTTAGATCTCATATTATTTTTGGGGGATTCCTATATGTTTAATGTATGCACCTTCCTGCCAAAGCAAATTGCTTGTCTGTGCAAACTTTCATGGCGATTAAAACCCTTTTTGATTCTGATGTTTTGGCTGTTCTGAGCGCACCTCTCAATATCCGCGCACCAAGCTCCACATCTTCTGTGAACGGTAACGCCATTATCCTCGAAAATGAGTTAGTGGGCGGGGCTTTTATACCGGTTGATCTCTGATCTCCCACTATAACCTGCTCCCGACCAGGTTAGCCGTTCAGCATATGTTACCATGGCGATCTACCCCGATAACAAGTGATCCACCTTCGTAGTACAGAAAACCCTGGGTTGAACCTGAAGTTACCTCGCTAACGCCAAATCTTGCTTCGTAGTACAGGCCCCAGGGCACTAAAGGTTGATGAAAATGTTGTCTTGAGATTACCATACCTGTCAACATTTGAGTACTAAAATCCGGGAGACGGGGGTTGGTCGATGTTTCTGATAGGGGCCATTTAACTGTGTATAACTCATGTGTCATGTCACGCACATCATTACACAGCGTTGAAAGTTCATATCGGAAAGGCTCGACTGGGTTACAGGAAGACTGAGATCTAGAAATGAAACTTCAGTAATGATGAACACAGGTAGTACGCGCTACCTCATCTTTTTTCAATACATTGGAACTAAATACTGGTAAGAAGAACATTGTCATGCCTATGCAATGTATATATATATTCAATGTATATATTTATATATATATCTCTATATATATGTAGTTCTCTGTCACCATGATGTCACCATGATGTCACCATGATGTCACCATGATGTCACGTACTGTGTTCTCTGTGTTCCCAGCGGAGTGGTCAGGTCACCTGCACACCATCAGAAGTCCGGGGTCCAGAACCATCTGGAGGTGAGGCAGCCGGGAGGCGAGGCAGAGAGGCAGGACCTCATCAGGAGAGAGAGAGAGGCAGGGCCTCATCAGGAGAGGGAGAGGCAGGACCTCATTAGGAGAGAGAGAGGCAGGACCTCATCAAGAGAGAGAGAGAGGCAGGGCCTCATCAGGAGAGAGAGAGAGGCAGGGCCTCATCAGGAGAGAGAGAGGCAGGGCCTCATCAGGAGAGAGAGAGAGGCAGGGCCTCATCAGGAGAGAGAGAGGCAGGGCCTCATCAGGAGAGAGAGAGGCAGGGCCTCATCAGGAGAGAGAGAGGCAGGGCCTCATCAGGAGAGGGAGAGGCAGGGCCTCATCAGGAGAGAGAGGCAGGGCCTCATCAGGAGAGAGAGAGGCAGGGCCTCATCAGGAGAGAGAGAGGCAGGGCCTCATCAGGAGAGAGAGAGGCAGGGCCTCATCAGGAGAGAGAGAGAGGGCCTCATCAGGAGAGAGAGACAGGGCCTCATCAGGAGAGGGAGAGGCAGGGCCTCATCAGGAGAGGGAGAGGCAGGGCCTCATCAGGAGAGAGAGATGCAGGGCCTCATCAGGAGAGAGAGAGACAGGGCCTCATCAGGAGAGGGAGGGGCAGGGCCTCATCAGGAGAGAGAGAGGCAGGGCCTCATCAGGAGAGAGAGATGCAGGGCCTCATCAGGAGAGAGAGAGAGGGCCTCATCAGGAGAGAGAGAGACAGGGCCTCATCAGGAGAGAGAGACAGGGCCTCATCAGGAGAGAGAGAGACAGGGCCTCATCAGGAGAGAGAGAGGCAGGGCCTCATCAGGAGAGAGAGACAGGGCCTCATCAGGAGAGAGAGAGACAGGGCCTCATCAGGAGAGAGGCAGGGCCTCATCAGGAGAGAGAGAGGCAGGGCCTCATCAGGAGAGAGAGAGGGCCTCATCAGGAGAGAGAGACAGGGCCTCATCAGGAGAGAGAGAGGCAGGGCCTCATCAGGAGAGAGAGAGACAGGGCCTCATCAGGAGAGAGAGAGGCAGGGCCTCATCAGGAGAGAGGCAGGGCCTCATCAGGAGAGAGAGAGAGGGCCTCATCAGGAGAGAGAGACAGGGCCTCATCAGGAGAGAGAGAGACAGGGCCTCATCAGGAGAGAGAGAGGCAGGGCCTCATCAGGAGAGAGGCAGGGCCTCATCAGGAGAGAGGCAGGGCCTCATCAGGAGAGAGAGAGAGGGCCTCATCAGGAGAGAGAGACAGGGCCTCATCAGGAGAGAGAGAGACAGGGCCTCATCAGGAGAGAGAGAGGCAGGGCCTCATCAGGAGAGAGGCAGGGCCTCATCAGGAGAGAGAGAGAGGGCCTCATCAGGAGAGAGAGACAGGGCCTCATCAGGAGAGAGAGACAGGGCCTCATCAGGAGAGAGAGGCAGGGCCTCATCAGGAGAGAGAGAGAGGGCCTCATCAGGAGAGAGGCAGGGCCTCATCAGGAGAGAGGCAGGGCCTCATCAGGAGAGAGAGAGAGGGCCTCATCAGGAGAGAGAGACAGGGCCTCATCAGGAGAGAGAGACAGGGCCTCATCAGGAGAGAGAGAGGGCCTCATCAGGAGAGAGAGAGGCAGGACCTCATCAGGAGAGAGGCAGGGTATTATTGTTTATTGTTTTTAATATTTTATATTGATTGATTGAGCAAATGTTAGCCGTGATTTAAAAAATACGTAAACAAATTACTTGTAGAATGGACTGTTTTACCACAAATCAACTAGTCCAGTAATAAAATGACAGCGACTGCAAATGTGTCACTATTGAGAAATGTCAGATGTAGAAAGATTGTTCCTTTCATGCAGCATTGTCAACGTGTGCATGTCTAGACTTGATAACGAGGTCAAGTTCAGGAAACACTCCACTCATGTTGTTAGAACGTTTGGGTGTTGTCTCTTCCAAATCATGTGATTTATCTTCAGGATGAACTGGTTTGGTGTGAGCCTGGTGTTATCTGTGCTTCTCTCATCTCATGACTGTGAATATGCTACACCTCCCCTAGATGTGGACCCAGAGGGCCTCACTGCACCTGTGACATCATCACAGCGACAGGAGCTAGTTAGATAGTGGCAGATAAATGTTATGATTGAGTTTACAGCATGTCTGCTCTTGCCACCTTCATGCTTCTGGCCAGGTGACACAGAATGTCTCACAGACGGTTTATAGGGACCACATCTCTGATCTGTAGATCTCTCTCCCCCTCAGGATCACATCTCTGATCTGTAGATCTCTCTCCCCCTCAGGATCACATCTCTGATCTGTAGATCTCTCTCCCCCTCAGGATCACATCTCTGATCTGTAGATCTCTCTCCCCCTCAGGATCACATCTCTGATCTGTAGATCTCTCTCCCCCTCAGGATCACATCTCTGATCTGTAGATCTCTCTCCCTTCAGGACCACATCTCTGATCTGTAGATCTCTCTCCCTTCAGGACCACATCTCTGATCTGTAGATCTCTCTCCCTTCAGGACCACATCTCTGATCTGTAGATCTCACTCCCCCTCAGGACCACATCTCTGATCTGTAGATCTCTCTCCCCTTCAGGACCACATCTCTGATCTGTAGATCTCTCTCCCCCTCTCCCCTTCAGGACCACATCTCTGATCTGTAGATCTCTCCCCCCCTCAGGACCACATCTCTGATCTGTAGATCTCTCTCCCCCTCTCTCCTTCAGGACGCAGTGAGGAAGCTTCGTCCGCTTAACGACGTGTCTTTGACCGTCTCCAGCCGAACAGACACGGGCGTCCACGCCCTCTCTAACTCCGCCCACTTTGACCTACAACGCAGAAACAACAAGCCCCCGTTCTCAGAGGACGTCCTTGTCGACGCCCTCAACTTTCACCTGAGGGAGGAGCCAATCAGGTATGGGCTTGGTTGTCAGGTGAGCAGGGGGAGAGAGAGAGAGAGGGGGGGGGAGAGAGAGAGGGGGGGGGGAGAGAGAGGGGGGGGGGAGAGAGAGGGGGGGAGAGGGGGGTAGAGAGAGGGGGGGAGAGAGGGGTTGGGAACGTTTAGGATGGTGGCAGAATCCTGCTTTCTCTTTCACACCCCAGGCCTGTGATAGGGACTATTACCAACTGCCAAGAGCAGTCAGCTGTGTCACCCGAACAATACCTCAGGCAAGACAACTGAGACAGAAATGAAAAGGACAAAAATGACGTTACACTAGCATTAAATATGAGCCATTATATCAGTCTGTACATGTTGGGCCGTTGTGTCACATGACCCCTGTTGTGGGTTAGATGTTCTCTGAACGTTTCACAGTGTGGGGAGGGCTGTCTGATCACTTCCTGCTTGGGGCTGTGTGATCACTTCCTGCTTGGGGCTGTGTGATCACATCCTGCTTGGGGCTGTCTGATCACTTCCTGCTTGGGGCTGTGTGATCACTTCCTGCTTGGGGCTGTCTGATCACATCCTGCTTGGGGCTGTCTGATCACTTCCTGCTTGGGGCTGTCTGATCACTTCCTGCTTGGGGCTGTCTGATCACTTCCTGCTTGGGGCTGTCTGATCACTTCCTGCTTGGGGCTGTCTGATCACTTCCTGCTTGGGGCTGTCTGATCACATCCTGCTTGGGGCTGTCTGATCACTTCCTGCTTGGGGCTGTCTGATCACTTCCTGCTTGGGGCTGTCTGATCACTTCCTGCTTGGGGCTGTCTGATCACATCCTGTCTGATCACTTCCTGCTTGGGGCTGTGTGATCACATCCTGCTTGGGGCTGTCTGATCACTTCCTGCTTGGGGCTGTCTGATCACTTCCTGCTTGGGGCTGTGTGATCACTTCCTGCTTGGGGCTGTGTGATCACTTCCTGCTTGGGGCTGTCTGATCACATCCTGTCTGATCACTTCCTGCTTGGGGCTGTCTGATCACTTCCTGCTTGGCGGTCGACGCACGGCCTGGCTCTGTGAGGTGTCACACTCAATCTCCTCCCCTGGAAACCTAACCTCCTTTCGCTATAGTCTACTGAGTACTGTTAGCTGGCAATATGCACTGCACTCAAATATACCATACACACATCACATACGTGTGTGTGTCCGTACATATTCTATTAATATTGAGAACAGACAGACTACAGGTCAGGAAGTCATCAGTCTCCTAGGAAACCGAGGGTGTTTTCTTCAAACCTGTTCTGCCGTTTGTTTCTAGATGTTCATGTGTGTTTCTGTATCTATGTCAGGGTCAACTGTGCCTACCATGTGCCTGAAGGGTTCCACGCACGTTTCCGTGCCAAGTCACGGACTTACGTGTACCGGCTGGCTGCCGGCGTGACCCACCCCTCCCAGCTGCCCCTGTCTGACCTCAGGCTGTGCTGGGGCTTATGCAACACGTGAGTTACCGTGGCAACCAACGGCCCCTCCCCTAGCTGGGTCACAGTTTGTGTTTAGTGTCTTTTTACAGAACCATGAGGAGATCCATCCTCTAACTGAGTTGTAGTCAACCCCCCCATGAGAGCTCACCACACACACACACACACACACAATAACTGCCCTGCCTCTCTCTCCTGATGAGGCCCTGCCTCTCCCTCTCCTGATGAGGCCCTGCCTCTCTCTCCTGATGAGGCCCTGCCTCTCTCTCTCCTGATGAGGCCCTCTCTCTCTCTCCTGATGAGGCCCTGCCTCTCTCTCTCCTGATGAGGCCCTGCCTCTCTCTCCTGATGAGGCCCTCTCTCTCTCTCCTGATGAGGCCCTGCCTCTCTCTCTCTCCTGATGAAGCCCTGCATCTCTCTCTCTCCTGATGAGGCCCTGTCTCTCTCTCTCCTGATGAGGCCCTGTCTCTCTCTCTCCTGATGAGGCCCTCTCTCTCTCTCCTGATGAGGCCCTGCCTCTCTCTCTCTCCTGATGAAGCCCTGTCTCTCTCTCTCCTGATGAGGCCCTGCCTCTCTCTCTCCTGATGAGGCCCTCTCTCTCTCTCCTGATGAGGCCCTGCCTCTCTCTCTCCTGATGAGGCCCTGCCTCTCTCTCCTGATGAGGCCCTCTCTCTCTCTCCTGATGAGGCCCTGCCTCTCTCTCTCTCCTGATGAAGCCCTGTCTCTCTCTCTCCTGATGAGGCCCTGCCTCTCTCTCTCTCCTGATGAGGCCCTGCCTCTCTCTCTCTCCTGATGAGGCCCTGTCTCTCTCTCTCCTGATGAGGCCCTGCCTCTCTCTCTCTCCTGATGATGTGTTTTTGGTTAAGGGAGCTGAACGTGGGGGCCATGCGTGAGGCTGCTTCCCTGCTGGTGGGGACTCATAACTTCAGCAGCTTCAGAGCGTTGAGCTCTGAGACCCCCTCTAAGGACCCCGTGAGGACCCTGGACCTGGCTCTCCTGGAGCCGGGAGAGGCCTTCGCTCACAGACACTTCCACAGGTAACACACCTCTACAGGTAACACACCTCTACAGGTAACACACCTCCACAGGTAACACACCTCCACAGGTAACACACCTCCACAGGTAACACACCTCCACAGGTAACACACCTCCACAGGTAACACACCTCCACAGCTAACACACCTCCACAGGTAACACACCTCCACAGGTAACACACCTCCACAGGTAACACACCTCCACAGGTAACACACCTCCACAGGTAACACACCTCCACAGGTAACACACCTCCACAGGTAACACACCTCTACAGGTAACACACCTCTACAGGTAACACACCTCCACAGGTAACACACCTCCACAGGTAACACACCTCCACAGGTAACACACCTCCACATGTAACACACCTCCACAGGTAACACACCTCCACAGGGGAACAGTTTGAAACTGTTCAGGTTTTAGTATGGAGGTCAGCAGTATCTGTTACAGTGTAGGTTTGAAAGGGCAGAATGATGCCTTCCTCAGAGATGTGTGTGTGTATATATATTTTTCTTCATACCTTCCACTTTGTTTGGCATTCACTTCCTGGTTGTGTCCTTTCAGAGAGATCCAGTTCTGGGAGCTCACTTTCAAGAGTAGATCCTTCCTCTACAAACAGGTGCGTCTCAAGTGGCTTTCCTTCATTTTCACAAGATACCAAAATAAAAGGCCTTCCTATTCACAAACTAGTTTACAGTAGATGTTTAGCACCTCCTGCTGGCCAATATGGAACACTGACTGGTAAACATCAATGACTGATCTGTTGTGTTTGTACTTTCGCAAGCTCCCTAACCTGACCTTCTTATTGCCTCGCCTGTTTGCGGTTGTCCTGCAGGTGCGCAGGATGACCGGGGCTCTGGTGGCGGTCGGCCAGGGAAAGCTCTCCGTCTCTCAGCTAGAGAAACTACTGGAGGCCCAGGACTCCCTGGCCTACCCCCAGAACATGAGCGCTCCCCCCCAGGGCCTGTGTCTGACCCGGGTGGAGTACCAGCAACAAGGTGAGACGCTGCCGCTGAGCTCCAGGGTTCTGATCGCCCCGGCAGCTCACTAGATAAGTATGTGTGCATGTGTAGGCTGAGGCCTTCCCGCACGTCCTGGGGTCCAGCTGAGGCTTTACCGCACGGAGGCCTTTTACTGCTTGTCTTCCACTCTCTCCTTTCCTGTCACTTCACTTAACCCAAAAGAAAATCATCAAAATAAAGGCATATAAAGCAGGAAATTCACTAAAAAGAGATCTTCAAAAGACAGGGAGGGATGCACACGACTGTAGCTAAGACTGTGTTGTGTTGTATGATGCTGGAAGATTGTGTTCCTGTTTCAGATCTCCATCCTGGGGCCAGCCCTGAGGGGTGACATCAGGACAGATCTCCATCCTGGGGCCAGCTCTGTGGAGTGACATCAGGACAGATCTCCATCCTGGGGCCAGCTCTGTGGAGTGACATCAGGACAGATCTCCATCCTGGGGCCAGCCCTGTGGAGTGACATCAGGACAGATCTCCATCCTGGGGCCAGCCCTGAGGGGTGACATCAGGACAGATCTCCATCCTGGGGCCAGCCCTGAGGAGTGACATCAGGACAGCGTTCACATACTTTACATGTTTTCTAGGCCCATTCATGTCTGTCGTGATGTCACTTTTTCTTAAAAAAAATTCAAATACATATTTGTATGTTTATGTAACAATATGCCAATATTTATGTATTTGTATCAAGCCATTATAAAACTGACTAAATCTCAATGAAGATCCACAAAGTTTATTTCAACACATCATTCAGTGATACATGACTGTGTCAGCTCAGTGATACATGACTGTGTCAGCACAGGTACATGACTGTGTCAGCACAGGTACATGACTGTGTCAGCACAGGTACATGACTGTGTCAGCACAGGTACATGACTGTGTCAGCTCAGTGATACATGACTGTGTCAGCTCAGGTACATGACTGTGTCAGCACAGGTACATGACTGTGTCAGCTCAGTGATACATGACTGTGTCAGCTCAGTGATACATGACTGTGTCAGCACAGGTACATGACTGTCAGCTCAGTGATACATGACTGTGTCAGCTCAGGTACATGACTGTGTCAGCTCAGTGATACATGACTGTGTCAGCTCAGTGATACATGACTGTGTCAGCTCAGGTACATGACTGTGTCAGCTCAGGTACATGACTGTGTCAGCACAGGTACATGACTGTGTCAGCTCAGTGATACATGACTGTGTCAGCTCAGTGATACATGACTGTGTCAGCTCATTGATACATGACTGTGTCAGCACAGGTACATGACTGTGTCAGCTCAGTGATACATGACTGTGTCAGCACAGGTACATGACTGTGTCAGCTCAGTGATACATGACTGTGTCAGCTCAGGTACATGACTGTGTCAGCACAGGTACATGACTGTGTCAGCTCAGGTACATGACTGTGTCAGCTCAGTGATACATGACTGTGTCAGCTCAGTGATACATGACTGTGTCAGCTCAGGTACATGACTGTGTCAGCACAGGTACATGACTGTGTCAGCTCAGGTACATGACTGTGTCAGCTCAGGTACATGACTGTGTCAGCACAGGTACATGACTGTCAGCTCAGTGATACATGACTGTGTCAGCTCAGTGATACATGACTGTGTCAGCACAGGTACATGACTGTGTCAGCTCAGGTACATGACTGTGTCAGCACAGGTACATGACTGTCAGCTCAGTGATACATGACTGTGTCAGCTCAGTGATACATGACTGTGTCAGCTCAGGTACATGACTGTGTCAGCTCAGTGATACATGACTGTGTCAGCAAAGGTACATGACTGTGTCAGCACAGGTACATGACTGTGTCAGCTCAGTGATACATGACTATGTCAGCACAGGTACATGACTGTGTCAGCTCAGTGATACATGACTGTGTCAGCTCAGTGATACATGACTGTGTCAGCTCAGTGATACATGACTGTGTCAGCTCAGGTACATGACTGTGTCAGCTCAGTGATACATGACTGTGTCAGCTCAGTGATACATGACTGTGTCAGCACAGGTACATGACTGTGTCAGCTCAGTGATACATGACTGTGTCAGCTCAGTGATACATGACTGTGTCAGCACAGGTACATGACTGTGTCAGCTCAGTGATACATGACTGTGTCAGCTCAGTGATACATGACTGTGTCAGCTCAGGTACATGACTGTGTCAGCTCAGTGATACATGACTGTGTCAGCTCAGGTACATGACTGTGTCAGCACAGGTACATGACTGTGTCAGCACAGGTACATGACTGTGTCAGCTCAGTGATACATGACTGTGTCAGCACAGGTACATGACTGTGTCAGCTCAGGTACATGACTGTGTCAGCTCAGGTACATGACTGTGTCAGCTCAGTGATACATGACTGTGTCAGCTCAGGTACATGACTGTGTCAGCTCAGGTACATGACTGTGTCAGCACAGGTACATGACTGTGTCAGCACAGGTACATGACTGTGTCAGCACAGGTACATGACTGTGTCAGCTCAGTCATACATGACTGTGTCAGCTCAGGTACATGACTGTGTCAGCTCAGGTACATGACTGTGTCAGCTCAGTGATACATGACTGTGTCAGCACAGGTACATGACTGTGTCAGCTCAGTGATACATGACTGTGTCAGCTCAGTGATACATGACTGTGTCAGCTCAGTGATACATGACTGTGTCAGCTCAGTGATACATGACTGTGTCAGCTCAGGTACATGACTGTGTCAGCACAGGTACATGACTGTGTCAGCTCAGTGATACATGACTGTGTCAGCTCAGTGATACATGACTGTGTCAGCACAGGTACATGACTGTCAGCTCAGTGATACATGACTGTGTCAGCTCAGTGATACATGACTGTGTCAGCACAGGTACATGACTGTGTCAGCTCAGTGATACATGACTGTGTCAGCTCAGGTATGGAACATGACAACAACTTAGAACAGATTGTCGTCATGCTACATAACACCATAGTCCTCACAACTTGTTATAAGATCTGACATCTAATAATTCCTACATCAGCTTTCATATTAAACCTAAGTCTATTTACAATTAAAAACAATTTCTTTAGAATGAAGTAACTTTAGTGTCAAGAACACAAAGACTGTTCTAAGTGGAGCGTATGGGACCGTAGACTTGCTGCTCGGTGTTCAATGTAGTGTTATGTAAGCGTCAACAAAGTGCACTCAAACTGTACATCCAAACATCCTGGTCAAACTGCATTCGAGCCTCTTGGCTATAACAAAGACCCGTCACAAGATATAGATACATGTTGCTCAACATTAAACACGATACTCTCGCTCATGATTACACATTTGGCAGCATTTTCTCATTCAATGTAAACGTGTATACACTTCTATCTCACAACACATTCCGGAAAACAGTCAATAAAACAAACTAACTGCATTTCCAATGACAGTTGGAGGACGAGGAGGTTTGTAGGATACAGTTCTGACAGTTGGAGGACGAGGAGGTTTGTAGGATACAGTTTCTGGTTTATCAATAATTGCCCTTTATGTTTGACAGCAATCAAATTAGAATTCATGAACAAGATAATGTATTTATTTGCGATCTACAAGTGCCGTGCCTAGCATCAGGAATGTTGCCGCACTTTAAGCAGTGATGCAAAATCTTTCGGCCAAACCTAAAAAATAATAATGTCTAATGTGACAAGTACAGGCAATTCTGTCTAAGAATCCACACACACATTAATTCTGGCCTCTGTCATGGAGTCAAATCTGCATTTGGCTTTAAAGAGATCAGTACATCATGTTTTCCTAAACCTGCCCAAATTTCAAGTGTCTCAGAATATGCACTTCAGAAGGGAATTCGGTTTGGAGTTGAATTGAGCTCCTAATAAAGCTCACTAATAAAGTTGACCAAGTGCGTAATTTGAAACACCGACCCAGAAGATCGTGAAAGGACTGAAGAGTATTAACATGGATCTTGGATCCTGAGTCCCCTGGCTAGTTTATACTGTCAGATATGAACATGCAATCAAACAGGTCAGAAGCAGTAACATAATAACCAAGTTAAGTGTGGCTGCTTAAACATTGAGATGGTCCATGGTTGGAATTCCCAAACGCCCAAACTTTTGATCAATGTTAAATATATGATGAAGAGGCTACGTATCACTGGATTTGTCTAGATATCCTCAAAATGTATTTTGCTATCCAAGTATTCACATTTGGAAAATCCCTGACTTCAGAATGATTTGAAAATGAATGTAGCCTCATTCCCATCCCGCTGTGTACGCTGCACACTAAAACAGTGCTACTTAGTTTGCATAGAGCCTAAAAACCAACCATAACCATGTCAAAGTAACCGTACGTAAAAAAATAAAATATTCTCTGAACAATCATATTTCACTCTTTGTACTTTGAATTCCAATAGAGGCATATAATTATTTTCCTTTTTTAAGAATTAAATTTGTTTACATGTCCATCTCTAAACAATTAATTATCTACTCAGCATCTATGTAGCTCTGGTAACAACCGAAACTCAAATGTTGCTTGAGGCAAATATTTAAGTAATGCTCTTTTTGAGAGATAAAATTGTGTTTTTGAAGCAAAGTGTTGTTTTCAGTCCCACCACAGACATGAGCAGAACAGGAGGTTCTTCACTGTTCACCTCCCTTTCCTTCAGGCACACACAACAGGACTAAAGAGCACAGATTTTATTAAGAAGCACAAAGAGTGAAAGACACGTTTCAGAGATAAAAACAATCAAACAAGGAGGTACAGGACGACATGTCCATATGTGGCTTCGGTCGTCTCCCAGTAATAAAAGAGTAAAACACTATCCAGTCTGGGGGAGGGGGGGAGGGAGGGCAGTGCAGTGGGACAGTAACCTAAAAGTTGTGGTCGCAGACTTCCACTTTAGCTCGCGATTTTCTCAATTTCATCCAAATCGTCTGTGTCCAGTTTCTCGATCTTCTTGTCTGTGGAAAGCGTGCAGATGAAGAGTCAGAACTTCTGAAAACACGTCCAGCTGCTTGGGAATATTCTGTTTCCCAACCGACACATACAGTAGTCCTCTTTCTACAAACGACATTTGACTAAAGTTGCACTTTTGTAAACACTGATACGCTTCACACAGGAACGAACACTCAGAGATTTCTCCCAGCAGCAATGAGCTGAAGTTTCTACTAGACTAGCTGTTCGCGATTAAATAATAATAATAATAATCAGTCGGCCATTACATCACAAACATTAGGTCTACATTGCAAATATTAGTTTAAACTCAAATATAGCTAACTTAAAGGCAGGGTAGGCAATGTTGTTGAGAAGCACTTTGTCATATTTGCCGAAAGTAACTTTACGTCTTGGTGGCAACCAATATATCTAAAGGTTTGACGGTAATAATGTAATAATGTAATAATGTAATCATTCCGACATCTGTGGGCGTCGCAATACTGTAATAAACACGACCAATCATGAAGGGGTACCTGACCAGTGATGACTGGTCATTAGCGGCAGTGCCCCACCAACAGTGTCTGCCTGCCTGTCTGCCTGTCTGCCTGTCTGCCTGTCTGCCTGTCTGCCTGCCTGCCTGTCTGCCTGTCTGCCTGTCTGCCTGTCTGCCTGTCTGCCTGTCTGCCTGTCTGCCTGTCTGCCTGTCTGCCTGTCTGCCTGTCTGCCTGTCTGCCTGTCTGCCTGTCTGCCTGTCTGCCTGTCTGCCTGTCTGCCTGTCTGCCTGTCTGCCTGTCTGCCTGTCTGCCTGTCTGCCTGTCTGCCTGTCTGCCTGTCTGCCTGTCTGCCTGTCTGCCTGTCTGCCTGTTTTTGAAGAAAAAGTGGCTAACGGTTAGCTTACAAAAGAAGGCACCTTTCTCTTCAAGTGAGCTCTCAGCCTTGGTGAGTGAAAGCATATTTTAGGGTGTGTGGAGTTTGTGTGGTTAGGGGGTGTGTGGAGCTTGTGTGGTTAGGGGTGTGTGGAGCTTGTGTGGTTAGGGGTGTGTGGAGCTTGTGTGGTTAGGGGTGTGTGGAGCTGGTGTGGTTAGGGGTGTGTGGAGCTGGTGTGGTTAGGGGTGTGTGGAGCTGGTGTGGTTAGGGGTGTGTGGAGCTTGTGTGGTTAGGGGTGTGTGGAGCTGGTGTGGTTAGGGGTGTGTGGAGCTTGTGTGGTTAGGGGTGTGTGGAGCTGGTGTGGTTAGGGGTGTGTGGAGCTGGTGTGGTTAGGGGTGTGTGGAGCTTGTGTGGTTAGGGGTGTGCGGAGGGCTTACTGAAGTGTTCCTGGATCCGGTTAAGAATGTTCATACTGAACTTGCTGTCCACCATGTTGATGGCCAGCCCCCTTTTCCCAAAGCGGCCTGTACGTCCAATCCGGTGCAGGTACGTCTCGTTGTCTGGGTTACCATCCCGGTCCACTGGCAGGTCAAAGTTGATGACCACAGAAACCTGCTCCACATCGATACCTGGAGGTCAGAGTCAGGGTCAGCCTTGGTTAACAGGTTAACAGGTAAACAGGCAAACAGGCAAACAGGCAAACAGGCAAACAGGCAAACAGGCAAACAGGTTAACAGGTAAACAGGTAAACAGGTAAACAGGTTAACAGGTAAACAGGTAAACAGGTAAAGCCTTGTTTCTATTGCAGTCCTTTGTGCTCAGACATGTTTAGTATCTTTCTAATCTGTTCCGTTGTCAAATACTAAGAGGGGGAAATGCTCTTTGTGGTAAACCAATCAGATTTGACAGTCACTTTAAACTGCCACTGTGAACAAGATTTATCAACTTGTAGTTCCACAAAACTGTGTGGCTGGGGGTGTGGCTGGGGGTGTGGCTGGGGACAGGCATTACCTCTGGCACAGACGTTGGTTGTCACCAGCACCTTCTCCTTGCCCTCGCGGAAGCGGTCGATGACGGCGGCCCTCTGCTCCACCTGCATCTCTCCACTGAGCAGCGCCACCTGGTGGCCCTCCCTGGACAGCTCCCCCGCCAGCCAGCCTGCCGTCTTCCTGGTCTGAGACAGGAACGGACAAGCTCACACACACTCTGGACAAGCTCACACTAACTCTGGACAAGCTCACACTAACTCTGGACAAGCTCACACTAACTCTGGACAAGCTCACACACACTCTGGACAAGCTCACACTAACTCTGGACAAGCTCACACTAACTCTGGACAAGCTCACACTAACTCTGGACAAGCTCACACTAACTCTGGACAACTTTCACAAGCTTTTTTCACACATTACCAAACTTCTGAGTAATACAATGGCTGGATAATCTCACCCAGAACCACCTGTAATTCAGGCTGACTGGCATCCAATCAACAGGTGGAGACAGACCTGACCACACTGAACGACCCCACCGCCCTCCCTCCCACACCCCAGTCACACACACACACTCACATGGCAGAAGATCATAGCCTGAGCGATGGTGATGGCTCCGTAGATGTTGCAGAGGGCCACAAACTTCTCCTCCTTGCTGTTGCAGAGGACGTAGTACTGCTTGATGGTGTCCAGGGTCTCCTCCTCCCGCTTCAGCTTGATGATGTTGGGGTCGGGGACGATGCGCTGGGCGAAGTTCCACACCGTCTCCTCGAAGGTGGCAGAGAAGAGCAGCATCTGGCACACCTTGGGCAGCATCCTGGAGGGTTAGGGTTAGCCACAGGTCTCACTTTACACACACCTGGGTCACATGGCTCACTGTACACACACCTGGGGCCACAGGTCTCACTTTACACACACCTGGGTCACATGGCTCACTTTACACACACCTGGGGTCACATGGCTCACTTTACACACACCTGGGTCACAGGTCTCACTTTACACACACCTGGGGTCACATGGCTCACTTTACACACACCTGGGTCACAGGTCTCACTTTACACACACCTGGGGTCACAGGTCTCACTTTACACACACCTGGGGTCACATGTCTCACTTTACACACACCTGGGTCACATGTCACACTTTACACACACCTGGGGCCACATGGCTCACTTTACACACACCTGGGTCACATGTCACACTTTACACACACCTGGGGTCACATGGCTCACTTTACACACACCTGGGGTCACATGGCTCACTTTACACACACCTGGGGTCACAGGTCTCACTTTACACACACCTGGGGTCACATGTCTCACTTTACACACACCTGGGTCCACATGTCTCACTGTACACACACCTGGATCCACATGTCTCACTTTACACTTTAGGTTGTGTGGGCAGGTGCTCACCTCTGGATGCGGATGCTCTGGTCCTGATGACCTTGTGTGGCGATCATCACGTCAGCCTCGTCCAGAACAAACACCTTGATCCTCTTGGGGTCGATGAACTTGAACTTGAGGCACCAGTCCAGCATGGTGCCGGGGGTTCCTATGACAACCTGCTCCTGCAGCTTCACACCTCTCTGTACTGGACGACAAGGAGGACCGACTGACATTCTGTCCATGCTCATTCTCTCCCGTCTCCCGTTGTCATGACGATCAACGCTAGTTACACATGGCTGCTCCCGTTCACACACAGCAGATCCTCCACCACACCAACACACTGAACATCCTCAACACAAGATACAATGCAGAAATAATCAAAGTGCAGTTACGTTTGTTGCCTCTGATAGCGTAGACCAGCTGAACCTCAGGGTAGAACTTCCCCATCTGCTCGATGACCTTCCCAGTCTGCAGGGCCAGTTCATAGGTGGGGGACACACACAGGCACTGTGGAGAGAGTTACACACACACAGAGGAGAGAGTTACACACACACACACAGGCACTGTGGAGAGAGTTACACACACACTGAGGAGAGAGTTACACACACACACACAGGCACTGTGGAGAGAGTTACACACACACTGAGGAGAGAGTTACACACAGACACTGTGGAGAGAGTTACACACACACTGTGGAGAGAGTTACACACAGACACTGTGGAGAGAGATACACACACAAAATGAGGAGAGAGTTACACACACACACACACTGTGGAGAGAGATACACACACACACTGAGGAGAGAGTTACACACACACACACTGAGGAGAGAGTTACACACACACACTGAGGAGAGAGTTACACACACACACACACACAGGCACTGTGGAGAGAGTTACACACACACTGAGGAGAGAGTTACACACACACTGTGGAGAGAGTTACACACACACACACTGAGGAGAGAGTTACACACACTGTGGAGAGTTACACACACTGTGGAGAGAGTTACACACAGACACTGAGGAGAGAGTTACAGACACACAGAGAGTTACACACACACTGTGGAGAGAGTTACACACAGACACTGAGGAGAGAGTTACACTGAGGAGAGAGTTACACACACACTGAGGAGAGTTACACACACTGAGGAGAGAGTTACACACACAGGCACTGTGGAGATACACACACACAGAGGAGAGAGTTACAGACAGGCACTGTGGAGACTGAGAGTTACAGACAGGCACTGTGGAGAGAGTTACACACACACTGAGGAGAGAGTTACACACACACTGAGGAGAGAGTTACACACATACACTGAGGAGAGAGTTACACACACACACACTGAGGAGAGAGTTACACACACATTGTGGAGAGAGATACACACACACTGTGGAGAGAGTTACACACACACTGAGGAGAGAGATACACACACTGTGGAGAGAGTTACAGACACACAGAGGAGAGAGATACACACACAGGCACTGTGGAGAGAGATACACACACTGAGAGTTACACACACACTGAGGAGAGAGTTACACACACACTGAGGAGAGAGTTACACACACACACAGGCACTGTGGAGAGAGTTACACACACTGAGGAGAGAGTTACACACACACTGAGGAGAGAGTTACACACACTGTGGAGAGAGTTACAGACACACACACACTGAGGAGAGAGTTACACACACTGAGGAGAGTTACAGACAGACACTGAGGAGAGAGTTACACACACTGAGGAGAGAGTTACACACACACTGAGGAGAGAGTTACACACACACTGAGGAGAGTTACAGACAGACACTGAGGAGAGAGTTACACACACACTGAGGAGAGAGTTACACACACACTGAGGAGAGTTACAGACAGACACTGAGGAGAGAGACACAGACACTGAGGAGAGAGTTACACACAGACACTGAGGAGAGAGGGAGGACCAGCACTGAGGCTTCAACTGACGCTGGAAGGGGGTCAGGCTCACCTGGGGCCACTTGTTGTTGGGGTCGACGTGACTTAGCATGGCCAGGACAAACGCAGCCGTCTTACCCCGTGCCGGACTGGGATTGGGCAATCAGGTTCTGAGGTCTGGAACACAACAGGAGACCATGTCACGACAAGGGGGGAGAGAGAGGTGGAGAAAGAGAAAAAAAGAGAAGGAGAGAAATAGAAACAAAACAAAGAGATCCAGAAGTGTTTGAGCATCATGTCCTTACGGTTCAGCGAGCATCATGGGTAGAGCGTTCTCCTGGATCTTGGAGGGCCGGTTGAAACCCATGGCGTACACACCTTTCAGCAACTGAGGTTTGCTGTGGAGGAACAAGTTCTTAATAACCAGCTAAAGGAAGAGGATTGTCAAGAGGTGGACATTCAGCAGGGCAACTCACAGTCTCAGTTCCTCGAATGACTTCACAGAGTAGAGAGGAGAATTAGGATCCCTCTGTAGTACTTCCACCTGATTGGTTGTGTTGACCAGATTACTGCGTATCAACTTATTCAATAACGACTGTGCCGCCTTGTCATCTGAAAATAGAGAAACAAGTGTTATGTTGATGGTACATTATTACAGATCTATTATACTAAATAATGACTTCCTGATATCAGCTTTAGTGAGTCACGTAATGCAGAGAAACCTCCTGAAGTGTCTTTACCACCTTTATCGTCCTCCTCCGTCTTGTCTCCCTCAGCTTTGTCTGGCTTTGTCACAGCGCTGCTTGCTTCTGTTGAGGGTGCTGTCGTTGAGGTGCCTTTAGAACAATGTTAGCCATTGACAATTATTGAGGGACTTGTTGCTCTTGTTGGCTAGTTGAAAATTATTTAACTATCTGTACTCGCTGGGAATTATATTATTGTTGCTTGCTTTCCTCCAGGTAGACTAGAACTTTTGAGGATCATGTTGATTAATGTTATTTTGTGTAACTACGTGCTCTTCTGGTTCTACCCATTGGCACTTATTTTCTCGCAAGTATGCTCATGTTTTGGCTACTGCAATGTTTGGGGCTATCTCGTGTTATGTGTTTATTTTGTAAAGCTCTCTGGAAGTGATTTGGATAAAAGCGTCTGCTAATGAAATGTTACCCATCAACTCAGGCTGCGGCCAGTTCAGGGTAAGTTAGACTCATTTACTTTTGGAATATCATATATTATGTGATTTACTCTCACCATTTTCTTCTGGCTTGTCGTTGATTTGCAGGGTTCCAATCTGCAAAAGAAGTACAGAGGCTGTTGACTAGATTTCTGAGGCGATGTCCCGATGTCATGAATGATGGGACTCGCTGTAATGTCCACATGTTGTGATTGCATGCAACCTAGCAGGGCTGGTGGACACGAGTCCTGTGTCAGCGTGCTGGCTTTCAAGCGATGTTTAAAACATGTAACTTACACAGACGGCTTGGGTTAATCGGAACACATTTGGTCAAGCCAACAGTGCTCTAGGCCAGTAAACTCACGTTAGTTAACGACACTGATAAAAGTTAGTTGGATAGCATGCTTATTAGCTAGCGTAGCCACTGCCGCGTCAGCAGGCTAGCCTAGTTTGCTATAGGAGCAAAGAAACGACAGAGTGACAAACACGTCAGGTAGCTATAATACGTTGAATAACAACTAAATGCATGTGGCCACACAACTGGCCCATGGTCAGACCCATTTAACACAGACAAGTTTGGTTTGTACGACTTACAGATTCCGCCGCGGCTTCCTGCTCGTCCACCGCCAGGGCCCAAGAGTCTGTAGCCATGATGCCAGCTGTTCTCCGTGTGCTAATGCTTCAATTTCTCCACCAAAAACTGCTTTCGCTTCGGTGCCGACCAGATAATCTCGCTAGGAAGCCTAGCTATAAGTTTCGAAAGTCTGTAAAAGAAACTAATTTGTACAATGGCGTGACGAATTCAGCTCCGAGTGCCCCAGTACAACCGACCAGCCTTCCGGGTGGAGAGACGATACAACATAAGATTGGTTCCCCCTGGAAAGCGTTTCATCCTTTCTCACGACGAGTATTAAATTATTAATTAAAACAAGTCGGTTTACTGTTTATTTTAGAATCCAATAGTTTGTAGCGAATGTGTTATGCATTTTTATTTATATCAATATACTGTTATTTTCTATATTATATGTTCTATATTATTTTAGGACATAGGCTACTTCTTAGCAGTGAGACCACCTGACGTGGTCTGTAGATGTCGCCCAAAGCGTCCAACATGAAGAACTCTTTCAAGAACTATTTCATATCTGCAAAGTTGCATAGAATGCAGTGCAGCGAGTTGAACGAGTCACACAAAATAATATATTATTGTTCTTAATTTAAGAAACTCCATAGTCCCGAATATTTGGGAAAGGTTTGGTGGATTCAACAAGAAGGTTGGGAGGATGAATGCCAATTTAATATTATGTAGCATTCTTCGACATGTGAATGATGAACCTCTCGTTCAAGGACAAGGGCATTCCTGATCATGAATAGATGTTCAATAGAATGCTTACTTTTAATCTAAAATAAAGGCTCGGTCTTTAACCAAGGCCAACCAAGACTATTCTGAACCTTATCCCAGAGCCCCTGGAGGCCGGAGGACCTGCATTGACCAGGTGTGCATCAGTTAAGGACTGGAGGCCAGAGGACCTGGTGTCCTGCATTGACCAGGTGTGCATCAGTTAAGGATGTGAGGCCCAGGGGACCTGTGCCCTGCATGGACCAGCTGTGCATCAGTTAAGGACGTGAGGCCCAGGGGACCTGTGCCCTGCATGGACCAGGTGTGCATCAGTTAAGGACGTGAGGCCCAGGGGACCTGTGCCCTGCATTGACCAGGTGTGCATCAGTTAAGGACGTGAGGCCCAGGGGACCTGTGCCCTGCATTGACCAGGTGTGCATCAGTTAAGCACGTGAGGCCCAGAGGACCTGTGCCCTGCAGTGACCAGGTGTGCATCAGTTAAGGACTGGAGGCCCAGAGAACCTGGTGCCCTGCATTGACCAGGTGTGCATCAGTTAAGGACTGGAGGCCCAGAGAACCTGGTGCCCTGCATTGACCAGGTGTGCATCAGTTAAGGACGCAAGGCCCAGGGGTCGCCTCTGGAGCCAGACTCGCGCTCCTTAATTAAATGCAGAATTGATTTCACACCTTCCCCTCGTTCCACTGGGGTGGATAGATAGATGATGACAGTAGCTTTGGATTGTGCTGAGGAAGATTACATTGATCTCTGTTCCGCTGTCACTCGATGGCAATCGTGTGAGTGTGTGCGGGTGTGTGTGTGCGGGTGTGCGAGCGTGGGTGTGCGTGTGTGTGTGTGTGTGTGTGCGGGTGTGTGTGTGCGGGCGTGGGTGTGTGTGTGACACAAGGAAAAAAGGAGACTTGTCAAGCTTCAGTTTAGAGACACAGTTGAGTCTAATGTTGCTTCCAAATCTGCTGCTGTGCTGGAGGTATCCATGGCAACTAAAAGCGTAAAAGTAAGGTTTAGGTCCCCAGAGAGAGCTAACACCAGAAGAATCATTTGAAGGATCGAATAACACGTTCAAATACTGTGTAGAATCGTGACAGAGTAAAGGTTTTCTGTAAGTTAGGCACAGAGAGAGAAACCGTATATATAGATGGTTGCAAAACTGATTATACAACATAATTTCATATTCATGAAAACATATGATTTATTATGAATGCAACAATACTGTTCCAACGTTCCTTTCTTTACACAAGCTTTTAACTAACTGCCTTTTTTCTGTGTGCTTGAGAGGTGATGTAGCTTGGTGTAGATGTGGTGTAGATGTGGTGTAGATGTGGTGTAGATGTGGTGTAGCTTGTTGTAGATGTGGTGTAGATGTGGTGTAGATGTGGTGTAGATGTGGTGTAGCTTGGTGTAGATGTGGTGTAGATGTGGTGTAGATGTGGTGAAGATGTGGTGTAGATGTGGTGTAGATGTGGTGTAGCTTGGTGTAGATGTGGTGTAGATGTGGTGTAGATGTGGTGTAGATGTGGTGTAGATGTGGTGTAGATGTGGTGTAGATGTGGTGTAGCTTGGTGTAGATGTGGTGTACATGTAGTGTAGCTTGGTGTAGATGTGGTGTACATGTGGTGTAGATGATGTAGTTGCCACACAAACTGCATTTATTATTAAGTGTGTGTGTGGCACTTGTGGCAACACTAGAGCCTTGCAATGTACACATAATTATGTGGAACACTTCAAACACACTGGGTTCCAGTCTGATTCCCTTCTAAGACGTAGAGCCCTGGTCCTTAGATGCTACTCGTCCGCTAAGACGTAGAGCCCTGGCCCTTAGATGCTACTCGTCCGCTAAGACGTAGAGCTCTGGTCCTCAGATGCTACTCGTCCGCTAAGACGTAGAGCTCTGGTCCTCAGATGCTACTCGTCCGCTAAGACGTAGAGCCCTGGTCCTCAGATGCTACTCGTCCGCTAAGACGTAGAGCTCTGGTCCTCAGATGCTACTCGTCCGCTAAGACGTAGAGCTCTGGTCCTCAGATGCTACTCGTCCGCTAAGACGTAGAGCTCTGGTCCTTAGATGCTACTCGTCCGCTAAGACGTAGAGCCCTGGTCCTTAGATGCTACTCGTCCGCTAAGACGTAGAGCTCTGGTCCTCAGATGCTACTCGTCCGCTAAGACGTAGAGCTCTGGTCCTTAGATGCTACTCGTCCGCTAAGACGTATAGCTCTGGTCCTTAGATGCTACTCGTCCGCTAAGACGTAGAGCCCTGGTCCTTAGATGCTACTCGTCCGCTAAGACGTAGAGCTCTGGTCCTTAGATGCTACTCGTCCGCTAAGACGTAGAGCTCTGGTCCTTAGATGCTACTCGTCCGCTAAGACGTAGAGCTCTGGTCCTTAGATGCTACTCGTCCGCTAAGACGTAGAGCTCTGGTCCTCAGATGCTACTCGTCCGCTAAGACGTAGAGCTCTGGTCCTTAGATGCTACTCGTCCGCTAAGACGTAGAGCTCTGGTCCTCAGATGCTACTCGTCCGCTAAGACGTAGAGCTCTGGTCCTTAGATGCTACTCGTCCGCTAAGACGTAGAGCTCTGGTCCTCAGATGCTACTCGTCCGCTAAGACGTAGAGCCCTGGTCCTCAGATGCTACTCGTCCGCTAATTAATCCGAATCAAAGCGAGGCAAATGGTGTAAACAGACTGCAGCTCCCTGACCAGACAGGGATGGGGATTAGGGAAGATCCTCCCCAGACCGCAGCTCTCCTCCTCCTGACACTCATTAAGATTCAGACCCATGATGCTGTTTCCTGGCAGGAGCACTTCCTCCCACGCCAGAATGAACATGGGGATGCAGCACTTGTTTTCTGTCTTCGGGAAAAGAGAGGGAAAAAGAGAGAGAGATGGCGGAAGAGGGGAGAAAATGAGAAAGGGAGTGAGTGGGCAGCAAGAGAGAGAGAGAGAGAGAGAGGGGTGAGAGAGAGGAGGTGAGAGAGAAAGAGAGAGAGAGAAGGGGTGAGAGAGAGAGAAAGTTGGTATTCCTGGGGCTTAGCTAGCAAACCGACCGATTCAGAACAGACACCACCTTGGAATTACAATGGGGATGAAACAGTCCTGCTATTGGTACATAGTCCTGGGCAAGACCAAAGAGCTCCTTAGTGGAATGGACCCGAAGGTTCATTGGATGTATGAAATAAAATGGGTAGTGGGGTTATCCTTGTCGATAATATTATCTTGGACGATAATATTATGGACTTACTACACAGTCCCTTTCTACAAGGTATAGGGTAAGGGAGAGGGGGTGGGGTGGGGGAGAGGGGGTGAGGGAACAGGAGAGGGGGAGTGAAGTACAATAGTGCGATATTGCTGATAGTGCAACAAGTAGCTGAAAGTGACGGTGTGTAAAGTCACTAGTGAGAAGTGTATCAGTGTCCATATCAATGTTCATTCAGAAGCCTGATGACCCTCGGAAAGAAACTGTTGTCCAGTCTGCATGTGTGAGACCGAATGCTTCGGTATCGCCTGCCAGAAGGCAACGGGGTAAAAAGACTGAATGATGGGTGGTAACAGTCTCTTAGAATCCTGCCAGCTTTCCTGAGGCATCATGTGTGGTAGGTGTCCTGTAGGGCTGGGAGCTTCCTGCTGATGATGAACCCAGCAGACCAGACCACACTACGTCGGGCCTTGTGGTCCCTGTCTGTGCAGATCCCATACCACGCTGTGATGCAACCAGTCAGTATGCTCTCTATAGTGCATCTGTACAAGTTAGTGAGGATGACTGAGTCCAACTTCTTCAGTCTCAAGAAGAAGAGGCGTTTCCAGTCAATAAACATGTGGGTTATTACCTAACTATCTGAGGTGAGGGAGACAACAGAGGCTGGTCCTTAAGGGGCCTACCTAAACACACCCCAGACTCAACCCTAACCCTACCTTAACACACCCCAGTGTTCAGGGCTCTGACTCAATCCCCGCCAAATTTAAATTCCCTCATAATTTATTGATGCGGGCAATCAAATTGAGTATCAATAATGTAGAACGGCGGAGGAACAATGTTGATACAAAATACTGTGCTTGTGTTTATGCAGACCTGCAGACCTGCAGACATATGTGCTATGTTTAGTCACACATGGGCGCGCTCCTGGAGAGCTACGAGAGGAGAGAGAGCGAGAGCTAGAGAGCGAGACGATAGAGACGAGAGAGAGAGAGCGAGAAGAGAGCAGAGAGAGATCGAGAGAGCGATCATCTATCGAGTATAGCAGCTCGAGCTATATCAGACTAGACTCTCCATCTCGATCTATCGCTCTCTCTATCTCTCTCTCTCTCTATCTCTCCCTCTCTCTCTCTCCCTCTCTCTCTCTTTTGCTCTCTCTCTCTCTCTACCTCTCTCTGTCTCTCTCTCTCTCTCTCCCTCGGCAGCACACAGATGTATGATTTGTGTCTGCATCAGTGAGTAGTAGAACAAGACTTCTATATTGCTTCAGAAATGTAGAAATGTCTCTTGTCTCCGATGATTTTCCTTTCATATATTTATGCAGAATAAACTTCCCTGAGGTGAATAGTCCCGCTTTAGAGGAGCTGTGAAGCGGCAGCACATGCAATGCAACACATCTCTGTGGAAACCGTGGAAACAGTGGCTGTAAGTTAGAAGAGAGATGACCAAGAGACCTAGTGTCACAACAGAAGAACGGTGACAGTTTGGAGGTGGGCGAGCGTTCGGTATCTCGGCTCCTCTGGGAGGGGGGGAGGGGGGGAGGGGGAGAGGGGGAGAGGGGGGGAGAGAGAGGGGGGGGAGGGGGGGAGGGGGAGAGGGCAGCAGACGATGGGAACAGCTGTCCAGTGACATACATGACCACCTTTAATCATGCCTCATTGGATGGTACACTGTTGTGTTTGGACGTGGGCCAATCACGCATATAGGACAAATTAAGTGACCAATGGCGGATTTCCATCTAGGTCACCATATTTAATTCAGGAGTCCCACGTACACAGTTACATGCCATCTCGCTTGGGGACCCTGTGGAGTCACACGTACACAGTTACATGCCATCTCGCTTGGGGACCCTGCGGAGTCACACGTACACAGTTACATGCCATCTTGCCTGGGGGCCTGCGGAGTCCCCCTCCGCCATGGAGACACGCGCCTCCATTTTGTTACGTTTTGAAAATGATCTCCATGCATGAGGGAGGCTGGAGGGAGGCTGGAGGGAGACTGGAGGGAGACTGGAGGGAGGCTGGAGGGAGACTGGAGGGAGGCTGGAGGGAGGCTGGAGGGAGGCTGGAGGGAGGCTGGAGGGAGACTGGAGGGAGACTGGAGGGAGACAGGAGGGAGACTGTGTGTGTGTTTGTGTGTGTTTGCGTGTGTGTGTTTGTGTGTGTGTGTTTGCGTGTGTGTGTGTTTGCGTGTGTGTGTGTTTGCGTGTGTGTTGGAAGTGGCTGTCTGTCCTAGAGGCTGTCTGTCCTAGAGGCTGTCTGTCCTAGAGGCTGTCTTTCCTAGAGGCTGTCTGTCCTAGAGGCTGTCTTTCCTGGAGGCTGTCTGTCCTAGAGGCTGTCTGTCCTAGAGGCTGTCTTTCCTGGAGGCTGTCTGTCCTAGAGGCTGTCTGTCCTAGAGGCTGTCTGTCCTGGAGGCTGTCTGTCCTAGAGGCTGTCTGTCCTAGAGGCTGTCTGTCCTAGAGGCTGTCT
>CAEFZP010002229.1:30000-57500 GCA_903064625.1 Mallotus villosus
GTCTGTCTGCAACGCCTGTCTGTCTGTCTGCAACGCCTGTCTGTCTGTTGGCTCACAGGTGACAGCTAAGTGGGATGTTTTAGAAGTAGTCTGAGAGTGTAAGCAGAGCATCAGGGTTTGTGTTTGAGTTTCCAACACACCACTGTTTGTGTGTCTGTCCGAGGGCATTGGCAGAGTGAGGTTCCCCTCTTGTCAAACTGACCTCTCAACGCTCTCCCCAGCCTGTCTACCTGTCACAGCTTACAAACCCGACACTGATACACACTCCTGCCTGCCCTCTCAAGAGCCCAGTGATTGCACTCCTCTCAGAGTCCTCCAATACAAACCATTTACTACACAATCACCCAGATAACAATGGATTCTTTTTAAAGCCATTGCAGAGTATCTCAGTGCAACGCCCGACCCTTTAAATAAGCTCAATCATTCCATTCCTTCTAGACATTCGAGCTGTTCACTGGTACATCTCTGTCATAGATGGCAGTTATCTACCAGGGAGTGAATGGCAGTGGAGCTGAAGAGAGAGGTGGATGTGAAGGGTTGAGGGGGAGGTGAATGGGGGAGAAAGATGAGGAGGTGAAGGGGGAGGTGGGCCATGGAGGGAGAACGGCTTGTAAGAAAGAAGGAACTGCAGGTACCGGACACTTCGCTCATAACGTAGTGCTGGAACTGTGGGGAGAGGGTGGGGGGAGAGGGTGGGGGCAGAGGGTGGGGGGAGAGGGTGGGGGAAGAGGGTGGGGGGGAGAGGGTGGGGGGGAGAGGGTGGGGGCAGAGGGTGGGGGGATGGGGGAGGGTGGGGGGAGAGGGTGGGGGGAGAGGGTGGGGGGGAGAGGGTGGGGGGGAGAGGGTGGGGGAAGAGGGTGGGGGGGAGCAGAGGGTGGGGGGAGAGGGTGGGGGATGTTTAACAGCGACACACAGGACAGAAGGAGAACATTCCAGTAAAGATCCAGATGGTATCGAGAAGCCAGCGCTCCGCTGAAGCGTCTGGTGAACACAAGGTGCATCCGTTACCATGGCAGCCAGCCCAGACAGTCTCTTTCATGTCTGTCAACACTGGAGAGAAAGGAGAAGAGAGAGGAAGAGATAAGAGGAGAGAGGGAAGGAGGAGAGAGGGAAAGAGGACAGGAGAGAGAACAGGAGATGAGGAGAGAGGAGGAGGGGAGAAGAGAGGGAGACACAAGAGGAGAGTGTTGAGATGAGAGGAGCTAGCCCAGGTGAATGTGTTCCTGGTATGTACAGGAGGAATAGGACTACTGTGAGTGTGTTCCTGGTATCTACAGGAGGAAGAGGACTACTGTGAGTGTGTTCCTGGTATGTACAGGAGGAAGAGGACTACTGTGAGTGTGTTCCTGGTATCTACAGGAGGAAGAGGACTACTGTGAGTGTGTTCCTGGTATCTACAGGAGGAAGAGGACTACTGTGAGTGTGTTCCTGGTATGTACAGGAGGAAGAGGACTACTGTGAGTGTGTTCCTGGTATCTACAGGAGGAAGAGGACTACTGTGAGTGTGTTCCTGGTATCTACAGGAGGAAGAGGACTACTGTGAGTGTGTTCCTGGTATCTACAGGAGGAAGAGGACTACTGTGAGTGTGTTCCTGGTATCTACAGGAGGAAGAGGACTACTGTGAGTGTGTTCCTGGTATGTACAGGAGGAAGAGGACTACTGTGAGTGTGTTCCTGGTATCTACAGGAGGAAGAGGACTACTGTGAGTGTGTTCGGAGAAGAGGAGGAGGGGAGAAGAGAGGAGGAGACACAAGAGGAGAGTCTCATCATGCTTCCCTGGGCTGCAGGTCAGGGTGCAGTGCTGCAGGTCAGGGTGCAGTGCTGCAGGTCAGGGTGCAGTGCTGCAGGTCAGGGTGCAGTGCTGCAGGTCAGGGTGCAGTGCTGCAGGTCAGGGTGCGGCGCTGCAGGTCAGGGTGCGGCGCTGCAGGTCAGGGTGCGGCGCTGCAGGTCAGGGTGCAGCGCTGCAGGTCAGGGTGCGGCGCTGCAGGTCAGGGTGCGGCGCTGCAGGTCAGGGTGCGGCGCTGCAGGTCAGGGTGCGGCGCTGCAGGTCAGGGTGCGGCGCTGCAGGTCAGGCTGCAGCGCTGCAGGTCAGGGTGCGGCGCTGCAGGTCAGGGTGCGGCGCTGCAGGTCAGGGTGCAGCGCAGCGTTAAAGAGAGGAGGAGAGAGGGGCTGAGATTTAGAGGGTTCACAGGAGCTGGAGACGCCTTGTGGGCCTGAAGAGTGAGACGTGAGAGATGCAGGTGTACATACATGTCGTCACATCAACTATGGAGGACTCTATGGAGGACTCCATGGACGACTCTATGGCGAGAGCCAACACCAATTTGTACATTTAGTCCACTCGATTACCTGTCATGACAACCTTATTCCTCCAGCCATATCGTTTTTTGTTTCTTCTTTGTAGAAAAAGGAATTCATGTTTCTCACAGAGAAACCTGCTGAGCGCCTCCTCTTCCTGTCTCACACGAGCTGACTGTCTGGGGGACAAGGACGGTGTTGGGGAACGAGGACAGTGTTGGGGAACACAGACGTGTTTTAATCATCCACATGGAGTCTGATTTCCTTCCATTTCATGTTTTTTTTCTCAGCATTTGGGAGACATCAGCCTGCAGTGCGGACCACAATGAACACTGTAAAATAACGTCTTCAGAATCTTTATTACAAGATATTAGGCTACTGTACAAACCAGTGAATAGGTACAGTACTCAGTATTAAGACTGATCTGGAGGTTTGTCATTCAAAGCTGTATACGAGGTGTTTGAAACACAAGGTTTTCAGGACGCTGTGCATGCATGATCCAGGTAGCATGCATGAGCTGGTACTTTAGTGTGTTAAGAAAGAGCCCTGAAAAAAATGTCAACGCCCCCCAAACAGATAAAGTGGACAGTAAATGTATAGAAAGCACAAGAGAACAAGTTGCAGGTATATCTCTCCATGATATTTGGCACACACGTTAATATGCGATGCAATATAAATCGTTTTATCAACAGGGTGTATACGGTTTCAGTCCAGGCCTTGGCCTTGGCTTACCATCCTGTCGTACAGTATATAAACCATCCTGACTTACAGTATATAAACCATCCTGACGTACAGTATATAAACCATCCTGACTTACAGTATATAAACCATCCTGACTTACAGTATATAAACCATCCTGACGTACAGTATATAAACCATCCTGCTACGTAATAAACCATCCTGTCGTACAGTATATAAACCACTCTACAGGATGGTAACGAAACACTCAGGCAACATCAAAATTCATAAGTAAAAAAAGGAAAATCCACTTTCATTCTGCACATACAAAACACTCTCAGACCTTGAGCACTGCAAAAAGACCCATCCCAAGGATCAATAAATATCGTCTTCTATACAGACGGCTTGTGACTAACCATTTCTCTGTTTTCCACTTGTGCAAGGAAATGTGGGCTACTGTTTCAATATTTACAAACTTGGTTATGTCGTATTCAATTGCACTCGTCAAACTCAAGGGCAGAAAAACATGGTAACATGATTTGATTGATAAAGAGTGTGTGCTTTAGTATCGAACGTTTCACATCCCATCTCTCCTCTCCCTGACTGTGAGTTTCTCTCCGCTGCAGGAACTCTTTCCTCCGTGTTCTTCAGCTGTTCTGGAGGTGTTTGGAGACACCGTGGAAACGCCCACCCGCGTATCCCTCCACCACCTCCTCCCACCTGCTCCACCAGGCCACACCCCCTCCTCCCACCTGCTCCACCAGGCCACACCCCCTCCCCCCACCTGCTCCACCAGGCCACCGTCACACCCGGGAGAATTAGAAGTGCTTGCTGCCTCATGAAAGTGCTTATATACAGACCTTATATACAGAGTCTTTGGATTAAAACTGTTAATATCGAATAAAAAATTATAATGTCTTTTCAGGGAGTGTGTGTGTGAGGTGCAGGGGGGGGTAATGGTTTAAGAAAGAGTGTGTGTGAGGGGGGGTCAGGGTGTGTGTGAGGGGGGTCAGGGTGTGTGTGAGGGGGGGTCAGAGTGTGTGTGAGGGGGGGTCATGGGTGTGTGTGAGGGGGGGTCAGGGTGTGTGTGAGGGGGGTCAGGGTGTGTGTGAGGGGGGTCAGTGGTGTGTGTGAGGGGGGTCAGGGTGTGTGTGAGGGGGGGTCAGGGTGTGTGTGAGGGGGGGTCAGAGTGTGTGTGAGGGGGGGTCAGGGTGTGTGTGAGGGGGGTCAGGGTGTGTGTGAGGGGGGGTCAGGGTGTGTGTGAGGGGGGTCAGGGTGTGTGTGAGGGGGGTCAGGGTGTGTGTGAGGGGGGGTCAGGGTGTGTGTGAGGGCGGAGGGGGGGTTAAGCCTCTGGAGGGGTCTTCTCTGTTCCATTTTTCTGTGTGTCTTCAACGTTCTCGTCCTCGTCCACAACTGTGAGTGGCAGGAGAAAAGGTTAAAGGTCACGAGGAGCTGAGCCAAGTTAGCAAGTTAGTTTTCACACTGTGTCTAGAGTGGATGCCATGATAACCCTGTGTGTGTACGGGGGGGTATGTGTGTGTGTTTAGGGTGTGTGTGTGTGGGGAGGGCGTATGTGTGTAAGGAGTGTGTGTGTGAGGGGGTGTATGTGTGTGTGTGTGTGTTGGGGGGGTTGTATTATGTACAAGGACCAAACCTTAGAACAGTTATCTGTAATACAGTGTAATACACTTGTTCTCTGGGTAAATTCTTTGAGATGTGTCATTAGTCATGCAGGACACACACAAACATGCATGTGAACCCGCGTGCGCACACAACAACTATTGTATGGTGCTCAATAATATGTTGCATTTTTCATATTCATAGATTGACATTAACTAATTCGCAGCAACCATGCATTATGTTATAGGGAGGTAGTCAGCACGACTTGGCCAGCATTCGCATTTGGAGGCAAATGCACGCACGCACTGCGCATTCAACTTATGTTGCAATGCGAATAGAATTCGTGTAAACCATTGTTTACATAGATTATCAGAAAAACAGATAGATTTTTGCGTAATTTCTCCTATAGCTGTGGTTGGCTTTGTCAAGGTGAAGGTGTAGGGTTTCATCTGGTCCTACATCATATGGTCCATACAGACATTGAAAATACCATCATGAAAACATGTGAATGCCTTATAGTTACCCCGTTTGCTCCTGCCTATCTGTCCGAGTTTCGGCGGGCGCTTGCCATTCTGTGATCCACTGAAGAAGTTGTTGGTGTCTTGAAGGCGACAGGTGAAGGAAAGGTGTCCCTCGTCGCCCTCATTTCCATAATGACTCATTTTGTCTTCGTTGAAAGGAAGCACTTCCGACATTTCCAACGGCGTCTTTATTACCAAGGCTTACAAAGGCAAAAAGATGTCTTGACGTCTAGCGCTCTTGTGCTGACACGATCTAGCGAGCCCTTTATGTTTACCTCGAAGGCACGTGTCTCCGTTGATGCGCAACAAAACGTGATTAAAAAGAATGTATTCAATTTCCCCCTTCGACAAGATTCGGCAACATTTTTCAAAATTCCCAAAGGTTTCCGTGCGTATTTCTTTGGAAATGAAGTGGCATGGAGAACAGCCGTGATACGCCCGTTGGTTTCGCGCGGCTGGACCGTCGCTCGGAAAATCTGAGTGAGAAATGCAAATTGTGGAGCGATGCGCGACACGGATCCCTCGGAGACCTGAGGAGAGAGCGCGTCACGCGGGCGAGCCGGGGCTGGTGCAGCCCAGAGAAACATCCAGTTGTCCTCGCGCTGGCTGGCTGGATGTTCCACTCGCCAGGATCGTGTTTTTGCAGGAATATTCCGTGATTACCAATAAAGAACTGGGAACTGGGAATGTCCAAACTGAAATTGGGGGACCAAACCTCGGATTTTATCTGTAACTAAATATATCTGTTAGTGTAAATAATGTTTTGGGATGTAGGCAACATGGTATAGTCCCGATGTTGTCCTCTGAGAAGCCATGAACGCTGTGTGTGTGTGTGTGTTCCAAGGACCGATGAGAACAAGTATGACGCCTAACCAGATGATGGCGGTATTTTCTCAGGTTATGACACGACTTGCCAGCGAAGACCTTTCAATTCCCAAGTCATTTAAACGTGCACCTGCTATACACGATCTCTTATAAATAATCTGCATCCGAGGGTTGAGTGGGTGTATGAGTATGTGAAGGGTCGAGTGGGATCAAAGAGAATGGAGATGGTAGAAAAGGAGAGTGTTGATGTCGTTTCACCTCGTGACAGAACAGCTCAGTCAGGCCCACTGCAGCCCCACGGGACATGCCGGTCGAGATGGTCACACTCCCGTCAGACCCCTGCAGGAACAACCCTTCAATTACATTTAGTAGATTTTGTCTGAAGCCGTTACAGAAATCAGAGTGTCTCCTTCTTACGGTCCCTCTGGGCAGGTGTAGCGTGAGCTGCTTTACATGACATAGAAGAGATTGGGTGTTCATCCCTAAATATAGTTTCTCACAGTCTCTGTCTCCAGAGATCTTCTTACAGAGCCATGTCAAAGATGATGAAACGAGATACCTGTACAGGAGCCAGTGTGGACACGCCCTGTTCTCACCTGAGGTACAGCTGGGACACGCCCTGTTCTCACCTGAGGTACAGCTGGGACACACCCTGTCCCCAAGGAGCTTCAGGTGTAGAGGTACAGGCCACCCTCTCCCTCTCCCTCTCTCCCTCTCCCTCTCCCTCTCCCTCTCCCCTCTCTCCCTCTCCCTCTCCCCTCTCCCTCTCCCTCTCCCTCTCCCTCTCCCTCTCCCTCTCCCTCTCCCTCTCCCTCTCCCTCTCCCTCTCCCTCTCCCTCTCCCTCTCACTCTCCCTCTCCCTCTCCCTCTCCCTCTCTCCCTCTCCCTCTCCCTCTCCCTCTCCCTCTCCCTCTCCCTCTCCCTCTCCCTCTCCCTCTCCCTCTCCTCTCTCCCTCTTTCCATCCGTCTCTCTCTCTCTCTCTCTCTCCTCTCCTCTCTCTCTCTCTCTCTGTGTGTGTCTGTCCTCTCTCTATCTCCCTTTCTTTTTCTCTCTTTCTCCCTCTCTCTCCCACACAAGTTCACAACACTTTCTGTATCAATGTAGCACTACTGTGTAACACCATTACGACAGCATTTTGTAGCAAGTAGTCTCCTACTTAGTATCTTATCCATAATAGAAGCTGTTTATATATTCTTGGTGTGATACTGTTGGGTTGTGCAGTCATGATTATCATGACATCATGGCAGTGAGTGAACTCTTAAGGATTCTAATAAATCTTTTCAGTTTAGAACCAAGCAGAAAATTCACAAAGATTTAAAATTTGGCAATTTATTAATATAAAATAACGGCATAATATTTCAAATCAAACTGATAAAAATCCACAACTATTTCGATTTGTATGTTTAAAAGAAAAAGAACATCTAACTACTTAAAAAGAGTCGATTTTTCTTTGGGAAGATTTTGATTTTTTTCAACACAAGTAGGTGGTTTTTCCTCACTGTAGTTGAGCTCTGCTGATTCAGAGTGACAGATGAGAATGACTAAACACAGGCTTTCGGTAGGCTCTGTTATAGGGTTAGGGTTAGGCTTTTTCTGTTTTAGGGTTGGGGTTGGGGTTAGGCTGCTGTTTTAGGGTTGGGGTTGGGGTTAGGCTGCTGTTTTAGGGTTGGGGTTGGGGTTAGGCTGCTGCTTTAGGGTTGGGGTTAGGCTGCTGCTTTAGGCTTCTCTGTTCTCCTCTCCCGTCTTCTCCTCTGCTTTCACTGAGAGTTTCGAAAGGTTGAAAACATATTTTCGTTTTCTTTTTTTGAAAAAAGGTAACCAGGTAAAAAGGATTCCTGTGTCCATAGTGTTTGTATTAAAGTATTACGGTAATATGATGTGAGGTCATATTACGGTAATAGTTACCAGTCTATTTAAACATGAGTATCTGTACTTCTACTTGAGTGCAGGATGTGTGTGCTGACATGCTTCTCAGGAGTGTGTCATACACTGTGTGTCATACACACACACACACTCATGTTCACTGGGATTGTCCCATGGAAAGTTGAGCAAAGTTGAACTGGTTGAACTGTTGGAAACAGTGATGGGAGGTGCTGTATGTGTGTGTGTGTGTGTGTGTGTGTGTGTGGAGTACATTAATATTTCATGCAGCGTGTGTACTGGGTGTAGATGGTTCTGTCGATCCAGCGGCGGAACTTGGACACCGCTGTGTAGACTCCTGGAAACCTGGCATCCCCACAGCCGTTGCCCCAGGATACCACGCCGTAGACACGCCCCTCGCACACCAGCGGTCCCCCGGAGTCTCCCTGGAAACACAAGGCCCCGCCCACCCCTCAGTACTGAGGCCCCGCCCACCCCTCAGTACTGAGGCCCCGCCCCCCCTCAGTACTGAGGCCCCGCCCCCCCCCTCAGTACTGAGGTCTGGCTCATGGAAAGTTCCCGGGGTTAGGAAGAGCAACAGCCAGGTGAGGTAAGTGTGTTTAGAAAGCTCTCTGAGAGAGATGCTTAAGCATGCTTGTTACAGAAGCATGTTTGACACACAGATATGTGGGTTCTACGCTTCAAAAGATGTCTAAAGGCTGCACCGCAAATACATCAAAACACACCACACTTAGGGAATCCAAAAAGAAGTATTTCCTTCATAAAGGAGCTATTTTAGTATCCCTTTCCGAGTCCTGCTGAATGTGAGTGGTCCAGGCAGAAGGACCGTACCTTGCAGGCATCGCGGCCTCCAGCCTTGGACCCAGCACAGATCATGTTAGGCGTGATGCTCCCGTTAAAAGACTCGCTGCCGTTACATGTAGCCGTGGAGACGATGGGCAGCTTAACAGTTCTGAGGGTGGGGGGTGTATGTCCGCCCTCTGGGCTTGTGGAGCCCCACCCAGACACCCGACACACCCGCCCTGCTGCCACGCCCGAGCCCTGTCGGGGGAGGGGGGCCAGGGACACCAAGCTGTTCAGCATCATCGGCACTCGCAGCTGGAAGGAAGCACAGACATCATGTCACCACTTCACTCCACTAGCCGCTTCATTTACAGGAGGAATTCATTTGGGCTGAAGAGCTTGACACACAGTACTAACTCATGTGTTAGTGGTGTGATACTTCATCGATTTGCACCGTGCAGAAGTTGCTCATTGTGAGCATAGAGAGAGAGAGAGAGGTTGTGGTAGAGTGAGGCAGCAGTATTGTGAGCATAGAGAGAGAGAGAGAGGTTGTGGTAGAGTGAGGCAGCAGTATTGTGAGCATAGAGAGAGAGAGAGAGGTTGTGGTAGAGTGAGGCAGCAGTATTGTGAGCATAGAGAGAGAGAGAGAGGTTGTGGTAGAGTGAGGCAGTAGTATTGTGAGCATAGAGAGAGAGAGAGAGAGGTTGTGGTAGAGTGAGGCAGCAGTATGGTACCTTGATGAGCATGATGTCTGCGTTGTTGCTGCTCCTGTTGTAGAGCGGGTGAGGGATGAGGGTGTGTGGTTTGGAGTACTGCTCGGTCCCCTGGTAGCTGCCCAGCGCATGGTCCCCAGCCACCACCATCATGTGCTCTGGCCTGAGGACACGCAGGGAAACACTACACATGTTTATCCAAATAGCAACCGTCTGTTTCCATTTCCCCCCAAGGAAAAACATACCCAAGGTATATTCAACCCATTTTTAACACTACGTTTCCCCCCCCCCACCACAACAGAATATTATCATGAATTGTGTTGGGAATCCCAATCGGTGCATACTGGTGGATGAGTACTACAAGTGTGTGTGTTTGTGCGTGTATGTGTGTTTGTGTGTTTGTGTGTTTGTGTGTGTGTGTGTATCTGAGAGGGCACAATGGGGCCTTGTGTGAGAGCTGGGGCAGAGTGACAGTATCTGAGTCCTACTTCCTGCAGTCACCTGTAACACACTCCACAACGACACAGCAAGGTCACCTGCCAGCCCACCTGCCAGCCCACCTGCTCCCACCTGCTCCCCAACAGCTTGCTGTCTAACACAACATGACCCAGCAACATGAAGACTGCATCCCTCCTCTGTGTGTTTACATGTTATCAAGTATCAGGTCAACATAGCTTCTAGGAGTCGTTCATCACTCTCCATTCACTTCACATGTTAAGTTCATCACTGGAGAAATTCCCTGAAAGTAGGCCTGTTTTGACTTCTGACATTCATTTTCCACTCAATGACTGGCTTGAAAACAACTGTGTTCCACCAATACAGAACCAATTCTCTGCAAAGTGACAATGAGGGAAAAGCTTTCCCTGACTTTGTCCAAATATCCAATCCAATTTAGAGCAGAGACCAAAATCCTCACCACCCTCTCTTGCACACCTGTACCTACCTGTACCTGTACCTGTACCTGTATCTACCTGTACCTGTACCTGTACCTACCTGTACCTGTACCTACCTGTACCTGTATCTACCTGTACCTGTACCTACCTGTACCTGTACCTGTACCTAGCTGTACCTGTAACTACCTGTACCTGTAACTACCTGTACCTGTACCTACCTGTACCTGTACCTACCTGTACCTGTACCTACCTGTACCTGTACCTACCTGTACCTGTACCTGTACCTAGCTGTACCTGTAACTACCTGTACCTGTACCTACCTGTACCTGTACCTGTACCTGTACCTGTACCTGTACCTGTACCTGTACCTGTACCTGTACCTGTACCTGTACCTGTACCTGTACCTGTACCTGTACCTGTACCTGTACCTGTACCTGTACCTGTACCTGTACCTGTACCTGTATCTACCTGTACCTGTAACTACCTGTACCTGTATCTACCTGGCTGTAGCTGTAGCTGTAGCTGTAGCTGTAGCTGTAGCTGTAGCTGTAGCTGTAGCTGTAGCTGTAGCTGTAGCTGTAGCTGTACCAGTACCTAGCTGTACCTGTACTAGCACCTGTACCTAGCTGTACCTGTACTAGCACCTGTACCTATTAAGGGTTAGGGTTAGCAGACATACCCGATGTTGCAGTGAGCAGCGGTCAGCACCCAGTACTTGTGGACCAGCGAGCCTCCGCAGAAGTGCTGCCCCTGGGAGGTCTGTAGCGACACCATGTACCTCAGGGAGTGTGGAGCGGGGGAGTACCCTCCAACCACTCGGCCCTGCACCTGGTTCTGGCCTGCATGGAAAGAAACACAGTGTCACTACTGAGCGCCGATGTTAAGGGTGAGAGAGTGCGTGAGTGAGGTGTGAGAGGTTGAATAGTGTTTCCTTTGAGCGACACTTGATGCTTTTGAGACTAAACAAGTGAATTCCACATCAAAAATATGTTTTCATGGAGATATAATCAGGCTTGAGAGAAGTCGGTGGCAGCCTGGGTCATTAAGCTTCAGTTGCAGTTCGAAACTTATTAATCACACACAACTGAACGCTGAACGAGAAAACCCAGAAATGTTGTAAAATGCTGGAGGACTCAGTATTCATGCTTTTTCATGGCCACTGACCCCAGTCACAGTTAGTGGTTCTGTGTCATCTCCGTGGGTTTTCTGTAATGAAGAGATCCTACATGAGCTGACCTTCTGTCTCTGCCACATCCCAGAACACTGGAGAGGGTTTTCCCCTCGTCGCGTGACGCAAACACACACTCCCCCCTTTAGGCATAATGCTTAAGCAATAGAAATGGATTTGAGATGTCTGCATTGGAGCTTTCAAAAGCCTACCAGCCAATGACAGAAAAATATTAACTATTGTATGCCAATATACAATGTCAATGACCTAGTTGTAAATGTACTACGTCCAATATAATAATACCATTACGTAAGTTAGAAGCCAAGGCAATCCTTATTCTCTGAATAGTCTGGGGAATACTCACTGTGGGCTGCTGGGAGCTCCATGGCCAGGCAGAGAGACCAGAGGACCAGCATGCTAGCAGAGGGCATCGTCTGTCGTAAGGCTAACCGGCCAGGTCGCAGGACAACAACTGTGTCCTACAGGAGAAGTGACTGTGTGGCTGCTTGAGGCTGACACACTGTGTGTGTGTGTGTGTGTGACACACTCTCCTGTATGATCATCAGGTTTCATCCAAAACCCTCATTTCACTCTACAGGATCCACTGAAAAAAAATTGTATCATCGCAACAGTAAAGGATTGAGATTCCCCAACAATGTGCACCTTTATTCAAAGTCCAGACACACACACACACACACCCACACCCGCACGCACACGCACTCATACACAGACACGCTCACTCATACACACGCACACACACACACACACACACACTCCCTTTCCTGACCCTCTGTCAGAGGGCCCTTACGGCGTTGCCATGGTAACACCCACAGTGCCACACTCACTCCTCTATATAACATGCTCTGTGTCATCGGCAAGCAGACAAACCTTTGGGTGCGTGTGTGTGTATGAGTGCATGTGTGTGTATGAGTGCGTGTGTGTGTGTGCGCATGTGTGTGTGCGCGTGTGTATATGAGTGCGTGTGTGTGTATGAGTGCGTGTGTATGAGTGTGTGTGTGTGTGTGTGTGTGTGTGCATGTGTATAAAGGAGGGGGTTATTAAAAACTAACATTCAGGAGGCAAACCAGCTAAGAGACCTGCATGTGTGATGGTATGTAACGGCTGCAGCCACGCTCCGTCCGACAAGGCTCGCTCACCACTCACAGGATACGAACGCACGACCTCCGACTTGCCAAGCGTGACCACTACCAACAACGCCAAAGAAAAGCTAGCTCTTCGTTGACGCGGGTGGCCCATTACATACCCGAGGCGTGAGTTAACGGTTCTAACTCTGTTACATATGTACAAACTCAGATCAATATCCCAGTTCTGTTCCTGTATATGTTTCACCTGGTGGGATGAGCAGTGCTCATCGTGGTCACTGGACTGATACGAAAGCACTCCTCAGGGATTCTAAATAACATGTAAGAAGGAGTAACAACACCCCCCCCCCTCACACCCCTCACCCCCCTCACACCCCTCACCCCCCTCACACCCTTCACCCCCCTCAAACATCCTCAGTAGAGAATCTCTGCTGGCCCCTCATTGTCCTACATTTAGGAGCAGCTGAATCATTGATGTTTTAGGAGCCCGACTCCTCATGGCTTCCTGTGACACGGCGTTGCTATCGGTGATGAGCTGCTTTACTTCTTGCTTCACTGCCACCCAGCGGATGGCTGCTGCCTCGTCATCTAGGAGGTCACATCACTGCACCTGGGGGTCACATCACTGCACCTGGGGGTCACATCACTGCACCTGGGGGTCACATCACTGCACCTGGAGGTCACATCACTGCACCTGGAGGTCACATCACTGCACCTGGGGGTCACATCACTGCACCTGGGGGTCACATCACTGCACCTGGGGGTCACATCACTGTTCAAATGGAGACGGGTCAAACAGACACTATGCACAGATAAACCATTCACATTGTTTCCACAAATCAACTTAGAAATTCCACAAAAATGTATTTGACAAACATTGTCCCAGGAAAGGGACTCCACACAAACGCTGCATGACACCAAAACACAATTTCAACAGCAAATACAGCATCTATGGGGCGCAAACCTGAAGTCCTGGACTCTGTCCTGAAGTCATGGACTCTGTCCTGAAGTCCTGGACTCTGTCCTGAAGTCCTGGACTCTGTCGTTGAAGTCCTGGACTCTGTCCTGAAGTCATGGACTCTGCCCTGAAGTCCTGGACTCTGTCCTGAAGCCCTGGACTCTGTCCTGAAGTCATGGACTCTGTCCTGAAGTCCTGGACTCTGTCCTGAAGTCATGGACTCTGTCCTGAAGTCCTGGACTCTGTCCTGAAGTCATGGACTCTGTCCTGAAGTCCTGGACTCTGTCCTGAAGTCCTGGACTCTGTCCTGAAGTCCTGGACTCTGCCCTGAAGTCCTGGACTCTGTCCTGAAGTCCTGGACTCTGTCCTGAAGCCATGGACTCTGTCCTGAAGTCCTGGACTCTGTCCTGAAGTCATGGACTCTGTCCTGAAGTCATGGACTCTGTCCTGAAGTCATGGACTCTGTCCTGAAGTCATGGACTCTGTCCTGAAGTCCTGGACTCTGTCCTGAAGTCATGGACTCTGTCCTGAAGTCATGGACTCTGTCCTGAAGTCCTGGACTCTGTCCTGAAGCCATGGACTCTGTCCTGAAGTCCTGGACTCTGTCCTGAAGTCATGGACTCTGTCCTGAAGTCATGGACTCTGTCCTGAAGTCCTGGACTCTGTCCTGAAGTCCTGGACTCTGTCCTGAAGTCCTGGACTCTGTCCTGAAGTCATGGACTCTGTCCTGAAGTCCTGGACTCTGTCCTGAAGTCATGGACTCTGTCCTGAAGTCATGGACTCTGTCCTGAAGTCCTGGACTCTGTCCTGAAGCCATGGACTCTGTCCTGAAGTCCTGGACTCTGTCCTGAAGTCATGGACTCTGTCCTGAAGTCATGGACTCTGTCCTGAAGTCCTGGACTCTGTCCTGAAGTCCTGGACTCTGTCCTGAAGTCATGGACTCTGTCCTGAAGTCATGGACTCTGCCCTGAAGTCCTGGACTCTGTCCTGAAGTCATGGACTCTGCCCTGAAGTCCTGGACTCTGTCCTGAAGTCCTGGACTCTGTCCTGAAGCCATGGACTCTGTCCTGAAGTCCTGGACTCTGTCCTGAAGTCATGGACTCTGTCCTGAAGTCCTGGACTCTGTCCTGAAGTCCTGGACTCTGTCCTGAAGTCATGGACTCTGTCCTGAAGTCATGGACTCTGTCCTGAAGTCCTGGACTCTGTCCTGAAGTCATGGACTCTGTCCTGAAGTCATGGACTCTGTCCTGAAGTCCTGGACTCTGTCCTGAAGCCATGGACTCTGTCCTGAAGTCCTGGACTCTGTCCTGAAGTCATGGACTCTGTCCTGAAGTCATGGACTCTGTCCTGAAGTCCTGGACTCTGTCCTGAAGTCCTGGACTCTGTCCTGAAGTCCTGGACTCTGTCCTGAAGTCATGGACTCTGTCCTGAAGTCCTGGACTCTGTCCTGAAGTCATGGACTCTGTCCTGAAGTCATGGACTCTGTCCTGAAGTCCTGGACTCTGTCCTGAAGCCATGGACTCTGTCCTGAAGTCCTGGACTCTGTCCTGAAGTCATGGACTCTGTCCTAAAGTCATGGACTCTGTCCTGAAGTCCTGGACTCTGTCCTGAAGTCCTGGACTCTGTCCTGAAGTCATGGACTCTGTCCTGAAGTCATGGACTCTGCCCTGAAGTCCTGGACTCTGTCCTGAAGTCATGGACTCTGTCCTGAAGTCCTGGACTCTGTCCTGAAGTCCTGGACTCTGTCCTGAAGTCATGGACTCTGTCCTGAAGTCCTGGACTCTGTCCTGAAGTCATGGACTCTGTCCTGAAGTCCTGGACTCTGTCCTGAAGTCCTGGACTCTGTCCTGAAGTCCTGGACTCTGTCCTGAAGTCCTGGACTCTGTCCTGAAGTCATGGACTCTGTCCTGAAGTCCTGGACTCTGTCCTGAAGTCCTGGACTCTGTCCTGAAGTCCTGGACTCTGTCCTGAAGTCATGGACACATGGTCATGCATACATACGCTGCACACATGTGCACACACACACACATATGCTGTTGTCAAATCAGGTTCCATTCTCTGGGAATGAAGGAAACACGATCACCTTGTGTGGAGCACCGCTACACTCCTCTACATGTAGCGTAGGCTTCTTATCCTGTTCATGGTCTCATCGTGCTCTGACAGTGTCTGTACAGGTGAGGGAGGTCTTCGTACCAGTGAGGATGCTGGCAGGGGGGAGACAGTCATGGGTGGACATGTTCAGACAGGAGACAGGGTCAGGTGTGACTGGGGACACACTGATAACCAATTCTTCCCTCCATCTTAAATCACAAGTTGGCGCAAAACCAAGATACAAAACCCAGAGCGATCAATCTAATCACAGAAACTTTTGTCCCACAACTAGTTAGCAGCCAATAAACGATCATATAAGACCAGAACACAACAACAGCCCGTCTGGAGATACCTGTTCAGGACGACTCTCCCTTCAGTAACAACACGGATAGGATTTCACCTCCCTTAACATCCAGTCTCTTCCCACTCATAGAGGGAGCATGAATATCTGTACTGTAAGATAAGCTGGAGAAGAAAGAGGGAATGTAATAAAGAGGGTAGATGGTTTTTCTTTTGTGAGGTACTAGGTCAGTCACAGCTTTGTCTCTCTCTCTCTCTCTCTCCTCTCTCTCTCTCTCTCTCTCTCACTTTTCTGTTTATTGGAACAGTCATGTGGTGGACAATGGGAGAGACAATATAGAACAGAGCAGATATGGTGACAGTATAAAAGCAGGCGCTGGTTCCCTGGTGTCTGGGTTTGGGAGGTGAGAGAGTGAGTGTGTCTCAGACAGAAAGACAGATCCTGATTAGAGTTTACAGCTCGGTTAACTATCATCTTTAAGAAGGTGAGTCTGTAAGTCAACGCTTTTAGAGGGAGCTTTTAAGTGAGACATGATTAGTTTGTTTTTCTGCTTTTCTACTATTTGTGATTGATACTAATATGGGTGGAGAACTGGTATTATGGGTGGTTACAATTCTGTTGATGACATGATTTATGCTCATCTACTCACTTGTAGAGTCATTGATTAATACTCATAAATCATGGACGTTTATTGAGATTGATGAGTTAGTTTATGAGTAAAACGGGGGCATAGTTTTTTTAAATGTTGATCCATGTTCAGTTTATGGGTTAATTTAGTAAAAATGTACACTTGCATATATGCCAATGATTATGGCCCTTGCTGGAGGATTTACAAACGATCAGATGGTTTACAGGCAGGATATGGACTAAATGTTTGTTGATTGAGCACAGATTAGGTTTTGGGTCTCAACATGGATAGATCATGGATAGTGTAGGCTGGGTCCTGTAGTGTAGTGTATATATAGCTGTAGTATAGTGTATATATATATATAGCTGTAGTATAGTGTATATATATAGCTGTAGTATAGTGTATATATATAGCTGTAGTATAGTGTATAATAGCGTTAGGGTTAGGGCTCTGATTGAAGCAGAAAATACAGATATAAATACTTCTTGAGAATCAACAAAAGTTCATATTTATGTATAAATGAAAGTGAGTGTTTTGCCTCGACACTCGTTGTTCCAGAGACCAGATGATCATGTCTCCAGTCCTAGTGGTGTCCCTGCTCTTCCTGGCTCTCAGCATCAGAGGTAAACAACAACAGAACAACAGCGTTTCTTTTAACCATGAGAACACCTCCCAGGAGAAGCTGAATAACTGATGTGTCGTTGATCCTCCCCCCAGGGGGGCGGGGCCAGCGGATCATCGGGGGGAAGGAGGTGGAGCCGTACTCCGTCCCATACCAAGCTTCCCTCCAGTACAACAAACACCACTTCTGTGGAGGGACGCTCATCCACCCCCAGTGGGTGGTGTCTGCTGCCCACTGCTGGAGACCGTAAGTACTGCAGCAGGATCAGGGTAAAGGTTAGGGTGTGAATTGACTTATACCACTTTTTAACTATTAAAATACCTCTGCCTTGATTCTGGTAATTATCATAATAATTATCAAAAGTGACAAGTTGGTGGATGAAAGTGTTTTAAATCTTTTTCATCTTACCGGCTCTGGGATGCATCATGTCGTGTTTTTCTTGATTTGAAAAAAGCTCCAGAATCTCTGAGACAACTTCTGCTTCTCTCATCTGGATCGTAAAATCAACAGATTAAATTCGACCATGTTTCATTTTCATACATAGACTGATGGACAGATGTAGGTTGCCAGATTGGTGGTCAACCCCCCTTTCCTCCCCCCTTTCCACCCACGCAGGAAGTACCTGATCCAGGTGGTGCTGAGTGAGCACAGTCTGACCCGTGTGGAGGGGGTCGAGCAGGTGTTCAACGTCACCATGGTGCTGGTCTACTACATGTACAACTACCGGACCTTCGACAACGACATCATGCTGCTGAAGGTGAGTTCACAGGTGTTAGATGTACAGATAAGATACTGTCTGTTCTAAACTCTACAAACCTAAGTTAGATCAGCAATCCACAATTCAAAGTAAAATATTTAAAATGTCCTAGGTTATTAATTAGGATCTGACTTTTAGGGTGGATGAAGTTAATACAGCAGTGGCCTGATGGTGTTTTACGCAGTGGTCACTTAACTCCCCCCCCTCAGCTCCACCGGCCTGCCACCCTGAACAGCTACGTTGCCCCCGCCAACCTCCCGGACGTGAACACGCCGCCGCTGAGCCGCAGCACCTCGTGCACGGTGAGTGGCTGGGGCGTGACGCAGGTCTGGCACAACTTCCTGCCCTCCGCGCTGAGGGCCGTGGACGTGGACGTCATCCCCTACTGCCAGTACTACTACTACTTCAGGATCACAGACAACATGCTGTGTGCCGGCTCACGCTACGGGGGCAAGGACTCCTGTCAGGTGAGACACACAGTCTACATCATGAGCCAGACAGTCTACATCATGAGCCAGACAGTCTACATCATGAGCCAGACAGTCTACATCATGAGCCAGACAGTCTACATCATGAGCCACACAGTCTACATCATGAGCCACACAGTCTACATCATGAGCCACACAGTCTACATCATGAGCCAGACAGTCTACATCATGAGCCAGACAGTCTACATCATGTCTGTGTGAATGAAAGGTCAGCCAGACAGTCTACATCATGAGCCACACAGTCTACATCATGAGCCAGACAGTCTACATCATGAGCCAGACAGTCTACATCATGAGCCAGACAGTCTACATCATGAGCCACACAGTCTACATCATGAGCCAGACAGTCTACATCATGAGCCACACAGTCTACATCATGAGCCAGACAGTCTAGATCATGAGCCAGACAGTCTACATCATGAGCCACACAGTATACATCATGAGCCAGACAGTCTACATCATGAGCCAGACAGTCTACATCATGAGCCAGACAGTCTACATCATGAGCCAGACAGTCTACATCATGTCTGTGTGAATGAAAGGTGAGCTAGACAGTCTACATCACGTCTGTGTGAATGAAAGGTGAGCCAGACAGTCTACATCATGTCTCTGTGAATGAAAGGTGAGCCAGACAGTCTATCATGTCTGTGTGAATGAAAGGTGAGCCAGACAGTCTACATCATGAGCCAGACAGTCTACATCAAGTCTGTGTGAATGAAAGGTGAGCCAGACAGTCTACATCATGTCTCTGTGAATGAAAGGTGAGCCAGATCGTCTACATCATGTCTGTGTGAATGAAAGATGCTTTGGTTGGTGGAGAGGATTTAGTCGGTGCTGATCTGGCAGCTGTGAAGGTCTTCCTACAGCTGCCTGAAGGCTGACTGTGAACATTTACATGTTTTCATTTCGCAGATGCTTTTATCCAAAGCGACTTCCGGTTTAGCTCGACTGTCTCTGAACAAAAAGACTAAAAGCATATGTTTAAAACGGATGATTGTTCTTGCGGTCAGCTTGTGTTTGTTGTGACTTGTTCCCCTCAGGGCGACTCAGGAGGGCCTCTCATCTGCAACGGAAACTTTGAGGGCATCGTGTCCTGGGGCATCAGCTGTGCTAACCCGTACTTCCCCGGCGTGTACACCAAGGTCAGGAAGTACGTCCGCTGGATTAACTGGATCATCCAGAACAACAGCTAGTGCTGCACTGCCACCATCTCACCATGCTAACATGCTACAGCTAGTGCCGCACTGCCACCATCTCACCATGCTAACATGCTACAGCTAGTGCCGCACTGCCACCATCTCACCATGCTAACATGCTACAGCTAGTGCCGCACTGCCACCATCTCACCATGCTAACATGCTACAGCTAGTGCCGCACTGCCACCATCTCACCATGCTAACAAACCACCCTGCTAACATGCTAACAGGAATTACTTCATCAAAGAACGCGTTGCCAGACCACCATATTAGTTGGCTGCTGTGAGGTGCCCAGTAACCTTTAAATTAAACAAATGTTTATTAACATGATCAGATGGAGAAAAAAGCTGTTTATCAGAAGAATGTCTTTGTACTGTACTGACTTTTCCTCCTCTGAAAAACATACGGGATTAAAAAACTAGAGGATTTTATTAAATAAAGAAATCTGTATATCATTGGACCTTATTCAACGCATTGTTGGGGATATTTCTTTTTTTTTAAATTGTCAAATATTCATTTATTATACTACCTGACCTTCTTTCTGTATATATTTTGTATTCGCGACTCTGTTGTGAGCTCACCTGGAGAGAGACGTCTCAGACTGCAGGAGCTGCCTCTCCCTCTGGAGAGAGACGTCTCAGACTGCAGGAGCTGCCTCTCCCTCTGGAGAGAGACGTGTCAGACTGCAGGAGCTGCCTCTCCCTCTGGAGAGAGACGTCTCAGAGTGCAGGAGCTGCCTCTCCCTCTGGAGAGAGACGTGTCAGACTGCAGGAGCTGCCTCTCCCCCTGGAGAGAGACGTCTCAGAGTGCAGGAGCTGCCTCTCCCTCTGGAGAGAGACGTCTCAGAGTGCAGGAGCTGCCTCTCCCCCTGGAGAGAGACGTCTCAGAGTGCAGGAGCTGCCTCTCCCTCTGGAGAGAGACGTGTCAGAGTGCAGGAGCTGCCTCTCCCTCTGGAGAGAGACGTCTCAGAGTGCAGGAGCTGCCTCTCCCTCTGGAGAGAGACGTCTCAGAGTGCAGGAGCTGCCTCTCCCTCTGGAGAGAGACGTCTCAGACTGCAGGAGCTGCCTCTCCCTCTGGAGAGAGACGTGTCAGACTGCAGGAGCTGCCTCTCCCTCTGGAGAGAGACGTCTCAGACTGCAGGAGCTGCCTCTCCCTCTGGAGAGAGACGTCTCAGACTGCAGGAGCTGCCTCTCCCTCTGGAGAGAGACGTCTCAGACTGCAGGAGCTGCCTCTCCCTCTGGAGAGAGACGTCTCAGACTGCAGGAGCTGCCTCTCCCTCTGGAGAGAGACGTCTCAGACTGCAGGAGCTGCCTCTCCCTCTGGAGAGAGACGTCTCAGAGTGCAGGAGCTGCCTCTCCCTCTGGAGAGAGACGTGTCAGACTGCAGGAGCTGCCTCTCCCTCTGGAGAGAGACGTGTCAGACTGCAGGAGCTGCCTCTCCCTCTGGAGAGAGACGTGTCAGACTGCAGGAGCTGCCTCTCCCTCTGGAGAGAGACGTCTCAGACTGCAGGAGCTGCCTCTCCCTCTGGAGAGAGACGTCTCAGACTGCAGGAGCTGCCTCTCCCTCTGGAGAGAGACGTCTCAGACTGCAGGAGCTGCCTCTCCCTCTGGAGAGAGACGTCTCAGACTGCAGGAGCTGCCTCTCCCTCTGGAGAGAGACGTGTCAGACTGCAGGAGCTGCCTCTCCCTCTGGAGAGAGACGTCTCAGAGTGCAGGAGCTGCCTCTCCCTCTGGAGAGAGACGTCTCAGAGTGCAGGAGCTGCCTCTCCCTCTGGAGAGAGACGTCTCAGAGTGCAGGAGCTGCCTCTCCCTCTGGAGAGAGACGTGTCAGAGTGCAGGAGCTGCCTCTCCCTCTGGAGAGAGACGTCTCAGAGTGCAGGAGCTGCCTCTCCCTCTGGAGAGAGACGTCTCAGACTGCAGGAGCTGCCTCTCCGTCTGGAGAGAGACGTCTCAGACTGCAGGAGCTGCCTCTCCCTCTGGAGAGAGACGTCTCAGAGTGCAGGAGCTGCCTCTCCCTCTGGAGAGAGACGTCTCAGACTGCAGGAGCTGCCTCTCCCTCTGGAGAGAGACGTCTCAGACTGCAGGAGCTGCCTTTCCCCCTGGAGAGAGACGTATCCTCAGACTGCAGGAGCTGCCTCTCCCTCTGGAGAGAGACGTATCCTCAGACTGCAGGAGCTGCCTCTCCCTCTGGAGAGAGACGTCTCAGACTGCAGGAGCTGCCTCTCCCTCTGGAGAGAGACGTGTCAGACTGCAGGAGCTGCCTCTCCCTCTGGAGAGAGACGTGTCAGACTGCAGGAGCTGCCTTTCCCCCTGGAGAGAGACGTATCCTCAGACTGCAGGAGCTGCCTCTCCCTCTGGAGAGAGACGTATCCTCAGACTGCAGGAGCTGCCTCTCCCTCTGGAGAGAGACGTCTCAGACTGCAGGAGCTGCCTCTCCCTCTGGAGAGAGACGTGTCAGACTGCAGGAGCTGCCTCTCCCTCTGGAGAGAGACGTGTCAGACTGCAGGAGCTGCCTCTCCCTCTGGAGAGAGACGTATCCTCAGACTGCAGGAGCTGCCTCTCCCTCTGGAGAGAGACGTCTCAGACTGCAGGAGCTGCCTCTCCCTCTGGAGAGAGACGTCTCAGAGTGCAGGAGCTGCCTCTCCCTCTGGAGAGAGACGTCTCAGACTGCAGGAGCTGCCTCTCCCTCTGGAGAGAGACGTCTCAGAGTGCAGGAGCTGCCTCTCCCTCTGGAGAGAGACGTCTCAGAGTGCAGGAGCTGCCTCTCCCTCTGGAGAGAGACGTCTCAGAGTGCAGGAGCTGCCTCTCCCTCTGGAGAGAGACGTCTCAGACTGCAGGAGCTGCCTCTCCCTCTGGAGAGAGACGTATCCTCAGACTGCAGGAGCTGCCTCTCCCTCTGGAGAGAGACGTCTCAGACTGCAGGAGCTGCCTCTCCCTCTGGAGAGAGACGTCTCAGACTGCAGGAGCTGCCTCTCCCTCTGGAGAGAGACGTCTCAGACTGCAGGAGCTGCCTCTCCCTCTGGAGAGAGACGTCTCAGAGTGCAGGAGCTGCCTCTCCCTCTGGAGAGAGACGTGTCAGACTGCAGGAGCTGCCTCTCCCTCTGGAGAGAGACGTCTCAGACTACAGGAGCTGCCTCTCCCTCTGGAGAGAGACGTCTCAGACTGCAGGAGCTACCTCTCCCTCTGGAGAGAGACGTCTCAGACTACAGGAGCTGCCTCTCCCTCTGGAGAGAGACGTCTCAGACTGCAGGAGCTGCCTCTCCCTCTGGAGAGAGACGTATCCTCAGACTGCAGGAGCTGCCTCTCCCTCTGGAGAGAGACGTCTCAGACTGCAGGAGCTGCCTCTCCCTCTGGAGAGAGACGTATCCTCAGACTGCAGGAGCTGCCTCTCCCTCTGGAGAGAGACGTCTCAGACTGCAGGAGCTGCCTCTCCCTCTGGAGAGAGACGTATCCTCAGACTGCAGGAGCTGCCTCTCCCTCTGGAGAGAGACGTGTCAGACTGCAGGACTTGCCTCTCCCTCTGGAGAGAGACGTCTCAGAGTGCAGGAGCTGCCTCTCCCTCTGGAGAGAGACGTATCCTCAGACTGCAGGAGCTGCCTCTCCCTCTGGAGAGAGACGTCTCAGACTGCAGGAGCTGCCTCTCCCTCTGGAGAGAGACGTCTCAGAGTGCAGGAGCTGCCTCTCCCTCTGGAGAGAGACGTATCCTCAGACTGCAGGAGCTGCCTCTCCCTCTGGAGAGAGACGTCTCAGACTGCAGGAGCTGCCTCTCCCTCTGGAGAGAGACGTCTCAGACTGCAGGAGCTGCCTCTCCCTCTGGAGAGAGACGTCTCAGACTGCAGGAGCTGCCTCTCCCTCTGGAGAGAGACGTCTCAGACTGCAGGAGCTGCCTCTCCCTCTGGAGAGAGACGTCTCAGACTGCAGGAGCTGCCTCTCCCTCTGGAGAGAGACGTATCCTCAGACTGCAGGAGCTGCCTCTCCCTCTGGAGAGAGACGTCTCAGACTGCAGGAGCTGCCTCTCCCTCTGGAGAGAGACGTCTCAGACTGCAGGAGCTGCCTCTCCCTCTGGAGAGAGACGTATCCTCAGACTGCAGGAGCTGCCTCTCCCTCTGGAGAGAGACGTCTCAGACTGCAGGAGCTGCCTCTCCCTCTGGAGAGAGACGTCTCAGACTGCAGGAGCTGCCTCTCCCTCTGGAGAGAGACGTATCCTCAGACTGCAGGAGCTGCCTCTCCCTCTGGAGAGAGACGTCTCAGACTGCAGGAGCTGCCTCTCCCTCTGGAGAGAGACGTGTCAGACTGCAGGAGCTGCCTCTCCCTCTGGAGAGAGACGTGTCAGACTGCAGGAGCTGCCTCTCCCCCTGGAGAGAGACGTCTCAGACTGCAGGAGCTGCCTCTCCCTCTGGAGAGAGACGTATCCTCAGACTGCAGGAGCTGCCTCTCCCTCTGGAGAGAGACGTCTCAGACTGCAGGAGCCTTATTAAAGCAATAAAGATTCCTGTTCTGTAAGTCCCACGTGCAGCTAATCAGTGCGTGTATCAGTGTGTATTCTCCCCACGCACAGCAAGCCTGGCTTGGTGAACTTTATACATGAGGGGATGATGATTAAGCTATCTGGATGGTCACAGAGTGCTGTTCAGCATGCAAGGTTCACCCCAACAACATCCCTTGCCAGGCGATAACAATGTGGGAGTTAGGGGCGGACATTAAACCAACACGATTGGCTGGAACAAACCAGCAACTCCCCCAACACAGTTACAGGAACTGACTCATTCGACCAAAACATGCACACACATGCTCACAAACACACACAGGCTCACAAACACACACAGGCTCACAAACACACACAGGCTCACAAACACATTCAAGAGAACCACACAGACTAACAGCTGCTACATGGAAGACCCGGATGAGACGCCCCAGACCAGGACCCAGGGTGTAAAGATAGCCTGCCCAGCCGGAGGGCCCCAGGTGGGGGTGAAGGAGAGGCTGGTGGCTCAGTCCCTGGAGGCCAGAAAGTTTGCCTACTGCCCCTACAGCAGCTTCAGGGTGGGGGCAGCCCTCCTGACTTCCGACGGCTCTGTGTTCACAGGTGAGATGCTCTCTTTTTCTATGTTGAAATTAAATAAATGTCTGTTACGAGATAATCACTAGACAATTTTTTAAAAGTTTTTCTTATTATAAGTTTTCTTATTTACTTTTTTTTAATGAGGACAGGATGTATTTGATTCCACAGACGAGACTGACAAAGTCATCAATAAAGAACTAAAGACGGATATAATCCCTTATATCGTCATCTGAAAACATACAAATCTAACTAGTCGGTTTTTAAAAGTTCTGTTTTATACAAAATACTTCTGGATTCCGCTGTGCAGTGTAGAAAGCACACAAGATCAATGACCATGTCTGACTTCTTGGTTCAGAAACAAGTTACTGATTAGCAGCAGCAGGCCTACAGTATGTGCTCACTTTGGACTTGAGACAAGATTTCAGGAAAAAAACGTTTCCCATAACATTTATCACTGTTAACAGAAATCTTGTTTCATGGTTTGAAATAAATGAATGTTAATCAATGTTATGTTTGTTAAACAATCACGAAATAACAAGCCATAGTTTACCAATAATTCATTTACTAATACATTTTTAATACTTGTATTATATGTAAAATTTGGGAGAATTATTTTGAAAAATAGGATCTGTAAATCTCTGAATGTAGATTTCCACAACCTTGCATCACAGGGGAATTTCCATCATGACTCATCCTTCCTGTTAGTTCAAACATTGCAGTCATGTTTCAGGAAAAAAGCAAATAAATGTAAATGTAAATGAATGAGGATCTGAGTTTCTGGGTGTCTGTGGGGGAAGGTGAGGAACAGACCAATGACTGTAGTAACTGAAAGACAATGACTGCTTTGTGTTCCTGTCAGGGTGCAATGTGGAGAACTCCTGTTACAACCTGGGAGTTTGTGCGGAGAGGAACGCCATCGCTAAAGCTGTCTCAGAGGGCCACAGGAACTTCAAGGCCATAGCCATCGCCAGGTACAGGTCTAGCCAGGTACAGGTCTAGCCATCGCCAGGTACAGGTCTAGCCATCACCTGGTACAGGTCTAGCCATCGCCAGGTACAGGTCTAGCCAGGTACAGGTCTAGCCATCACCAGGTACAGGTCTAGCCATCACCAGGTACAGGTCCAGCCATCACCTGGTACAGGTCTAGCCATCACCTGGTACAGGTCTAGCCATCGCCAGGTACAGGTCTAGCCATCGCCAGGTACAGGTCTAGCCATCACCTGGTACAGGTCTAGCCATCGCCAGGTACAGGTCTAGCCATCACCTGGTACAGGTCTAGCCATCGCCAGGTACAGGTCTAGACATCACCTGGTACAGGTCTAGCCATCACCAGGTACAGGTCTAGCCATCGCCAGGTACAGGTCTAGCCATCACCTGGTACAGGTCTAGCCATCGCCAGGTACAGGTCACAGGTCTAGCCATCACCTGGTACAGGTCTAGCCATCGCCAGGTACAGGTCTAGCCATCACCTGGTACAGGTCTAGCCATCGCCTGGTACAGGTCCAGCCATCGTCTGGTACAGGTCTAGCCATCGCCTGGTACAGGTCTAGCCATCGCCTGGTACAGGTCCAGGGGCCAACACTTTAGTAGAGAACGATATTTTCATTATTATTGAATACTTTCACAACTGTGACATGAATAATGAAATCCTAAACTCTGTCAAATGACATCACTGATATTCAAGCGCTCAGGTCTAATCCAGAATCCACATCTCAACCTTTCTAAAGTTTCCCCCTGGAGGTGATGCAGAAATGTGGCATTTCTCAATAAAACTACAAACATGTCTGAAACAGGTCAGAATTAATCTCCTTCTGATGCTCTAAGAGACATGTGTGTGTGTGTGTGTGTGTGTGTGCGTGTGTGTGAGTGCGTGTGTTTGTGTGCGTGTGTGTGTGTGTGTGCGCGTGTGTGTTCTTCCAGCGATCTCCAAGACCAGTTCATCTCCCCCTGCGGAGGCTGCCGCCAGTTCATGAGAGAGGTCAGTCCCAGTCTGGACGTCTCTGACCCCTGACCTCCAGTAACCTGACTCTGTCTGACCCCTGACCTCCAGTAACCTGATCTGTCTGACCCCTGACCTCCAGTAACCTGATTCTGTCTGACCCCTGACCTCCAGTAACCTGACTCTGACCCCTGACCTCCAGTGACCTGACTCTCTCTGACCCCTGACCTCCAGTAACCTGACTCTGTCTGACCCCTGACCTCCAGTAACCTGACTCTCTCTGACCCCTGACCTCCAGTAACCTGACTCTCTCTGACCCCTGACCTCCAGTAACCTGGTTCTGTCTGACCCCTGACCTCCAGTAACCTGATCTCTGACCCCTGACCTCTGTCTCCTTCCCTAGTTTGGGATGGACTGGGAGGTGTACATGTCCAAGCCTGACGGCTCCTTCCTGGAGATGCAGGTGAAGGACCTCCTGCCCCACTCGTTTGGCCCAGAAGACCTGAAGATGAAGAAAGAAACCCCCAAGGAGTGCTGACCGCACACCTGTCCTGTTACTCACCTGGAGTCACCCTGTCATACACCTGTCCTGTTACTCACCTGGAGTCATCCTGTCATACACCTGTCCTGTTACTCACCTGGAGTCATCCCTGTCATACACCTGTCCTGTTACTCACCTGGAGTCATCCCTGTCATACACCTGTCCTGTACTCACCTGAGTCATCCCATCATACACCTGTAGCCTCACTAATTCATCCTGTCAAACACCTGTAGCCTCACTAATTCATCCTGTCATTGTCAGTTATGGCATCAGGCATGGCATCCCGCAAATATTGGAATATATATTTACAAAAATATAAATGTATATAAACGTATGACTATTTATCTGATGATGCAGCATTAAGTCATATATTGTCAATAACATGATGTACTTTTTAATTGGTTTTATATTTAGATAATTATATTTTTATGGA
>CAEFZP010002229.1:62500-118823 GCA_903064625.1 Mallotus villosus
ATAGGCATCATCTCTCTCCTGACAAAATGTAGATTGAAATAATATCAAAAGATCAATAAATATATATTGAGTAACAGTTTATTACTTTTTATATATGGGGCAGTTCTGACATACATCCTAGGTATATTGACAACATAACACATTTCCCCAGTTTGATTTGAGATATTACTGCACATCCACATGGATTCTCAGTAAACATGATAGTCTTACCAGTTGGAGTACAGCAGGTCATCATAGACCTGAAGGACGTAATCTGAAGCCGTGTACATCCACTGGATGAGGAACATCTGGGAGAGGCAGGGAGAAGGGAGGGAGGGACTTATTGGAGTATTTTACACATTAAACCTTCATTTGTTTTCATGCAAAAGACTGGGGACCCTTCCCAGATGGGATCTCTGTGTGTGTGTGTGTGTGTGAGTGTGTGTGTGTGAGTGAGCGTGTGAGTGAGTGAGTGTGTGCTAACTCACCGGGGCTAGCTCGTTGTTGAGCTGAGGTAGTGTGGTGTGTGTGTGAGTGTGTGTGTGCACGCGTACTAACCGGGGCTAGCTCGTTGTTGAGCTGAGGTAGTGTGGTGTGTGTGTGTGAGTGTGTGTGTGCAGGAGTGCGTGTGTGTGCGCGTTCTCACCGGGGCTAGCTCGTTGTTGAGCTGAGGTAGTGTGGTGTGGTGTGTGAGTGCGTGTGTGTGTGTGTGTGTACTCACCGGGGCTAGCTCGTTGTTGAGCTGAGCTGAGCGTGGTGTGTGTGTGTGAGTGTGTGTGTGCGTGCGTGAGTGCGTGTGTGTGTGTGTACTCACCGGGGCTAGCTCGTTGTTGAGCTGAGGTAGCGTGGTGTCATAGCTCAGGTAGGCGGGGTCTCTCTGCAGGAGCTCCAGCTGATCCTGGAGGCGGAGCTTATCCTCCTCGCTGCCGTTCCAACCGCCAATCACAGAGCGATACATCACCCTGCCCGTCTGGCTCCGCCTCTCAAGCAGTACCACCTGACATGGACCAATCACATCTGGTGTAAAAACTCAACCAATGGTGTGTGTGTGTAGTGAATGTGTGTGTGTAGGGAGTGTCTGTGTGTGTGTGTGTGTAGGGAGTGTGTGTGTGTATAGTGTGTGTGTATAGTGTGTGTGTGGGGAGTGTGTGTGGGGTGTGTATAGTGTGTGTGGTGAGTTGCTGACCTGAGGTGCCAGAGAGGCCTGGTTGTTGAGCAGCACCTGGCAGAGTGCCTGCTGCTGACGCTGGTGCACGTACGCAAAGCGGAGCACTTCTTTAGAGTTGGCCGCCGCAAACGCCAGGAAGGCCTCGTTCCCCGGCACGAAGGCCGGCTCCTCCCCCGTGATCAGCAGCACACAGAACCTGGAGAGGGGGGGGGAAGGACATCAGCCTCGCACAGCAACAGGACATGTGTACGAGTGAGATGGTAGATTAAGGAGTTAACCATATGAATCCTCTCCTCACAAACTCCCCAAAGATAAGAGAAATCTTTGTTTATGTTTAAATCCTATTGTTTAGGCCCCAGAGAGCCCTGACTCGTACTTCCTGCGCCTGTGGAACTGTGTGTGTGTGTGTGTGTGTGAGAGACTGTGTGAGTGTGTGTGTGTGTGTGTGTGTGTGTGTGTGTGTGTGTGTGTGTGACTCGTACTTCCTGCGCCTGTGGAACTGCTTGATGGGACAGAGTTCATCAAACAGCTTCTGGTTGAGCAGCCGGGGAACCTGCAGGAACTTGTTGTTGGAGACAAACTCATCCATGATCTGCCTCTTCATCCCTCTGGCCTGCATGGGGGAGAGGAGAGGGCCGGGTGAGGAGGAGGAGGGAGAGATGGTGTGTGTGTGTGTGTGTGTGTGTGAGAGAGAGAGAGAGAGAGACTGTGAGTGTGTGTGTGTGAGTGTGTGTGTGAGTGTGTGTGAGAGAGACTGTGTGTGTGTGTGTGTGTGTGAGATACTGTGTGAGTGTGTGTGTGTGTGTGTGTGTGTGAGAGAGAGACTGTGTGAGTGTGTGTGTGTGTGTGTGAGACACTGTGTGAGTGTGTGTGTGTGTGTGTGTGTGTGTGAGAGAGACTGTGTGTGTGTGTGTGTGTGTGTGTGAGAGACTGTGTGAGTGTGCTGACCTGGATGATGTCAGAAGGTTTCTCTGTGTTCTCCTTGAACAGCAGCATGGTAGGAGCGTAGGTGTTGATGTTGAACTGGCGTAGCAAGCGGGATGTCTGGGTCAGACCCTGGTCTACGTAGCCAAAACGCACATAGTCCCTGAAGGCAAATGCTGTGAGCTGGGGAGGGTTAGAGGAGAAGGGAGGAGGAGATATCACTCTGGCCTTGAGTCACAGCTTTTGCTTCCATTTATATCACGTAAACAAAGTGACTCACAGGCGTGTCCCCAGTAGGGGGGCGTGTCCCCAGTAGGGGGCGTGTCCCCAATGTGGGGCGTGTCCCCCGTGGGGGGGCGTGTCCCCAGTGGGGGGCGTGTTCTGGGATGTTGTGGTTCTCACCTTGTACATGAGGGAGACAGCAGGAACCTGGTCAAACAGCAGCACGCTGGGCTTGTTCTCCACGCGCCAGCCCCCCAGGAACGCCTCATAGTTCTCATCTGTGACCTGGGGATGGGGGAAAGACAATATAAATACTACGATTTAACAATCCTTTTAGTAAAAAGTGTTTTCGACTGAAGGCACCAAGATAAGATGTCCCTGACATCAATCAGACACGGGTCACTTCCTGTACACAGAAACTGTTAAATACTCAACTATACGTTTGATCCCACGTACAGCTACGAAACCAAATGCTTATTCCTAAGTGCAAATTAACTAAATCAAATCTTTCCTAAATGTGAAGGTCCCTACAGCCAGAGGTGTGGTGTCTGTGATCAGTCAGTAGTTAAGGTCCCTACAGCCAGAGATCTGGTGTCTGTGATCAGTCAGTAGTTAAGCTCCCTACAGCCAGAGGTCTGGTGTCTGTGATCAGTCAGTAGTGAAGGTCCCTACAGTCAGAGGTCTGGTGTCTGTGATCAGTCAGTAGAGGTGTGGTGTCTGTGATCAGTCAGTAGTTAAGGTCCCTTCAGCCAGAGAGATGTGGTGTCTGCTCCAGTACCTTCTCCACCTGCCTCTGGGGCAGCAGGTCGTGGATGAACTGGCGGAGGTTCTCTCGGACCACAGCCTGGTGGAAGAAGGTGACGCGGCCGTTGAGCACGCCCAGGACGGAGGGCGCCCGGTGGGCCCCCAGCTGGCTGGCGAGGCGCCGCTCGTACCCCAGGTCCACGATGCCGATGCCTATGCCTGGGAGATGGGACAGGGGACACATGGGGTCATGACAAGACAGTACCAGAGTCTATACGTTGTACTAAACGAGGCTGATCATTTTTCTGATCCAACTGGTAATGAGAAAGCATTTGACATCACTTCGTGGGAGGAGTTTCTCCTCTGACATCACTTCGTGGGAGGAGCTTCTCCTCTGACATCACTTTGTGGGAGGAGCTTCTCTGACTTACCCAGCGCCTCCAGCTCAGTAACCGTCTCCTTCCACACCGGCTCGATGTGAACGCAGGCGAAGCACCACTCGGACGTGACCTTGATGAGGTAAGGCCTCTTGTAGCTGTCGGCCAGCACCTCGTTGTTGTACTGGGCGTGGCTCAGAAGGTATTTGCTGTCGGAGAAGTCGCGTCCCGACCGGGGGAAGTGGAAGAAGGACTCGTCGAAGTAGAAACTGTCGTGGTAATGTCTGAAGCCCTGAGGCTGCTGGCCCTGAGGCTGGGTGGCGTCCATCTGACCGTAGCGGTCGTAGTTGGACCTGCGCTCCTCATTGGACAGGATCTGAGGACTCAGGGGAGTTAGAGGGAGCAGACTGATCCTGATTGGACAGGATCTGAGGACTCAGGGGAGTTAGAGGGAGTAGACTGATCCTGATTGGACAGGATCTGAGGACTCAGGGGAGTAGACTGATCCTGATTGGACAGGATCTGAGGACTCAGGGGAGTAGACTGATCCTGATTGGACAGGATCTGAGGACTCAGGGGAGTAGACTGATCCTGATTGGCCAGGATCTGAGGACTCAGGGGAGCAGACTGATCCTGATTGGCCAGGATCTGAGGACTCAGGGGAGTAGACTGATCCTGATTGGCCAGGATCTGAGGACTCGGGGGAGTAGACTGATCCTGATTGGCCAGGATCTGAGGACTCAGGGGAGTAGACTGATCCTGATTGGCCAGGATCTGAGGACTCAGGGGAGTAGACTGATCCTGATTGGCCAGGATCTGAGGACTCAGGGGAGTAGACTGATCCTGATTGGCCAGGATCTGAGGACTCAGGGGAGTAGACTGATCCTGATTGGACAGGATCTGAGGACTCAGGGGAGTGAGAGGGAGTAGACTGATCCTGATTGGACAGGATCTGAGGACTCAGGGGAGTGAGAGGGAGCAGACTGATCCTGAGAATCAAACCGGCAACCTTCTGAGTAATAGCCCGATTCCCTAACGGCCTTGCCATCTGACTCCTGTTATTATTAGAGTCATTATAGAGAGTTATTATATGAGTCCTCACTAAAATAATATGATAATGCAGTTAAACAGAAACTTGTTTGTTTTATCGTCACAACAGAACAGAGGAACATCAAAATATATTAAAGTTCTGATAAAAAAATGTATAAAAATACAAACTTAAGATATGAAACCTAAAAGTCCTTTGAAATAAAACTCAATAACAAAAAACTAAAATAATATTCCTTTGTCGGCCATTATAAATGCCGATACCTATAGTTTGGAAAATGCCTAATATCGGCCGATAATATTGGCCCACCGATATCGGTCGGGCTGTATTATAACCACTCACCTCATAAGACTTAGTGATCTTGATGAACATGTCCTCTGCTCCAGGGTCTTTGTTTTTATCTGGATGCCTACAAGACCAAGCAAAAGGTGATCAGGTATATCTTACTAGGAAATGGGATTTGACTGTCTGAAGAGGACAAGTTCATTTGTGCCCATTTGAATCCAGTCACAACATTAATGAAGAAACTCTCCCACTCTGCTTCATGTGCGTGTCCCTCACCACTCTCTGACCAGACGTTTGTAAACCTTCTTGATGTCGGTTTGGCTGGCGCTCCTGCTTACACCCAGGATGTTGTACGGGTCCAGCTCGGTGCCACTCTGCACCTGGTCACCCAGCAGCAGCAGCAGGAGGATGGGGACGATGGGAGAGGTCCATCGTAGTCGGCAGAAGCCATCCATCTTATTCAAACGAATACGGCTAGCTAGATAGCTAGCTATTTAGGTACTGGCTAAATAGCTAGCTATCGCCACTCTAAATTAACACAGAACAAGAAAATACAAATGAGCAATTATAGCTTTGTTGCGTTCATAAGAGCCTTAGCTAGCGATGGGAACTACCCTCTTTCATAGATACAAGTCAACTAGAGATACTGCTGACCAGATCACTCAGCTAGCCAGCGGTCTGGCTAGTAGTACAGTAAGCTAGCTAACTGTGTTGGAAGATGAATTCAGATGGCGGATTTGCTTCACATATGATCCCAAACACATTCAAATTAAATCAGGAAGCTTCTCGAATAACTGACTTGAAGAATTAGCTAGCTTCGCTGGATAGCTAACTACTAGCCTAGAAGCTAAACGTACGTAGCCTAGGTTTAAAACGTGTCGACCGGTTACAGTAGCTGTCAGAGCTAGCTAGGTCTTCTAGGCTTTATTATTGGTAAAACAACAAGACATTACAAATAACGTTGTGTAAATACCTCAAGTCTTTAAATTCACGAAGGCAGTTTACCACCATGTCGAGTAGTAGCCAAATGCCAAGCCGAGGCAGGGCATAAGAGGACAGCTTTGAGATGTATGTTTGGAAACTACAACTCCCAACACGCACTGCTCAAAGAAGCATCCGCGTCCGGCCCAATCTGGCCACGTCACATCGCCATTCAAATATACAGGGGTTTTCGGCGCTACTTTATGACAGCTTCTCGTTCTAATATAAGTATAACAGTGTTTTCCCTCTGTGTAAAGATATGGTAGGTCTGCATGCCACTTCTGTCCAAAGTGTGGTTTCGTCAGAGTTATAGTTTTATAACGCAGAAGTGACATACATTATCCTATGCATCGGGAAAACACAATACGTCGACAGTTGCCGGGCGCCAGTTCGCTAGCTGGATAACTTGGCCAGTGCTTAGTTGGGTACATGTTTATTTAAGTAACCTTAAGTTTGTTAATAGTTAACGGTGTGTTGATGAATTAGTATTCTGTTCATATGTCTTTATTATTGCGTAGTGTTAGTGTAAAAAACATTAGTGTTATATATCTACCTCTTGTTGTTGGGTCATGCAGGGTTAATGAGGTCATTTGGGGTCGTGATATCCATCGGGATCGTGAACCTGTCAAGGAAACGAATATGGCCAAGTTACCCACCTCAGAGCCTCGAGTCTACGGCTATGCGAGAGTCGCATGTGGAATATTGACTCATCTGGCGTGTGTTACCTTTACGGTGTTAACTGCTGTGGTGTCACGACCAGGAAGTAGTAAGTATTGAAAAAACAATTGAAGTAGCCTAGGCCTACATTCATGTGGTCCTCTGACATACATTGACATGGCATTTTACTTTTCAGGTTTGTTCTCTTGGCATCCCTTCTTCATGACACTAGCCGTAAGTCAACACTTCTCACAACACAAAAACCCTGCCTATGATCACTCACCTCACAGCTAGCTCTTTGACGGTGCAGTATGTTGAACCAGAACTACACGGTTAAACATGTTCATCTCTTCCTCATCAGTTCTCGCTGCTCATGACAGAAGCCATCCTCGTCTTCTCCCCCTCCGCCTCTCCGATCTGGAAGCTTCCACACAAGACCAAGGGGCGCTTCCACTGGGCTCCTGCAGGGGCTGGGTGCCACCTGTGCCAGCCTGGGCTTGGCTGCCATCTGCTACAACAAGCACCTGAACGGCAAGCCCCACTTCCAGTCCTGGCATGGTCTGCTGGGTGTGGTGACGGTGTGCTGTGTGGCGCTGCAGTCCCTGGCTGCCCTGCCCCTCATCTACACGTCTCTGGCCAAGGGCTGGTCCCTCGCCAAGCTCAAGAGGTACCATGCCACCTGTGGCCTGGTGGTCTACCTGTTGGGCAGTGCCAGCTTGTACCTGGGCACCTGTTCAGGGTGGTTCACAGGCTCCGTGGTGGGGCTCACCTGGTACCTGGCTGCCCTGTGCCCTGCCCTCTGTGCCCTCTCCGTCATGAGCCAGGTGACCGATGCTTACATGGCCAAGAAACGCCTCCAGTCCTGATCACGGCTCCAGGCAGCTTCACTGAACATGACCATTATCAGTTGGGTTACGACGGATTTAATTGACTGTAAAAGTGCCTGAAATGATGAACTTTTTATGTATCAGCAACCAGGTAACTTGCTGTGTATGTCTCCGTTTGTTTGTAGAAATTGTTCCACTCATTTCAATGATTACCTGAATATTATCAAATGTCTTGAACATTATGCTGTTGAGTGTCCATGTAAATAGATTATGGAAGACTAAAAGTAATTCAGTTAACTGTGGCAGCCATTGTTCCCAAAGCTGCTTGATTACTGGATTGAAGCTATAATTATTTTTGTACTGACCAATGCATTCCATTACATGTATTTCTTTTATTTAAAAAATTTACCTAACTGCAAGAGAAGTGTTTTTATTCTCTGTTAAAATAACATTAATAACACAGTTTGATTCTCCTCTACGTGGAATACATGGGGTGACTGAACGTCCAGGCCGTCTGGTCTGGACCCCCGGGCCGTCTGGACCCCCGGGCCGTCTGGACCCCCGGGCCGTCTGGACCCCCGGGCCGTCTGGACCCCCGGGCCGTCTGGACCACCGTCTGGTCTGGACCCCCGGGCCGTCTGGACCCCCGGGCCGTCTGGACCCCCGGGCCGTCTGGACCCCCGGGCCGTCTGGACCCCGGGCCGTCTGGACCCCCGTCTGGTCTGGACCCCCGGGCCATCTGGACCCCCGGGCCGTCTGGACCCCCGGGCCGTCTGGACCCCCGGGCCGTCTAGACCCCCGGGCCCCGGGCCGTCTGGATGTCTGTTCTCACCCTCACTCACTCAGTCATCATGAAGAGAACAGCATAAAAAACAGTATAATGTACAAAAATAAAAACTGATGAATTAATCTTCCATCTTAAATAAATAATTTTGGTAAATCCATACATCGAAATAAGGAACCAACTACAAGAGGTGTGTTAACATTATTGAGAAGTTATAAAAGAACATTACTTAGAAAAAAAAGTATTTATGACATTTGAAATTATTGGTACAGTAACAACAGAGAAATAGCAGGTCTTCATCCCCAAGTTGTCATGATCGAAGCGCCTACATAAAAAAGACATGACAAAAACTGATCTGATTATCTGAATCACTCATGGATACAAGACATGAGGTAATCTGGTCCCCAAGCTAGGCGGAACTGTCCCAATCAAAATCACTTGATTGGACCCAAGATGAGAATCAAGTTCGTCTGCCAAACTGTGAAACCAAATCTCACCACATTTTCCATCCATGAATGATTCGGCAGAATCAAGCAAAAAGCATAGAACTGTTTAGGAAACGAGCTGATAGAAAACACAACTGCAGCCTGAGCAGGTGTTTCTGACAGGGAAACACCTGACCATGATGTCATCACCAGCTGACCATGATGTCATCACCAGACTGACCATGATGTCATCACCAGCTGACCATGATGTCATCACCAGCTGACCATGATGTCATCACCAGACTGACCATGATGTCATCACCAGCTGACCATGATGTCATCACCAGACTGACCATGATGTCATCACCAGCTGACCATGATGTCATCACCAGACTGACCATGATGTCATCACCAGCTGACCATGATGTCATTACCAGACTGACCATGATGTCATCACCAGACTGACCATGATGTCATCACCAGACTGACCATGATGTCATCACCAGCTGACCATGATGTCATCACCAGAAATAAGAACGCACACCGGATGTCACCATATCTGGAACTGATAGTTAACACGTTATTTTTGCTCAGAACTTTTGAATGGGGGAAAAAAAATATCTGATGGCATCAACAGACTGACCATGATGTCATCACCAGGGGACCATGATGTCATCAACAGACTGACCATGATGTCATCACCAGGTGACCATGATGTCATCAACAGAGTGACCATGATGTCATCACCAGGTGACACCACAGATGGGAACACATGGTTGGGGACCACAGGGAGACAGACGTACAGCTCTGTGATACTACATGGACTGTACAGAGAGAAGCTACTTTACACTGCAGTGCTGTCAGGGGGAGGGGCTTGTCATCTGGGTAAGGCCATCGCTCTCCCTGTTAGCACAGTCCTTTGTGGTTCAAATAGAATCTGGTCTCCTTTTGACAACAGTGATAATGGTGGCTACGTACTTCTACCATGCTATACACCGAGACCTATACTATAAACACCACAACTTCAAAAAGAAGTCTGACCATGTTTGATCAAGAAAACAGCAGGTGAAAGAGCGCTGAACCATTTGTTGTGTTGGTGGACAGCAGCCACAGTGTTTTCTGGGCCTCAGGTCTGGGGCTGTCTGGGCCTCAGGCCTGGAGCCGTCTGGGCCTCAGGTCTGGAGCCGTCTGGGCCTCAGGTCTGGGGCTGTCTGGGCCTCAGGTGTGGGGCTGTGTGGGCCTCAGGTCTGGGGCTGTCTGGGCCTCAGGTCTGGGGCTGTCTGGGCCTCAGGTCTGGGGCTGTCTGGGCCTCAGGTCTGGGGCTGTCTGGGCCTCAGGTCTGGGGCTGTCTGGGCCTCAGGTGTGGGGCTGTCTGGGCCTCAGGTCTGGGGCCGTCTGGGCCTCAGGTCTGGGGCTGTCTGGGCCTCAGGTCTGGGGCTGTCTGGGCCTCAGGTCTGGAGCCGTCTGGGCCTCAGGTCTGGAGCCGTCTGGGCCTCAGGTCTGGGGCTGTCTGGGCCTCAGGTCTGGGGCTGTCTGGGCCTCAGGTCTGGGGCTGTCTGGGCCTCAGGCCTGGCGCTGTCTGTATGCTCAGGAAATCTGCTAACAAAATGAGGGCTGAGCCTTCTGATATAAATGCACTCAAGACCCTTTCCCGTGTCACTAAGGCTTGTTCTAGACCCCTGTTATCAAAGGCTGACAGGAAAGTACATTCATTGAGTTTTAAGGTCTCTGAAAACAAAAAAGTAACAATTCTAACCTCCATAGCCCAGCACAGGGTATGGTTTATCATCTTTAACTTGATCAGAATAGCGCATCAACTGACTAGGAACCTTGCCCCTGAATACCCAATTCTCAATATAAACAATGAATGATTATAACCACCATTTACACAGAAAAAAGAAAAAGAAAGAAAACTATAATACAATATTAGTTGTATTTGATCCAAAACATCCATGTCACATTTAAGGTCATCCTTCTCCAACAGGGGGATGCTACAATGTCACATAGCTAACAACCACTCAAGAAGCTCTCTAAGGAAAAGCTCCACGTTGTTGATATCGTTGTGCCACAATTCCAAACGGACAATAATCCAACAGTTCCTTTATGTCCATCGGTTTAGATGCAAGGCCAATCAAGTAGAAGAGGCCATGTTTGGTGAAGCCCAAGACCATCGCGGTCACTGGGTCTTCTCTGTGTTTGGTGAAGCCCAAGACCATCGCGGTCACTGGGTCTTCTCTGTGTTTGGTGAAGCCCAAGACCATCGCGGTCACTGGGTCTTCTCTGTGTTTGGTGAAGCCCAAGACCATCGCGGTCACTGGCTCTTCTCTGTGTACAGATACTTCACTCTGGAGATTCAGCATAAGGATTTGATATTTTGTAGTTTGGGTGAGCGCTTCACGGTACTGCTGTGTCCGCTCAGGGCATGGGAGAGCCTGTGTGTTTGAAGAATGTGTGTGTGTGTTTAGGAGGGCCTCCCTTGAGGGCCTGTCCTAGAGGGTGGCCCCCATCGGAGTTACACCCGTCACGGGCCCCGCCCCTTTACTGCCCCGTCACCTCTATGACATCATCGTCCGAGCTGCTCCCTCCGTTCTCGGCGGCAGCGAGATCATGGGGGTAGGAGTCCGGCTGGCTCAGCGCTGCCCCCAGCAGGCTGGAGGGAGAGCTGGGGTAGTGGGCCTGGTAGGAGGACACTGTGGAGCTGGGGGTGGAGGACGACAGCATCCCAGGAGCCCCAGGGAGGTGCATGGAGCCTGGGTACATCCGGGGCTGGGACAGCAGGGACTGGCTGTAGGTGAGGGGGAAGCCAGACAGGAGACCTGCCATGCTGGGGTTGAGAAGGTAGGGAGGGAGGGAGGAGGAAGAGGAGGAGGAGGAAGCCGGGGGTAAAGAAGACATGGTGGTTGTGGTGTTGGAGAAAGCTGAGGAGGAGGAGGATGAGGGCAGGTGGCCGTTGCCTGTGGCTGAGCCCAGGAAGTTGGTTCCTGCGGTGGGGAACATGGCCTGCAGGTCACACAGTGCTTGTCCCGGGTTCTGGAGGTAGGAGGAGCCACTGTTGCTCCCGCCTGCAGCTTCCCCCCCGCTGGCCCCAGCCCCCCCAGCCCCCATGAGCAGCGGGTGGCTCATGTGCCCCATGGCCCCCATCAGGGAGCTCGTGTTCAGGCCCCCCGCCTGGGAGTAGCTGAGCCCCCCAGACAGAGACATGCCGGGGTACCGGGACGCTGCAGAGCCACGCTTGCCTCGCTTGCCGCCTCTCTCGCCCACGGGCGCCACTTTGCGTTTGCTGCCGTGCATGTCCAGAGGAGGGATGAGGATGTCCAGGTCCACCATCTGACCCCGGCTGAGCTCGCTGAGGCCGTGGCGTGAGTTCCCTCCCGTGTCTCCCGTGGCTGCGTTGGCGGGAGCTGGGTCCGGAGGAGAGGGGAGGTGGGTTCCCGTGGCGCTGCTGTCGGCGGGGGGCACGGGGTAGCAGCCCAGCTCTCTCAGGATCTCAGGGCTGTCAGGCGGGGACGGACGCTGCCCGCTGTTGGGGCTCTGCTCCGCGGGGGAGGAGCAGCCGTTGGAGTGGAGCAGAGAACCCTGGGAATCTGAGGAAGGAACCGGTTGGAACAGGTTGGAACAGGTTGGAACTACACGCCTTTACTTCCTTCAGGCTGCCCCTGGACACTCTGGAACTTTCTAGATAAAGTTACCACATGTTGTAGCTACTGTATACACCTTCTATATGAACAGTACCTCTGGACGAGGCTGATCCTCCTCCATCCGCAGGCCGGCTGATCTTCCCTGAGCGGATGGCGAAGATCCTCCCGTCACTGGTCCTGATGTATGTACCTGCAGCAAGGGTGGAGGGTTAGCCAGGGTTAGGGTTCCCCTCACGCCACCCAGCTGAGTGAGGGTTAGAGGACAGGTCAGGGGTCACATCCATGCCTGTGTGCTGTGGGGACTGATGTTCTCCTGACCTTTGGAGCCTTTGATCACGTGGATGCTCTCTCCCGCTCCGATGCGAGCCTGGACATCGGTGGTGCTGTTGGCTCCTGGGATCACTATATCTGAGGGTTCAAACACAGGTCACACCTACGTCAACAACATCCAACTGCACGGCACAGCTTGGCGTTACATCGAGTGTGTATTAGAGAGAGTGTGTGTGTGTGTGTGGCTCGTGTGTGCTCGCGTGTGCGTGTACCAGTGGTGGTGACGATCCTCTGCACGTACACGCCAGCCTTCTGCAGGTAATTGACGGGGAAGGTGGAGCTGGAGCCAGCTTGCCGAGGCATCATGGGGACGGGCGTGGCCTGAACAGGACGCACGCTGGCCACCGGCTTGTCGTCTCCCCGCCCTGTCGGACGCCTGCGGACACGGGGAGGACAACATCAAGGATCAGAAGGGTGGAGTTGGGAATACATCATGTATGGAAACACTGGGAAATAGTGCTTCATATCAAATACATCATGTATGGTAAGACTGGGAAATAGTGCTTCATATCAAATACATCATGTATGGTAAGACTGGGAAATAGTGCTTCATATCAAATACATCATGAATGGAAACACTGGGAAACAGTGCTTCATATCAAATACATCATGTATGGAAACACTGGGAAACAGTGCTTCATATCAAATACATCATGTATGGAAACACTGGGAAACAGTGCTTCATATCAAATACATCATGAATGGAAACACTGGGAACAGTGCTTCATATCAAATACATCATGTATGGAAACACTGGGAAACAGTGCTTCATATCAAATACATCATGTATGGAAAGACTGGGAAATAGTGCTTCATATCAAATACATCATGTATGGAAACACTGGGAAACAGTGCTTCATATCAAATACATCATGTATGGAAACACTCAGGGGCGTTTCTACACGGGGAACACTGCTTCACATCTTCATTCTGGACCATCAGCCAATCAATGTTCAGGTTAAAAATCAATCTAGGAGTACAGACAGAAAACAGTAGAAAGCACGATCATGGAAGTGAGCTGGACGGACCAGTTGCGCTGGCTGAAGGCGGGGATGTTGGTGAGGGGCTGGTCGCTGGTGGGGTAGTAGTGGGCGTAGGAGGGGCGGGAGTAGGGCACCGACGCCCTCTTCTCATCCTCGTAGCTCTTCTTGGCTGCTCTCTTCTCTGCTTTGGTGAGCTTCGTTTCCTTCCTGTCCACCAGCAGGGACTCGTGGTGGAACGGTGGCTGCAGGAGGAACACAGGGGAATTACAAGCAACGTCAGTATGTTGCCAGTCAAAACTAAACTAGCTAGCATAACACAGCTAGCACCGTATATTTGTGGACAACGTCAGTATGTTGCCAGTCAAAACTAAACTAGCTAGCATAACACAGCTAGCACCGTATATTTGTGGACAACGTCGGTATGTTGCCAGTCAAAACTAAACTAGCTAGCATAACACAGCTAGCACCGTATATTTGTGGACAACGTCGGTATGTTGCCAGTCAAAACTAAACTAGCTAGCATAACACAGCTAGCACCGTATATTTGTGGACAACGTCAGTATGTTGCCAGTCAAAACTAAACTAGCTAGCATAACACAGCTAGCACCGTATATTTGTGGACAACGTCGGTATGTTGCCAGTCAAAACTAAACTAGCTAGCATAACACAGCTAGCACCGTATAGGCAAGGAAGTGAATGATATTCCCAGCACCACACAGAGTCTGTTCCAGGGGATCTAGTCTACTCATTGACAGGCGATCAGGTGTAACAAGGGCAATGTGTGTCTGTGTGTGTGTGTGTGTGTGTGTGTACCTTGGTGATGAGGTGTGGGTACAGCAGGCAGGCCGTGTGTGTGTGTGTGTGTGTGTGTGTGTGTACCTTGGTGATGAGGTGTGGGTACAGCAGGCAGGCTTGCTGCAGTACAGCCTCCGTGCCAGCAGGGGGCTCCAGGCTGGGGTTGGTTGGCTCCGGCTCCTCCTCCGCAAAGTGCAGCAGAGACTCCACCTCCTTACGGGTGAAGTTCAGCACGGGGTTCAGGTCATCCACCACCCGGTCTGAACACACACACACACACACACACAGGTGAGTTAGAGCCACACACACACAGCCATAGGGACACACACTAACACACAGCCATACAGCCACACACACACAGCCATAGGGACACACACTAACACACAGCCATACAGCCATACAGCCACACACACACACACACACACACACACACCACACACACACACACACACACACACACACACACACACACACACACACACACACACACACACACACACACACACACACACAACACACACACACACACACACACACACACACACACACACACACAGCCATAGGGACACACACTAACACACAGCCATACAGCCACACACACACACACACACAGCCATAGGGACACACACTAACACACAGCCATAGGGACACACACAGCCACACCCATCCCATATCTGCCGTCTCTCACCAGACATGCCCTGTTTGGAGACCTGCCGGTCGTAGATCTTCTTCTCCAGGGTGAAGTCGCACACCAGCCGGTAGATGTGGCAGGGCTTCTTCTGGCCGTAGCGGTAGACGCGGCACACGGCCTGGGCGTCATGGCACGGGTTCCAGGAGGCGTCGAACACCACCACGCGGTTAGCCCCGATCAGGTTCACCCCCAGACAGCCTGCCCTGGTGGACAGCAGGAAGACCCAGGCCGAGCTGTTCTCAGGGTCGTTGAAGTGGTTGATCAGCCTCTCTCTCTCCGACGCTGAAGTGCTTCCGTCCAGCCCTGTGGGGTCACAACACACTCTGACACCCGGTGCTGGAGCTCCTGATCTGCCCTGTAGGTTCCCCAGTGAGGGTTCCTCCTGATCTGCCCTGTAGGTTCCCCAGTGAGGGTTCCTCCTGATCTGCCCTGTAGGTTCCCTCCTAATCTGCCCTGTAGGTTCCCCAGTGAGGGTTCCTCCTGATCTGCCCTGTAGGTTCCCCAGTGAGGGTTCCTCCTGATCTGCCCTGTAGGTTCCCCAGTGAGGGTTCCTCCTGATCTGCCATGTAGGTTCCCCAGTGAGGGTTCCTCCTGATCTGCCCTGTAGGTTCCCCAGTGAGGGTTCCTCCTGATCTGCCCTGTAGGTTCCCCAGTGAGGGTTCCTCCTGATCTGCCCTGTAGGTTCCCCAGTGAGGGTTCCTCCTGATCTGCCATGTAGGTTCCCCAGTGAGGGTTCCTCCTGATCTGCCCCGTAGGTTCCCCAGTGAGGGTTCCTCCTGATCTGCCCTGTAGGTTCCCCGGTGAGGGTTCCTCCTGATCTGCCCCATAGGTTCCCCCAGGGTTCAAACGCAGGTCCTCTGACCACCACTTTAACAAACAGCTCGCTCTACATTGAAGCGGGTGGGTGCTGAACAAGAGACTTGTTGCCATGGCCACACCTGTGTCCATGGTAACGGGATGGTTCTTACTGTAGTAGTTGAGGTTGCGGACCCACGTCTGTCTGTAGTTGTAGTCGGCACCACAGTGAGGCACAGGCCGTTTAGCCAGGAACTCCTCTATTACTGTCAGGGTGGACAGACTCTGGCTGCAGGGTCACACACACACACACACACACACAAAGACGTTAGGAAACTGAAAAAACCTTTGTTGTCACGGACTGGTGATGGAAAAGGTTTCCATCTTTGCCAGGTGATTTACTTCAGTACAGTTAGGTTGTAGTATTCCACATCTCTTCAATATCAACCTCCCCCTGTCTGTACCCAGATCTGACCAGACCTGGTCTCCATAGAGACCAAGAAGCTTCTCACCTGAACACCAGACCTGGTCTCCATAGAGACCAAGAAGCTTCTCACCTGAACACCAGACCTGGTCTCCATAGAGACCAAGAAGCTTCTCACCTGAACACCAGACCTGGTCTCCATAGAGACCAAGAAGCTTCTCACCTGAACACCAGACCTGGTCTCCATAGAGACCAAGAAGCTTCTCACCTGAACACCAGACCTGGTCTCCATAGAGACCAAGAAGCTTCTCACCTGAACACCAGACCTGGTCTCCATAGAGACCAAGAAGCTTCTCACCTGAACACCAGACCTGGTCTCCATAGAGACCAAGCAGCTGCTCACCTGAACACCAGGATCTTGTCTCCAGCGCGGACGCTCTCGTCGATGAGGTGAAAGAGCAGCAGCATCTTGGCAGAGTTCTCCAGGACGCCCATCTGGTAGTTCGACATGATGTCTTTCGCCTGAGGAGACAGACACAGAAGGCTTCTGGTTTCAGGAACATTCTCCATCTTTCTATCTACTCCATCAGTGACATACTTTCACTTAATGTGTGGGACACCCACTGAATACAACCAAGTTTGACAGAGCCCTACTTCAGATGTGCTGGTTACTGGTGTGGGGTGTATACTGGTGTGGGGTGTTAGGGTACATAGCATACGTACTGGTGTGGGGTGTTAGGGTTACATAGCATACGTACCCATTCGTAGGTGATGGTCTGGTTGGCCCTCTCCTGGATGGGGTTGAGTGCTGGCAGGGTGGTGTTGATGCGTGCGGCCGCGTCGCCAGCCTTGGCCCTGGAGGCACAGCGGCCTGTGGACGAGCTGAGATCATCCAGGTCCAGATCCTGCTCATTAGCCAAGTTCTCCTTCTGCAGGGTTTCATACAGAACATCCGGATGGTTCCAGATCTGGAGGGACGGATGGGAGAGAGACAAGACTCCGGTCATCACCTGACAGCCAGCTCACATGACCCCAACAACGTCCAATAAACACCAAACATTGTTGGCTGCTGGGTTTAGGACGCTTAGAAAGATAACTTCTCACACCTGTTGATGTTTGTTGGTATTTGTTTGGGCAGTGTAAACCGGCCTTGTGAGTATCATTTGTTTTGGAGGTGTACTAAGGTTTATCTAAGCAGATACTTGCACTATCTAAGTAGATACTTGCAGACATGTACTTGCTAGTAGGGCTGCTCGATTATGGCAAAAATCACAATCACGATTGGGATCACGATTATTAAACATTTTAGCAGTTTTGTTCGTTCATCACGGGCGTGGCTCCTGCTCACCTTGCAGCAGACGCAGAAGGCCTTGAGAGGGTTGAGGCCCAGCCAGCCAGAGTTTCCTGCCTCTCTGAAGCGGTTCATGAACTCTGTGTAGAGCGCCCTCTGCAGGGGGGACAGTCTGACCAGGATCACATGCTCGTCCTTGGAGGGCAGCTGGTCCCTCAGCACGTCATGACCACGCCTGCAGGAACCACACAGAACACACTCCTCATCAGCAAGAACCACACAGAACACATTCCTCATCAGCAAGAACCACACAGAACACACTCCTCATCAGCAAGAACCACACAGAACACTCATCAGCAAGAACCAAACAGAACACACTCCTCATCAGCAAGAACCACACAGAACACACTCCTCAGCAGCAAGAACCTCACAGAACACACTCCTCATCAGCAAGAACCTCACAGAACACACTCCTCATCAGCAGGAACCACACAGAACACACTCCTCATCAGCAAGAACCACACAGAACACACTCATCATCAGCAAGAACCACACAGAACACACTCATCATCAGCAAGAACCTCACAGGACACACTCCTCATCAGCAAGAACCACACAGAACACACTCATCATCAGCAAGAACCACACAGAACACACTCATCATCAACCCACTGAGAAGATGGAACTAAAATGTTATGGTTCCCTGTCAGAATTTCAAAGGGCGAGATTTAAACAAGACAACCCAGTTGAGAAGGACCAGACTGGCCCTCACCCCCACCCCCTCCCCCTGACCCCCTCCCCCTGACCTCCTCACCCTAACCCCCTCCCCCTGACCTCCTCACCCTCACCCCCCCCCCTCACCTCTGGACGAACCCCTCCAGCAGGCTGTGCAGTACGTGGCTGCGGTATCGCATCAGGCGCATGTCCTGTGGCGTGCTGTCCATGCACTGGCCGTTCAGGATGGGCCTCTCGAACATGTTGCTGAACTCCTGCCGCGTGCCCAGGAAGTCGGGCCTGACGAAGTCCACCATGCACCAGTACTCGATCAGGTTGTTCTGCAGCGGGTAGCCGGTCAGCACCACGCGGCGCCGGGAGCGGATGTTCTTCAGGGCCTGAGAGGTGCTGGCGTGGTAGTTCTTGATGCGGTGGCCCTCGTCACAGATCACCACGTCTGGGCCGGGACGAGCGATGGCCTTCTCGATCCCTGGAGAGGAGAGAGAGACTGGTTAGCCAGAGACAGACACTAACCCTTCTCTATCCCTGGAGAGGAGAGAGACCGGTTAGCCAGAGACAGACCCTAACCCTTCTCTATCCCTGGAGAGGAGAGAGAGACCGGACATGATGAACGACTGACATGAAGGAAACTCAATCAGATCTGAATCCTGTCCCCCCCCCCTCACCCTTCATGAGCTCCTGTTGTCTGCTCACCCTTCATGAGCTCCTGTTGTCTGTCCTCCTCATCCAGGTCGATGATGATTGGTCCGGTGGGCTTCTTGGACTTCCTCTTCTTTCCCCCCACGAAGCTCTTCTTCAGGGAGAGCAGACGGTACATCTCATATCCCATCAGCAGCACCCCTCCATCCCTGGACCAGTCCTCCACCACCCTGGCCCGGGACACCGTGGTCCTGGAGACACACACACACACACACTCTCATCAGCCTGGTGGTCTCAGAGATGGGAAGTAACATAGTACAAATACTACAATAGGTTGAAAAATATTTGGGGAAAAAAGGTATAAAAACAACAACCAAATGAGCCAGGAGGCAGAGAAGAGGGAAAGGTGCGTACTTGTGTTCGTCGTTGAGGATGTGGACCTTGAAGGAGCGCGGTGTGATGGAGGCTGGGTCACTGTCTGGGGGCAGGGCTTCAGGGGCGGGGAGCCACAGGTTAAACTCAGCCAGCCAGTTCTGCAGCGTGTTCACCTGAGACACACACACACCTGTTACTGTGTGGTACACCTCCAATTACACTATACAGAGTATATACACACACACACTCACCTGTTACTGTGTGGTACAGCTCCAACTACACTATACAGAGTATATACACACACACACACCTGTTACTGTGTGCTACACCTCCAATTACACTATACAGAGTATATACACACACACACACACACCTGTTACTGTGGGGTACACCTCCAATTACACTATACAGAGTGTGCACCTTACACACACACTATACAGAGTGTGCACCTTGCACACACACTATACAGAGTGTGCACCTTGCCCCAACAAACTACTGCCTGTGTTGGTTTGGTGCTTAGTGCCTGCTGGTGTTTGTTGGGGCAGAGTGAGAAGGACAGTTCAGATCTTTCTAAACATCCTAAACCCAACAGTAGAATGTTTGGTGTGTATTGGACATTGTTGGGGCTGTGTGATCTCCCTCTCTTCACGTACACACACACACGTCGCTCCTGTACTCACGGGGACGATGGCCAGCACGGTGTGAGCTTGGGTGTGTTTCAGCAGGATGTCAGTGAAGGAGATGACCTGCAGGGTCTTGCCCAGCCCCATGCTGTGAGCCAGGATGCAGCCGAACCCTGAGCTGCTGCCGTAACGCTCCAGAGACTCCACCAGGTTATCATACAGGAAGCGGATCCCTCCCACCTGGAGGGAGGAGGAGGGGAGGAGGAGGAGAGGAGAGAAGGGGGGGGAGGAGGGGAGAGGAGAGAAGGGGGGGAGGAGGGGAGAGGAGAGAAGGGGGGGAGGAGAGGAGAGGAGGGGAGAAAGATAGATGAATGAATGAAACACGTGGAGGAGCAGGTTAGGAAAAACTGGATTTTGAATGGAACCAAATTCTCACCATGATACACAAAAGATTTGTGTGTGTGTTTCTGTGTGTGTGATTGTAAGGCGAGTGTGAAGGTGTGTAAGAGTCTAACCTGATGGGGTTTGACGGCCCGCGCCAGCTGAGGAGCCAGGAACAGGTCTTCCTCCTCCGCGGGGTGGTTGATGTTGACCAGGACTCGGCCCTCAGCGTCAGGGAGGTTGTGGGCGTCGTTGATGTGAGCACCACTGCTCTCCATGCCCCCCCGCACCCTCCACATCCTCCTCCTCAGACTCACTGCTGATCTGCAGCGCATCCTCGTCTCCAGAGCTCAGCTCGATCACGTCTGGAGGGAGAGGAGGAGGGAGAGGAGAGGAGGAGGGAGAAGAGAGGAGGGCGAGTAGGAGGGAAAGGAGAACATGCTGAACCTCATTTCCATTGACACATCGTCAATTGCGTCGTTGTTGTGGACACCTGTAACACTTCGGCCGTGCTCTTCTCCAACTTACCGCCTCCCATAAACGTGGCTGGGGGCTTGATGTCCTCCTCCTCCTCCTCCTCCTCCTCCTCCCCAGAGCTGCTGTTGCTGCTGTCCAGACAGATGACTTCCTCTCTGGACAGGAAACCAGACACCGCCTGGGGCACCTCCTCTGACTTGCAGGCTGTCTCTTCTGGAGGTGAGACAGTGGAGGGAGGAGATACTGACAGATGTTAATCCGTGGCCAATCCATTGGTGCGTTCTCAAAACACGTGAATCCAAACGTGATGAAGTGGACGGAGGCGTGGAGGCTCACCTGGCTGTGGCTCCGGTACAGGTACAGGTGGGGGTGGGGGGAGGAGGCGGGGGGGGCAGGGAAGTCCTTCCTCTGTTGCTCCAGACGACGACGTCTCTCCATCTCCTCCTGCTGGGCAGTCTGGGTCACTGCCTCCAGCTGGTGCTCTTTCAGCAGCTTCCTGTGGGTCAAAGCAGGGCGTCAGTCTGGGTGTGTGAGAGTGTGGTGTGTGTGTGTGTGTGTGTGAGGGAACAGAACGTGGATGTTTTATCTGGACCCTGTCCTGGAACAACTCCATGAACAGATCTATCATCACTAGGATGGGTCTAAGCAGATCTATCATCACTAGGATGGGTCTAAGCAGATCTATCATCACTAGGATGGGTCTAAGCAGATCTATCATCACTAGGAGGGGTCTAAGCAGATCTATCATCACTAGGATGGGTCTAAGCAGATCTATCATCACTAGGATGGGTCTAAGCAGATCTATCATCACTAGGAGGGGTCTAAGCAGATCTATCATCACTAGGAGGGGTCTAAGCAGATCTATCATCACTAGGATGGGTCTAAGCAGATCTATCATCACTAGGATGGGTCTAAGCAGATCTATCATCACTAGGAGGGGTCTAAGCAGATCTATCATTACTAGAATGAGACTACAGTCAACCCACCACAGAAGGTTTTTAACGAGTGTTACCTGATATTCTTCCTCATGTGTGCTGGCTTGGACAGCTTGGAGGGTTTAGATGATTTGGACGACTTTGAAGACTTTGAAGACTTGGAGGACTTTGAAGACTTGGAGGACTTGGAGGACCTCTGTTTCTTAGACTTGCCCGGTCGGGGCTTGTCTGGGCCTGCCAGGGGCTGGAGGTGGGAGGGGGTGTGGGGTCTGGAGGTGGGCTGGGAGTGGGAGGGGGTGTGGGGTCTGGAGGAGGGCTGGGAGTGAGAGGGGGTGTGGGGTCTGGAGGAGGGCTGGGAGTGAGAGGGGGTGTGGGGTCTGGAGGAGGGCTGGGAGTGTGAGGGGGTGTGGGTGGTGGAGGTGGGCCTGGATGGAGGCTCGGACGAGGAGGGCTCTCCGGAGGGTGAGGAGGCTGAGTCCCGGTCTCCCCCTGGAAGCATCACCCTCCGACTCTGCAGCACTCGTCTGTCCCACTGCGAGGCCGCCCTGCGAGGGAGGGAGGATGGAGTAGAGGACGAGTAAAAGGGTGTTAGGATGGATGGAGAGAGACAGAGGAAGATGGGGTGTATGAAGGAGAGGGTAGAGAGTGACCTGGAACATTGGGGTTATGGTGCGTGTGTCTTATCTTCTCTCTGTCCCTTCTTCACCTCTTGTTTTTCTTCTCGTGTTCTCTCTTCTCTCTTCCCTTCTTCCCTCTGTTTTTTCTTCCTTCGTCGTTTCTCTCTTCCCTTCTTCCCTCTTTTTTTCTTTCTTCTCTTTCTCTCTTCCCCCTTCTTCCCTCTTTTGTTTCTTCCTTCTCTTTTTCTTCTCTTTCTCTCTTCCCTTCTTCCCTCTCTTTTGTTCCTTCCTTCTCTTTCTCTCTTCCCTTCTTCCCCTCTTTTTTTCTTTCTTCTCTTCTTCTGTCCTTCTCTTTCTCGCTTCCTTCTTCCCTCTTTTTTTCTTCCTTCTCTTTTTTCTTCTCTTTCTCTCTTTCCCCTTCTTCCCTCTTTTTTTCTTCCTTCTCTTTCTCTCTTCCCTTCTTCCCTCTTTTTTTCTTTCTTCTCTTTCTCTCTTCCCTTCTTCCCTCTTTTTTTCTTTGCGTCTCTTTCTCTCTTCCCCTTCTTCCCTCTGTTTTTTCTTTCTTCTCTTTCTCTTCTCTTTCTCTCTTCCCTTCTTCCCCTCTTTTTTTCTGTCTTCTGCTTAGCTTTCTTTCGCTTCACTGACACCCACCCCTTTTGCTTCCATAATTACAGTAATGCATGCAGGGATTAACCTATTTTCTTATAATCCGCTTTTTAAAACGTCTCGGTTTTGTAAACATAAAGGCTCAGCTACACCGAGTGTTTCTGTTCTCACTCATAAAAGGGACATTATGTTTCTATAAACAACAGTTGTACACTGCGGAAAATTGTACAAACATTGCTGGAGTTTGCAAACGGTTCTGGATAATTCAGTTCCCTGTTTCCCCTTCAGCGCACCTGTGCAAACTCACTGACGCTTTCTCCTGTTGCTAGCTTGAGTGGATAGTATGTGATTTATCATTGCATATGTTAGTTAATTTACCTACTTTCCATCAGCATAACATACATTTCTTGTTGTTTGTTAGTCCATTGCAGGATTTAAAGTATAGAATGCATCGTTTTCAGAGATTTTATTTCTCAATCGTCAATGACAACAGCGCTTGCTACTTTTACTGTGTGAGTTAGATAAACCTTATCTTTGTAACTGTTGATGTAGCTCAAAACGTACAACCTGAACCCCTTTTTATTTAGTCATTTATCAGACTTATCCAGACGCCCTTTTCCCTCTTGTTTGAAGGGTAGCAACATAGAATCCTAAGTACATCGATCATTGTCATTTTGGGATGATCAACTAAACTCCTTGTAAGAAACAGCATTTTGTGTGAGAGAACGTAATTGATAGCTAGCGGATGTTGTTTAGCTAGCGTACACAATATGCAGAAGTGATGCTTGATTATAGTGAATTAGAACTGAATTATTATTATATTTTTGTTTTTTGTAATTATTATTATTGTGTGTCGTTTTTAATACAGAACTTTACGTTTTTTTGCAGGCACAAATAACCTATATTATTGCACTAAACTATAAGTAGTTGTGTTATAATTTTAGGTTCCTCATCTCAGTTACCCACTGGGAGTTACTCCTGAAAAGCACACCTTGAAAAGTAGCTTCATTCATACATTTATGGTAATCATTGTTTTATTTATTTGCTAATGTATTATGTAACTACAACAATTCTAGCAAAGGTTTTAGCCAATTCAAGGACCGTTATTTTAAGGTTTACACTAAGCTTAGACATTTTCTAGGTCACTGCTTTATCTCCTTCACAAGCTTTTGAAGGACTTTCAAGGTCTGTGCCTGTTTCACCCAAGGCAAAAGTGTGTTGGTTATTAGCTCTTTGACAGTTAGTGTGTGTGTGTGTGTCAGACTTGTGTATTCCTGTGAGAGTGTGTGTGTGTGTGTGTCAGACTTGTGTATTCCTGAGAGAGTGTGTGTGTGTGTGTGTCAGACTTGTGTATTCCTGAGAGAGTGTGTGTGTGTGTGTAAGGCTTGTGTATTCCTGAGAGTGTGTGTGTGTGTGTGTGTGTGTGTGTGTGTGTGTGTGTGTGTGTGTGTGTGTGTGTGTCAGACTTGTGTATTCCTGTGAGAGTGTGTGTGTTGTTCATAGCTAGGCAGCAGGTTCATAGCTAGGCAGCAGGTTCATCGATGCTCTAGGCAGAGACAAGGCATCGGCCAAACCCAGCGGCCACAGACAGACATCACGGCTCCTCCCTCCAGCTACTCACCAGCAATGTCGTCTTCATCGTCTCCATCATTGTCGTCGTCGTCGTCGTCATCATCATCTTCCTCCATCTCCTCCTCCTCTTCATCTTCCACATCCTCCTCCTCTTCCTCGCTGTTGACGCTGGGTTCCAGGTCACTTCCTGAGATCGCCTCTTCTGACATGGCGTCCCGCAGGGCTCCCAGAGCACTACCTACACATCCTCACCAGGGTACCTGTCACAGCACAACACCATTAGACACACATCCTCACCAGGGTACCTGTCACAGCACAACACCATTAGACACACATCCTCACCAGGGTACCTGTCACAGCACAACACCATTAGACAAATCTTCAGCCTTATTCACAAAACCATGTTCCTAACAGAACCATGTTCCTAACAGAACCATGTTCCTAACAGAACCATCTTCTCCACCTCCCCCTTCTTAATAACAACCTAACTAACAAAGCTCTAAGGAAACAGAAAAAGTCAAGAACATAAAAAAAAGAAAGTCAAATGTCAGAGAGCTGATTTGGATCTTAATGTCTAAATGTGTCTGAGAAGCAGCTCCTTTATACCTCTGGGTTGATATAGAACCATGAGATCTCTAAGCCACAATCCTTCATATGTTACACACTGAACACACACTGTACACTGTACACACACGTATGTATGTATGTATGTATATGTAAGTCAAAACAAGAGAGTGAGACTGCCAATTACATACGTGCTCAGTTACGTAACCTCCAAGTGTCACTGGGCCTAGTAGCTGATTCATTACATTGTATTGTAGTTTAACCCATCAGACTGCAGGTCTCTCTGCATCAGTCTGCAGCATCGCTCTACAGACACATCTTCCTGCTCTACAGACACAGCTTCCTCCTCCACAGACACAGCTTCCTCCTCCACAGACACAGCTTCCTCCTCTACCGACACAGCTTCCTCCTCTACAGACTGCAGCATCGCTCTACAGACACATCTTCCTGCTCTACAGACACAGCTTCCTCCTCCACAGACACAGCTTCCTCCTCTACCGACACAGCTTCCTCCTCTACAGACAAAGCTTCCTACTCTACAGACACAGCTTCCTGCTCTACAGACACAGCTTCCTCCTCTACAGACACAGCTTCCTGCTCTACAGACACAGCTTCCTCCTCTACAGACACAGCTTCCTCCTCTACAGACACAGCTTCCTCCTCTACAGACACAGCTTCCTGCTCTACAGACACAGCTTCCTCCTGTACAGACACAGCTTCCTCCTGTACAGACACAGCTTCCTCCTGTACAGACACAGCTTCCTCCTGTACAGACACAGCTTCCTCCTCTACAGACACAGCTTCCTCCTCTACAGACACAGCTTCCTCCTCTACAGACACAGCTTCCTGCTCTACAGACACAGCTTCCTCCTCTACAGACACAGCTTCCTGCTCTACAGACACAGCTTCCTCCTGTACAGACACAGCTTCCTCCTCTACAGACACAGCTTCCTGCTCTACAGACACAGCTTCCTGCTCTACAGACACAGCTTCCTGCTCTACAGACACAGCTTCCTGCTCTACAGACACAGCTTCCTCCTCTACAGACACAGCTTCCTTTTCTACAGACACAGCTTCCTGCTCTACAGACACAGCTTCCTGCTCTACAGACACAGCTTCCTGCAATAGAGACACAGCTTCCTCCTCTACAGACACAGCTTCCTGTTCTACAGACACAGCTTCCTCCTCTACAGACACAGCTCTACAGACACAGCTTCCTCCTCTACAGACACAGCTTCCTGTTCTACAGACACAGCTTCCTCCTCTACAGACACAGCTTCCTGCTCTACAGACACAGCTTCCTCCTCTACAGACACAGCTCTACAGACACAGCTTCCTGCTGTACAGGTTTGCGCTCTGGGCTACCCACACACTGCTGGCAAAAAACTGGGAGCCAATTCTAAGCTAATTTTCGTCCATGCATTGTTCTTATAACAAAATTGAGGACCCGTATGTGGTTCTACATTTAGATGTACATTGGTGTAGTGGATAAAAATACTGTTAGAGCTAAAAATTTCAAATAAATTCCTGTTCTGCCCGTGCTAATAGGAAACCGTCAAATTCAACGAAGATATATAGGTTTTCAATAATACATGCATGTCCAGTATCAAATATTTAGGTCCTTTAGCATTCGTTTATAAAACATTAACAGCATGTCCACGACACTGTGCCGACTATACCATACGATTCCCACGCTTGTCTACCAATTCATATAAACACACGCACGCTCTCCAAGCTTGCAGATGGATAGCAGCTACTTGTAATGGCAGATTAAAAGATAACTAGTATTTGAAGCTAGCACACGCGGACATAAACATGCTAGATGATGTAGTCATGACTTCTACTTGATAAACAACGCACAGTACACTAATGCCCTGGCTTTTGCTAATAGCTAGCTAACAATTACATAACTGTTTGCTGGCTTGCCAATTCGAAAGCCATTCCTTTTAGCCAAGCAATAAGCTAGACGATAACAACGAACAATATTTCCGAGCAAGTTAAAGTTGTGATTTGGGCTCTAATAGCTTGGCTTGCTACATGATACCTGGACATGTTTATGTTACCATGCTAGCTAACGCCATTATTTACCACGGCCACACCACACTGCTAGCCAGCTAGGCTACCTTGCTAGTGATGGTTATCTAATGTTGCATGTTGATTTACGATTTCACAATTAACGTGTCCACTGGCCGACTTTGCTAACTAAATGGTTGAACACAAATCCAACTAAATTGCTCATATGCTATCTAGATAATAGCTGGTAACACATTCAGCTTTCAACCGACAAAACTGAATTAGCTAGGCAAGCGTTACCCAAATAGTTGGCTAGCATAATGCTACACGGTCTCTTGCTAGCTAGTGCTATTCAGGTAGCATCTATTGTCCAGGGAAAGGGTCGGCTAGTCACATTTTCCCACTTGCCACATAAAAGTGCCAAGATGAACTCGTGAAATCAATTAAATATATGCCTACCTGTAGCATTCCCTTTTTAAAGTCCAGTTGCAATGTGCAAACGAGAAATGTATTTTAAACAAACTGTGTTATTATTCCATATCCCTTCACAGTTTCTTCAATGGTAACAATTACAAACGTCCCCCACGCGCAAGGAAAAATAGCGTAAATGAAAGGTTCCGGGCAGGCACTCCACCGTCTGAACAACAGCGAAAACTGTTACGGTAGCTCCACCGTCTTTGATAGCAGGGGCGTGTTGAATGGTACTTTAAGCACTTGTGCACCTTGTTATTAGAGTGAAATGTGTCCGAGAAGCCACCTCAGGCATTTGAAGATGCTGTGTTGGTATGGTGTAACAGCGACATACGTTTTAGGGTCAAACGGTGCTGTTGGTTGTGGGCAATGCACCAACTGCACCTTCCAATTTATTTTATAATATTTTTATGTATTTAAAAACAGTGCACGCACACGAGCGTACACACACAGAACTACATTCACCATATAACTCTTTTAATGCGTTTTGATACCCCACCTTTGACAACCCTCTCTGTCATGAAACATCAATTCGACGACGTAAACGTCGCAGACTGATGACGCACAAGATACGCGTTTGCAGCTCTTTTGTGTTTATTCCGAATTTCCACAATCCACTTTCAATGTTTCATGTGTCTGTCTATAGATTCTAAACAATGCTTTTGATCAACCTAGTAATTCCTATCGATGCGGACCGAGAGAACTCTTAGCCAAATGCAAAGGACTGCGCAAAGATGAACAAAGGGTGGCTTGAACTCGAAAGTGATCCGGGTAAGAAATCAAGCTAACCTAGCTAGCTAGCTCGTTAGCTCACCATTTGTTAGTAACTGCGACAGCAGTAACTTTGGAAATGTATCTTCATGCTAGGTTGCAACGTTGGCAGTAGTCATTTGCTGGATTGTTTACTATTCTCTGAATTGCATGCGACTCTTCTATTGCACTCTAGGTGTAGCTAAGGGTGGCTGGGTTGTGTCTCTCGCACCGTTTTGTCAGTACCCGAGAGATACTGTTTTCAGGTATTACCTCACAAACGTACGATCTGTTCACATTAGATTTGTTTCGTTGGTTGCAGGGCTGTTCACACTGTTGGTGGAAGATTTTGGTATGTAACTTCTGCATTTTGCCCAAAGAGAATGGCATTGTTGTTACCATTTGGGTCACAGAACCTTTACATGTAGGGTCTGCTTTCTAGGTGTGAAAGGAGTTCAAGTAGAGGAGATATACGACCTTCAAAGCAAGTGTCCAAGGTATGAGCAATTGCACTTATTATGTTGTCTGTAGGCTTTGTGTGCACTGTAACCTAGTTAGTATTGTTAGGTTGTTATTGTTTATACCACTGCATGTTTTTGATCAGTTGTCACCATATGTAACCGAGTTGAATTCGTTAAACTCACTCCTCAGTATAAAACCGCCCACCCGCGCTATCGAAGAGCTAGCTTTTGGGTGGCTCAGCTGGCTCCCCTGACTAGCGACGCGAATACATCTGCTACACATGCGTTCATCATGTCACATGCGTTCATCATGTTTCATCCCATCTAACCTCTCTCATCCTCTCCAGCCCCATGTTCTAACCTCTCTCGTCCTCTCCAGCTCCATGTTCTAACCTCTCTCATCCTCTCCAGCCCCATGTTCTAACCTCTCTCATCCTCTCCAGCTCCATGTTCTAACCTCTCTCGTCCTCTCCAGCTCCATGTTCTAACCTCTCTCATCCTCTCCAGCCCCATGTTCTAACCTCTCTCATCCTCTCCAGCTCCATGTTCTAACCTCTCTCATCCTCTCCAGCTCCATGTTCTAACCTCTCTCATCCTCTCCAGCTCCATGTTCTAACCTCTCTCATCCTCTCCAGCTCCATGTTCTAACCTCTCTCATCCTCTCCAGCCCCATGTTCTAACCTCTCTCATCCTCTCCAGCTCCATGTTCTAACCTCTCTCATCCTCTCCAGCTCCATGTTCTAACCTCTCTCATCCTCTCCAGCCCCATGTTCTAACCTCTCTCATCCTCTCCAGCTCCATGTTCTAACCTCTCTCATCCTCTCCAGCTCCATGTTCTAACCTCTCTCATCCTCTCCAGCTCCATGTTCTAACCTCTCTCATCCTCTCCAGCTCCATGTTCTAACCTCTCTCATCCTCTCCAGCTCCATGTTCTAACCTCTCTCATCCTCTCCAGCTCCATGTTCTAACCTCTCTCATCCTCTCCAGCTCCATGTTCTAACCTCTCTCATCCTCTCCAGCTCCATGTTCTAACCTCTCTCATCCTCTCCAGCCCCATGTTCTAACCTCTCTCATCCTCTCCAGCTCCATGTTCTAACCTCTCTCATCCTCTCCAGCTCCATGTTCTAACCTCTCTCATCCTCTCCAGCCCCATGTTCTAACCTCTCTCATCCTCTCCAGCCCCATGTTCTAACCTCTCTCATCCTCTCCAGCCCCATGTTCTAACCTCTCTCGTCCTCTCCAGCCCCATGTTCTAACCTCTCTCATCCTCTCCAGCCCCGTTCTCTCTCCAGCTCCATGTTCTAACCTCTCTCGTCCTCTCCAGCTCCATGTTCTAACCTCTCATCCTCTCCAGCCCCGTTCTCTCTCCAGCTCCATGTTCTAACCTCTCTCGTCCTCTCCAGCTCCATGTTCTAACCTCTCTCATCCTCTCCAGCCCCGTGTTCTAACCTGTCATCCTCTCCAGCTCCATGTTCTAACCTCTCTCATCCTCTCCAGCTCCATGTTCTAGCCTCTCTCATCCTCTCCAGCCCCGTGTTCTCACCTCTCTCATCCTCTCCAGCTCCATGTTCTAACCTCTCTCATCCTCTCCAGCCCCGTGTTCTCACCTCTCTCATCCTCTCCAGCTCCATGTTCTAACCTCTCTCATCCTCTCCAGCCCCGTGTTCTAACCTGTCATCCTCTCCAGCCCCATGTTCTAACCTCTCTCATCCTCTCCAGCCCCATGTTCTAACCTCTCTCATCCTCTCCAGCTCCATGTTCTAACCTCTCATCCTCTCCAGCCCCGTGTTCTAACCTGTCATCCTCTCCAGCCCCGTGTTCTAACCTGTCATCCTCTCCAGCCCCATGTTCTAACCTCTCTCATCCTCTCCAGCTCCATGTTCTAACCTCTCATCCTCTCCAGCCCCGTGTTCTAACCTCTCTCATCCTCTCCAGCTCCATGTTCTAACCTCTCTCATCCTCTCCAGCTCCATGTTCTAACCTCTCTCATCCTCTCCAGCCCCATGTTCTAACCCCTCTCATCCTCTCCAGCCCCATGTTCTAACCTCTCTCATCCTCTCCAGCCCCATGTTCTAACCTCTCTCATCCTCTCCAGCCCGGTGTTCTAACCTCTCTCATCCTCTCCAGCTCCATGTTCTAACCTCTCTCATCCTCTCCAGCTCCATGTTCTAACCTCTCTCATCCTCTCCAGCCCCATGTTCTAACCTCTCTCATCCTCTCCAGCTCCATGTTCTAACCTCTCTCGTCCTCTCCAGCTCCATGTTCTAACCTCTCTCATCCTCTCCAGCTCCATGTTCTAACCTCTCTCATCCTCTCCAGCTCCATGTTCTAACCTCTCTCATCCTCTCCAGCCCCATGTTCTAACCTCTCTCATCCTCTCTAGCTCCATGTTCTAACCTGTCATCCTCTCTAGCTCCATGTTCTAACCTCTCTCATCCTCTCCAGCCCCGTGTTCTAACCTCTCTCATCCTCTCCAGCCCCATGTTCTAACCTCTCTCATCCTCTCCAGCCCCGTTCTCTCTCCAGCTCCATGTTCTAACCTCTCTCGTCCTCTCCAGCTCCATGTTCTAACCTCTCATCCTCTCCAGCCCCGTTCTCTCTCCAGCTCCATGTTCTAACCTCTCTCGTCCTCTCCAGCTCCATGTTCTAACCTCTCTCATCCTCTCCAGCCCCGTGTTCTAACCTGTCATCCTCTCCAGCTCCATGTTCTAACCTCTCTCATCCTCTTCAGCTCCATGTTCTAACCTCTCTCATCCTCTCCAGCCCCGTGTTCTCACCTCTCTCATCCTCTCCAGCTCCATGTTCTAACCTCTCTCATCCTCTCCAGCCCCGTGTTCTCACCTCTCTCATCCTCTCCAGCTCCATGTTCTAACCTCTCTCATCCTCTCCAGCCCCGTGTTCTAACCTGTCATCCTCTCCAGCCCCATGTTCTAACCTCTCTCATCCTCTCCAGCCCCATGTTCTAACCTCTCTCATCCTCTCCAGCTCCATGTTCTAACCTCTCATCCTCTCCAGCCCCGTGTTCTAACCTGTCATCCTCTCCAGCCCCGTGTTCTAACCTGTCATCCTCTCCAGCCCCATGTTCTAACCTCTCTCATCCTCTCCAGCTCCATGTTCTAACCTCTCATCCTCTCCAGCCCCGTGTTCTAACCTCTCTCATCCTCTCCAGCTCCATGTTCTAACCTCTCTCATCCTCTCCAGCTCCATGTTCTAACCTCTCTCATCCTCTCCAGCCCCATGTTCTAACCCCTCTCATCCTCTCCAGCCCCATGTTCTAACCTCTCTCATCCTCTCCAGCCCCATGTTCTAACCTCTCTCATCCTCTCCAGCTCCATGTTCTAACCTGTCATCCTCTCCAGCCCCGTGTTCTAACCTCTCTCATCCTCTCCAGCTCCATGTTCTAACCTCTCTCATCCTCTCCAGCTCCATGTTCTAACCTCTCTCATCCTCTCCAGCCCCATGTTCTAACCTCTCTCATCCTCTCCAGCTCCATGTTCTAACCTCTCTCATCCTCTCCAGCTCCATGTTCTAGCCTCTCTCATCCTCTCCAGCCCTGTGTTCTAACCTCTCTCATCCTCTCCAGCCCCATGTTCTAACCTCTCTCATCCTCTCTAGCTCCATGTTCTAACCTGTCATCCTCTCTAGCTCCATGTTCTAACCTCTCTCATCCTCTCCAGCTCCATGTTCTAACCTCTCTCATCCTCTCCAGCTCCATGTTCTAACCTCTCTCGTCCTCTCCAGCCCCATGTTCTAACCTCTCTCGTCCTCTCCAGCCCCATGTTCTAACCTCTCTCGTCCTCTCCAGCTCCATGTTCTAACCTCTCTCGTCTTCTCCAGCTCCATGTTCTAACCTCTCTCATCCTCTCCAGCTCCATGTTCTAACCTCTCTCATCCTCTCCAGCCCCGTGTTCTAACCTCTCTCATCCTCTCCAGCTCCATGTTCTAACCTCTCTCATCCTCTCCAGCCCGGTGTTCTAACCTCTCTCATCCTCTCCAGCTCCATGTTCTAACCTCTCTCATCCTCTCCAGCCCCATGTTCTAACCTCTCTCATCCTCTCCAGCCCCGTGTTCTAACCTCTCTCATCCTCTCCAGCCCCATGTTCTAACCTCTCTCATCCTCTCCAGCCCCATGTTCTAACCTCTCTCGTCCTCTCCAGCCCCATGTTCTAACCTCTCTCATCCTCTCCAGCCCCGTTCTCTCTCCAGCTCCATGTTCTAACCTCTCTCGTCCTCTCCAGCTCCATGTTCTAACCTCTCATCCTCTCCAGCCCCGTTCTCTCTCCAGCTCCATGTTCTAACCTCTCTCGTCCTCTCCAGCTCCATGTTCTAACCTCTCTCATCCTCTCCAGCCCCGTGTTCTAACCTGTCATCCTCTCCAGCTCCATGTTCTAACCTCTCTCATCCTCTCCAGCTCCATGTTCTAGCCTCTCTCATCCTCTCCAGCCCCGTGTTCTCACCTCTCTCATCCTCTCCAGCTCCATGTTCTAACCTCTCTCATCCTCTCCAGCTCCATGTTCTAACCTCTCTCATCCTCTCCAGCTCCATGTTCTAACCTCTCATCCTCTCCAGCTCCATGTTCTAACCTCTCTCATCCTCTCCAGCTCCATGTTCTAACCTCTCTCATCCTCTCCAGCTCCATGTTCTAACCTCTCTCATCCTCTCCAGCCCCATGTTCTAACCTCTCTCATCCTCTCCAGCTCCATGTTCTAACCTCTCTCATCCTCTCCAGCTCCATGTTCTAGCCTCTCTCATCCTCTCCAGCCCTGTGTTCTAACCTCTCTCATCCTCTCCAGCCCCATGTTCTAACCTCTCTCATCCTCTCTAGCTCCATGTTCTAACCTGTCATCCTCTCTAGCTCCATGTTCTAACCTCTCTCATCCTCTCCAGCTCCATGTTCTAACCTCTCTCATCCTCTCCAGCTCCATGTTCTAACCTCTCTCGTCCTCTCCAGCCCCATGTTCTAACCTCTCTCGTCCTCTCCAGCCCCATGTTCTAACCTCTCTCGTCCTCTCCAGCTCCATGTTCTAACCTCTCTCGTCTTCTCCAGCTCCATGTTCTAACCTCTCTCATCCTCTCCAGCTCCATGTTCTAACCTCTCTCATCCTCTCCAGCCCCGTGTTCTAACCTCTCTCATCCTCTCCAGCTCCATGTTCTAACCTCTCTCATCCTCTCCAGCCCGGTGTTCTAACCTCTCTCATCCTCTCCAGCTCCATGTTCTAACCTCTCTCATCCTCTCCAGCCCCATGTTCTAACCTCTCTCATCCTCTCCAGCCCCGTGTTCTAACCTCTCTCATCCTCTCCAGCCCCATGTTCTAACCTCTCTCATCCTCTCCAGCCCCATGTTCTAACCTCTCTCGTCCTCTCCAGCCCCATGTTCTAACCTCTCTCATCCTCTCCAGCCCCGTTCTCTCTCCAGCTCCATGTTCTAACCTCTCTCGTCCTCTCCAGCTCCATGTTCTAACCTCTCATCCTCTCCAGCCCCGTTCTCTCTCCAGCTCCATGTTCTAACCTCTCTCGTCCTCTCCAGCTCCATGTTCTAACCTCTCTCATCCTCTCCAGCCCCGTGTTCTAACCTGTCATCCTCTCCAGCTCCATGTTCTAACCTCTCTCATCCTCTCCAGCTCCATGTTCTAGCCTCTCTCATCCTCTCCAGCCCCGTGTTCTCACCTCTCTCATCCTCTCCAGCTCCATGTTCTAACCTCTCTCATCCTCTCCAGCCCCGTGTTCTCACCTCTCTCATCCTCTCCAGCTCCATGTTCTAACCTCTCTCATCCTCTCCAGCCCCGTGTTCTAACCTGTCATCCTCTCCAGCCCCATGTTCTAACCTCTCTCATCCTCTCCAGCCCCATGTTCTAACCTCTCTCATCCTCTCCAGCTCCATGTTCTAACCTCTCATCCTCTCCAGCCCCGTGTTCTAACCTGTCATCCTCTCCAGCCCCGTGTTCTAACCTGTCATCCTCTCCAGCCCCATGTTCTAACCTCTCTCATCCTCTCCAGCTCCATGTTCTAACCTCTCATCCTCTCCAGCCCCGTGTTCTAACCTCTCTCATCCTCTCCAGCTCCATGTTCTAACCTCTCTCATCCTCTCCAGCTCCATGTTCTAACCTCTCTCATCCTCTCCAGCCCCATGTTCTAACCCCTCTCATCCTCTCCAGCCCCATGTTCTAACCTCTCTCATCCTCTCCAGCCCCATGTTCTAACCTCTCTCATCCTCTCCAGCCCGGTGTTCTAACCTCTCTCATCCTCTCCAGCTCCATGTTCTAACCTCTCTCATCCTCTCCAGCTCCATGTTCTAACCTCTCTCATCCTCTCCAGCCCCATGTTCTAACCTCTCTCATCCTCTCCAGCTCCATGTTCTAACCTCTCTCGTCCTCTCCAGCTCCATGTTCTAACCTCTCTCATCCTCTCCAGCTCCATGTTCTAACCTCTCTCATCCTCTCCAGCTCCATGTTCTAACCTCTCTCATCCTCTCCAGCCCCATGTTCTAACCTCTCTCATCCTCTCTAGCTCCATGTTCTAACCTGTCATCCTCTCTAGCTCCATGTTCTAACCTCTCTCATCCTCTCCAGCCCCGTGTTCTAACCTCTCTCATCCTCTCCAGCCCCATGTTCTAACCTCTCTCATCCTCTCCAGCCCCGTTCTCTCTCCAGCTCCATGTTCTAACCTCTCTCGTCCTCTCCAGCTCCATGTTCTAACCTCTCATCCTCTCCAGCCCCGTTCTCTCTCCAGCTCCATGTTCTAACCTCTCTCGTCCTCTCCAGCTCCATGTTCTAACCTCTCTCATCCTCTCCAGCCCCGTGTTCTAACCTGTCATCCTCTCCAGCTCCATGTTCTAACCTCTCTCATCCTCTTCAGCTCCATGTTCTAACCTCTCTCATCCTCTCCAGCCCCGTGTTCTCACCTCTCTCATCCTCTCCAGCTCCATGTTCTAACCTCTCTCATCCTCTCCAGCCCCGTGTTCTAACCTGTCATCCTCTCCAGCCCCATGTTCTAACCTCTCTCATCCTCTCCAGCCCCATGTTCTAACCTCTCTCATCCTCTCCAGCTCCATGTTCTAACCTCTCATCCTCTCCAGCCCCGTGTTCTAACCTGTCATCCTCTCCAGCCCCGTGTTCTAACCTGTCATCCTCTCCAGCCCCATGTTCTAACCTCTCTCATCCTCTCCAGCTCCATGTTCTAACCTCTCATCCTCTCCAGCCCCGTGTTCTAACCTCTCTCATCCTCTCCAGCTCCATGTTCTAACCTCTCTCATCCTCTCCAGCTCCATGTTCTAACCTCTCTCATCCTCTCCAGCCCCATGTTCTAACCCCTCTCATCCTCTCCAGCCCCATGTTCTAACCTCTCTCATCCTCTCCAGCCCCATGTTCTAACCTCTCTCATCCTCTCCAGCCCTGTGTTCTAACCTCTCTCATCCTCTCCAGCTCCATGTTCTAACCTCTCTCATCCTCTCCAGCTCCATGTTCTAACCTCTCTCATCCTCTCCAGCCCCATGTTCTAACCCCTCTCATCCTCTCCAGCCCCATGTTCTAACCTCTCTCATCCTCTCCAGCTCCATGTTCTAACCTCTCTCATCCTCTCTAGCTCCATGTTCTAACCTCTCTCATCCTCTCCAGCTCCATGTTCTAACCTCTCTCATCCTCTCCAGCCCCGTTCTCTCTCCAGCTCCATGTTCTAACCTCTCTCGTCCTCTCCAGCCCCGTTCTCTCTCCAGCTCTATGTTCTAACCTCTCTCGTCCTCTCCAGCCCCGTGTACGGCTTCATCTTCCTGTTCAAGTGGATTGAGGAACGCCGGTCCCGGAGGAAGGTGTCCACCCTGGTGGACGAGACCTCGGTTATCGACGATGACATCGTCAACGACATGTTCTTTGCCCACCAGGTGAGAGTTAGGGTTAGGGCTTCTCAGTCATAGGGGGACAGGGTTAGGGCTTCTCAGTCATAGGGGGACAGGGTTAGGGCTTCTCAGTCATAGGGGGACAGGGTTAGGGCTTCTCAGTCATAGGGGGACAGGGTTAGGGCTTCTCAGTCATAGGGGGACAGGGTTAGGGCTTCTCAGTCATAGAGGGACAGGGTTAGGGCTTCTCAGTCATAGGGGGACAGGGTTAGGGCTTCTCAGTCATAGGGGGACAGGGTTAGGGCTTCTCAGTCATAGGGGGACAGGGTTAGGGCTTCTCAGTCATAGGGGGACAGGGTTAGGGCTTCTCAGTCATAGGGGGACAGGGTTAGGGCTTCTCAGTCATAGGGGGACAGAGTTAGGGCTTATCAGTCATAGAGGGACAGGGTTAGGGCTTCTCAGTCATAGGGGGACAGAGTTAGGGCTTATCAGTCATAGAGGGACAGGGTTAGGGCTTCTCAGTCATAGGGGGACAGAGTTAGGGCTTATCAGTCATAGAGGGACAGGGTTAGGGCTTCTCAGTCATAGGGGGACAGGGTTAGGGCTTCTCAGTCATAGGGGGACAGGGTTAGGGCTTCTCAGTCATAGGGGGACAGGGTTAGGGCTTCTCAGTCATAGGGGGACAGGGTTAGGGCTTCTCAGTCATAGGGGGACAGGGTTAGGGCTTCTCAGTCATAGGGGGACAGGGTTAGGGCTTCTCAGTCATAGGGGGACAGGGTTAGGGCTTCTCAGTCATAGGGGGACAGGGTTAGGGCTTCTCAGTCATAGGGGGACAGGGTTAGGGCTTCTCAGTCATAGGGGGACAGGGTTGTTACTCATTGAGACTAACAGAAAAGATCTCAAGAGGGTTAGGGTTAGTATGTAACCCCAAGGGGAAAAATGTAAGGCTATCTCAGGAGTACCACACGAGCCTGCGCTACTAGAGACCAGATGCCATGTTGTACCCAGTGTGTGTTCTGTAACTGTGGTCAGCTTGATGGAAGAGAGCCCTGTGTTTCAGCTCATCCCTAACTCCTGTGTTTCAGCTCATCCCTAACTCCTGTGTTTCAGCTCATCCCTAACTCTTGTGTTTCAGCTCATCCCTAACTCTTGTGTTTCAGCTCATCCCTAACTCCTGTGTTTCAGCTCATCCCTAACTCCTGTGTTTCAGCTCATCCCTAACTCTTGTGTTTCAGCTCATCCCTAACTCCTGTGTTTCAGCTCATCCCTAACTCCTGTGTTTCAGCTCATCCCTAACTCCTGTGTTTCAGCTCATCCCTAACTCCTGTGTTTCAGCTCATCCCTAACTCCTGTGTTTCAGCTCATCCCTAACTCCTGTGTTTCAGCTCATCCCTAACTCCTGTGTTTCAGCTCATCCCTAACTCCTGTGTTTCAGCTCATCCCTAACTCCTGTGTTTCAGCTCATCCCTAACTCCTGTGTTTCAGCTCATCCCTAACTCCTGTGTTTCAGCTCATCCCTAACTCCTGTGTTTCAGCTCATCCCTAACTCCTGTGTTTCAGCTCATCCCTAACTCCTGTGTTTCAGCTCATCCCTAACTCTTGTGTTTCAGCTCATCCCTAACTCCTGTGTTTCAGCTCATCCCTAACTCCTGTGTTTCAGCTCATCCCTAACTCCTGTGTTTCAGCTCATCCCTAACTCCTGTGTTTCAGCTCATCCCTAACTCCTGTGTTTCAGCTCATCCCTAACTCCTGTGTTTCAGCTCATCCCTAACTCCTGTGTTTCAGCTCATCCCTAACTCCTGTGTTTCAGCTCATCCCTTACTCCTGTGTTTCAGCTCATCCCTAACTCCTGTGTTTCAGCTCATCCCTAACTCGTGTGCGACCCATGCTCTACTGAGCGTGCTCCTGAACTGCAGCGGGGTGGAACTGGGAACCACCCTGAGCCGCATGAAGGCTTTTACCCACGGCTTCAGTCCTGAGGTGACTATACACACACACACACACACACACACACACACACACACACACACACACACACACACACACACACTGTCTGTCTCTCTCTCTCTTTTACCCAGGGCTTCAGTCCTGAGGTGACTATACACACACACACACACACACACACACACACACTTTGGTCTGTCTCTCTCTCTCTCTCTCTCTCTGTCTCTCTCTCTGTCTCTTTCTCTTTTACCCAGGGCTTCAGTCCTGAGGTGACTATACACACACACACACACACACACACACTTTGGTCTCTCTCTCTGTCTCTCTCTCTCTTTCTCTCTTTTACCCAGGGCTTCAGTCCTGAGGTGACTATACACACACACACACACACTTTGGTCTCTCTCTCTCTCTTCTGTTGCACTTTCGTATTTTTGCAGTGAGAAGTCATGCCTGATAGTTGTTGTTCTTCTCCTGTTAGAGTAAAGGTTATGCTATTGGCAACGCCCCAGAACTGGCCAAGGCACACAACAGCCATGCACGGTAGGGGTTTCTTATACTTCATGATCTCAGAGAAATGTTTGTAGAAGCTTCACAACAGTACAAGTCACCCTCCACTCTGGTATTATAACTAGACGGTGCAGTGTTTCCCACAGATTAGAACACAATCTGAGGCGGCGGCGGGGAGGTTCGTTACACAGAGCGTTACATATCACTTTTTTTAATTAAGTATATATATATGTATTATGTTGGATGTTGTCGTCCTCTCCTGCTCTTTCTTCAATGCCTAATGAATCTATCTCTCTCTCCCTGACCCTGTCGTTCTGTTTGAGCAGCACTGGTTGAAGCCTGAAAATATAGTAAACAATTTCTGCATATATGCAGGTAGCAACGCTAGAGCATATAATTAGTCTATGTGTGGGAAACACTGCGGTATAATAATAACTAATTCAACATAACAAACATGCTGTTAAGCTGCTGGTCTTTTTTTATGCAAATAAAGGAGGAATGTAGCATCTCTTGTCAGTTTCTCAAGTCTTTGTTCCTGTTCCTGTTTCCATGGAGACCGGAGCCCAGGCACCTTCCGGAGAAGCAGAATGGGATCAGTGCCGTGAGGACCATGGAGGCCTTCCACTTCGTCAGCTACGTGCCAATCAAAGACCGGCTGTTTGAGCTGGACGGACTCAAGACATACCCTATAGACCACGGTAAGGAGGCCAGTGTCTCTGTCCTGAGGGGTGTAGAGGGACAGTGTGTGTTCTCTGTCTCTCAGGTCAGACAGTGTGTGTCTCTCAGGTCAGACAGTGTGTGTTCTCAGGTCAGACAGTGTGTGTTCTCTGTCTCTCAGGTCAGACAGTGTGTGTCTCTCAGGTCAGACAGTGTGTGTCTCTCAGGTCAGACAGTGTGTGTTCTCAGGTCAGACAGTGTGTGTCTCTCAGGTCAGACAGTGTGTGTCTCTCAGGTCAGACAGTGTGTGTCTCTCAGGTCAGACAGTGTGTGTCTCTCAGGTCAGACAGTGTGTGTTCTCTCAGGTCAGACAGTGTGTGTTCTCAGGTCAGACAGTGTGTGTTCTCAGGTCAGACAGTGTGTGTCTCTCAGGTCAGACAGTGTGTGTTCTCTGTCTCTCAGGTCAGACAGTGTGTGTTCTCTCAGGTCAGACAGTGTGTGTTCTCTCAGGTCAGACAGTGTGTGTCTCTCAGGTCAGACAGTGTGTGTTCTCTCAGGTCAGACAGTGTGTGTCTCTCAGGTCAGACAGTGTGTGTCTCTCAGGTCAGACAGTGTGTGTTCTCTCAGGTCAGACAGTGTGTGTTCTCAGGTCAGACAGTGTGTGTTCTCTCAGGTCAGACAGTGTGTGTTCTCTGTCTCTCAGGTCAGACAGTGTGTGTTCTCTCAGGTCAGACAGTGTGTGTTCTCAGGTCAGACAGTGTGTGTTCTCAGGTCAGACAGTGTGTGTTCTCTGTCTCTCAGGTCAGACAGTGTGTGTCTCTCAGGTCAGACAGTGTGTGTTCTCTGTCTCTCAGGTCAGACAGTGTGTGTCTCTCAGGTCAGACAGTGTGTGTCTCTCAGGTCAGACAGTGTGTGTTCTCTGTCTCTCAGGTCAGACAGTGTGTGTTCTCTCAGGTCAGACAGTGTGTGTCTCTCAGGTCAGACAGTGTGTGTCTCTCAGGTCAGACAGTGTGTGTCTCTCAGGTCAGACAGTGTGTGTCTCTCAGGTCAGACAGTGTGTGTTCTCTGTCTCTCAGGTCAGACAGTGTGTGTCTCTCAGGTCAGACAGTGTGTGTCTCTCAGGTCAGACAGTGTGTGTCTCTCAGGTCAGACAGTGTGTGTCTCTCAGGTGTTGAATGTGTGTTTGCATCCTCAGGGCCCTGGGGAGAAGAGGAGGAATGGACAGACAAGGCCCGGCGGGTCATCATGGAGCGGATCGGACTGGCTACAGCCGGGTGAGTCTGGGCAGAGTTACTCACGGGGCAGAGGGTCTAGCTAACTTCACACGTGCTCTAACCCCCTCCTCCTGTCCTCCTCAGAGAGCCGTACCACGACATCCGCTTCAACCTGATGGCGGTGGTTCCAGACCGGAGGGTGAAGTACGAGTCCAAGCTGGAGATCCTGAAGAAGAACCGGCAGACTGTTCTGGAGGGACTGCAACAGGTCAGCCTGGCACACACACACACGTACATACGCACACACACACGCCTAGCATACACACACCACCACGCAGCCGTGTCGGGACAGGAAGATGAGCGTTGTGTGACAGACTGGAATGTTCTTCCTGTTGTCACCCAGCTGATCCGACTCACCCAGCCTGAGCTGGTTCAGGACAAGAAGCCGCAGGACTCCTCCCCCTCCGGGGACACGCCCACCATCAAGAAGGAGGTGGAGCCTGAGCCTGTCACCTCAGAACAGACTCCCTCAGGTAAACGAGTAGACAGGGGGAGGGGTAAATGGAGAGGGAGGGAGAGGGGAGGGAGTCATGCACATGATGGTGTCAGGTACACGGCCTGCCCAGTGTTGATCCAGGCTGATGTGTTGTGTCTCCAGGCCCAGGAGGAGGGCATGCGGCCCCGGCCCCTGCCCCTCCCCCTGCCCCGCCCCAGGCCCCTCCCCAGGCCCCGGCCCTGCGCAGCTCCTCAGGACGGGCCCGAGCAGCAGGGAAGACCCCCGCACCTCCAGCAGCTCCCCCCGCCAGCAGCCCCCTCGTCCAGCGCCTCCCCGCCTTCCTGGACAACCACAACTACGCCAAGTCTCCCATGCAGGTGTGTGTGACGCCTTCTAGGTGCATGTGGCAAGAGCTCTGAATATGGGAATCTAAAATATCTAAACCAGTAGGTGTGTTGGGATTGGCTGGTCTGTGTGATTGACAGGAGGAGGAGGACCTGGCTGCAGGGCGCTCTCGGGGGGCGGGGCCTCGAGGGGCGGGGCCTCCACAGCCCTCTTACTCGGACGAGGAGGACGACTACGAGGAAGAGGAGGAGGAGGTGGCGGGCCCAGCTGCCATGCCCAGCAGGTTAGCATCTGTTAGCATCTGTGCATAGCTATATACATACACAACTGTTAGCATCTCTGGATAGCTATAAACCTACAGTATGTACATAAATAGTATATATGGCTAAATACCAACAGTATATACTTTTACCATTTCTGAATAGCTGTTAACCTACAGCAGAGATGGCAAAAAAACACACATCCTTCACTCAAGTAGAAGTACAGATACTCATGTTTAAAGACACCGGTAAAAGTTTAAGTACTGACTACACCTTTTCACTCAAGTTAAAGTAAAGAAATGTGGGCTCTGACATACTTAAGTAAAAAGTAGCCATTACTACTACCTGTTTTAGTGTCTTGCGGTAATTGGACCTCACATCATATTAATACATTAATACAAAAATACACTAATGCAGCGCATTCGTCAGGAATTTTTTATGATTTTAGACAATTTCAAACATTACAAAAATTCAACCATAAAAAATTCTACCCAAAAATTGGAGCCAAAAAAATTGAGCCTATAAAGTTCGACCCTCAAATTCGAGCCAAAAAAAATTGAGCTGAAAAAATTCAACCATAATAAATTCGACCCTATCAAATTCGAGCCGAAAATTTTCAAGCAGAAAAAATTTGAGGCCAAAAAATGAGACCCTCTAAATTTAGAACCAATAAAATTAGAACCTATAAAATTCAACCCTATCAAATTAGAGCCGAAAATTTTCCTGCTGAAAAAAATCGAGCATATCAAATTCGACCCGAAAATTTTCCATCTGAAAAAATTGGAGCCAAAAAAATTGGAGCCTATAAAGTTCGAGCCTATCAAATTGGAGCCAAAAAAATTCGAGCCAAGAAAATTTGAGCTGAAAAAATTCGAGCCCAAAAAATGAGACCCTCAAAAATTAGAACCCAAAAAAATTGAACCTATAAAATTGGAGCCTATCAAATGCCTATCCTGCAGAAAAAATTCGAGCATATCAAATTCGAGCTGAAAAATTGCCAGCGGAAAAAAATTGAGCCTATCAAATTCGACCATCTCTGCTAAGCCCTATACCTACAGTACAGTATATACTATTAGTGATACAGTTGCCCCACACCACTAATGACTAGCTGTCTCCTCTGGATGGGACCTGTCAGGTTCCGGCGCAAGGCTGGCCTCCGTCCTCGGCCTGGAGGGGGCCCGTCGGGGGGCCCGCTGGCCCTGAACGTCCTGACGGAGAAGTTGAAGAAGGAGGTGCAACTCCAGGACGCCATGACCACGCCGCTCTCCGTCCGCACCGAGGGCCGCAGCGGCGGGATCAGCATCACGGCGGCGTCACAGCCCTCGCCCACACCCAGCAACGAGAGCACCGACACCGCCTCCGAGATCGGCAGCGCCTTCAACTCCCCGCTACGCTCCCCGGCTCGCTCCCAGGCGGCCACGCGGCCCTCCAGCCCCGTGGCCTCACACCTGACACGCGTGCTGTTTGGGGAGGACGACGGGCAGCGTCTGGACGCCCGGCACCACCGCGCTGTGCGAGAGCTGGGACCCTCCGTCTGCACCGCCCTGCTGCACCTGCAGGAGAACGGAGTCCTCTACGCCCTGCCTCCACCTGGTACGTACGCCCTGCCTCCACCTTGTATACATGCCCTGCCTCTGTACCCTGCCTCCACCTTGTATACATGCCCTGCCTCTGTACCCTGCCTCCACCTTGTATACATGCCCTGCCTCTGTACCCTGCCTCCACCTTGTATACATGCCCTGCCTCTGTACCCTTCCTCCACCTTGTACAAGCCCTGCCTCCAATATTCATAACTTCTTCCTGTTCCTCCACAGCAGGGACGTCATTGGACGAGCCCAAGGCAGCCCCTCCCCCAGAGAAGAGTGAGCAGGAGGGAACCCCCGGAGCGGGGGAGGGGGGGCTGGGGGAGGTGAAGGAGGAGGACACCAAAGAGGGGCTGGAGGTCAAACCCTGCAAGGTCGTCTCCACGGAAACCACAGGAAGCAGCAAACCTTCTGGGGAGAAATACAATCCTAAAGTTAGTCTGGTTCTGCTCCTGAAGTTAGTCTGGAATTACATGCTGTGTTATTATGAGAATAATGCATGTCTCCTCCTGTGAGAACAGCCTCTCACTTCTCAGTCCTGGGTCTGACTCCAGTCAGAGGCAGTGTGAGGCAGTGCGTTAGAGGTCTGACTCCAGTCAGAGGCAGTGTGAGGCAGTGCGTTAGAGGTCTGACTCCAGTCAGAGGCAGTGTGAGGCAGTGCGTTAGAGGTCTGACTCCAGTCAGAGGCAGTGTGAGGCAGTGCTAGTTAGAGGTATGACTCCAGTCTGAGAGTGAGGCAGTGCTAGTTAGAGGCATGACTCCAGTCTGAGAGTGAGGCAGTGCGTTAGAGGTCTGACTCCAGTCAGAGGCAGTGCTAGTTAGAGGCATAACTCCAGTCTGAGAGTGAGGCAGTGCGTTAGAGGTCTGACTCCAGTCAGAGGCAGTGTGAGGCAGTGCTAGTTAGTGGCATAACTCCAGTCTGAGAGTGAGGCAGTGCTAGTCAGAGGCATGACTCCAGTCTGAGAGTGAGGCAGTGCTAGTTAGAGGCATGACTCCAGTCTGAGGCAGTGCTAGTTAGAGGCATGACTCCAGTCAGAGGCAGTGTGAGGCAGTGCTAGTTAGAGGTCTGACTCCAGTCAGAGGCAGTGTGAGGCAGTGCGTTAGAGGTCTGACTCCAGTCAGAGGCAGTGTGAGGCAGTGCGTTAGAGGCATGACTCCAGTCTGAGAGTGAGGCAGTGCTAGTTAGAGGCATGACTCCAGTCTGAGAGTGAGGCAGTGCTAGTTAGAGGTCTGACTCCAGTCAGAGGCAGTGCTAGTTAGAGGCATAACTCCAGTCTGAGAGTGAGGCAGTGCGTTAGAGGTCTGACTCCAGTCAGAGGCAGTGTGAGGCAGTGCTAGTTAGTGGCATAACTCCAGTCTGAGAGTGAGGCAGTGCTAGTCAGAGGCATGACTCCAGTCTGAGAGTGAGGCAGTGCTAGTTAGAGGCATGACTCCAGTCTGAGGCAGTGCTAGTTAGAGGCATGACTCCAGTCTGAGGCAGTGTGAGGCAGTGCTAGTTAGAGGCATGACTCCAGCTGTTGTGTTTGTTTGCAGGAGCTGCTGGCCCTCCTGCGGTGTGTGGAGGCTGACATCGCCAGCTACGAAGTCTTCCTGAAGGAGGAGGTGGAGAAGAGGAAAAAATACAAAGTTTGTTTGCATATCAACTCTTCTGTGTCACTTTGCTGGTGGTTTGGCTTAAACGCGTGTTTATTGAAACTCACGGTTGACTGCCACATAAACACGTGATGTATGAAACATGTGAGCCAGATATGAAACAATATTGGATAAAAGAATAAATGTATAGGGATTTGAACCTGATGATGTTTTGACTCCTAGATTGATGACCAGAGGAGAACACACAATTATGATGAGTTCATCTGCACGTTCATCTCCATGCTGGCCCAGGAAGGTAAGATCACCCGCATCTCTCCTCAAGGCTGTTCCCTTCCTGTACCCTGTCCCCCTCCGCCCCCCTCTCTCCTCCAGGCTGTACCCTCTCCCCCTCCGTCTCCCTCTCTCCTCAAGGCTGTTCCCTTCCTGTACCCTCTCCCCCTCCGTCCCCCTCTCTCCTCAAGGCTGTTCCCTTCCTGTGCCCTCTCCCCCTCCGTCCCCCTCTCACATCCCTCCTGACTCCAGCAGTCCCATGACAGAGCGGTGTGTTTTGAGATCAGGGCAGGAAGAGGCTCGCAGCCTAACACTCTCCCAGCCTTATTATCATGCCGTGTGCGCTGGAGTGTCAGGTCAATCGATGATTTGAGTATCAAACTTCTCTTGTGGTGTTTTCATTTCTGTCTCTATTAAGCCTAACCCTATCAGTGTGTTAGGACCTCTTGGGTAACAAACCTTCCAATGTCAACATGACTCCAGCGTTTTGTAAACAAGGAGGGATGTTTCAGTTAGCGGTTGGGCAATAAAATGTTTCTGGGAGTGCTACGAAACCTTAGAAAATGTTGCCAGTCTATCTAGTCTGCTTCCTGACCCAGTGCGGGTGTAATCCCAGGGTGGAGGTAATCCCAGTGTGGGTGTAATCCCAGGGTGGGGGTAATCCCAGTGCGGGTGTAATCCCAGTGTGGGGGTAATCCCAGGGTGGGTGTCATTCCCCCGAGGCAAGTAGGGTGAAGTACCTTGCCCAAGGAAACGTCATTGGCACGGCCGGGAATCGAACCAGCAACCTTCTGATTAATAGCCCAATTCCCTAACCGCTCAGCCATCTGACTCCCATGGTGTAATCCCAGTGTGGGGGTAATCCCAGTGTGGGTGTAATCCCGGCCTTCAACCAGGCAGTGGGGATGGAACGCAGCAGCTGCTTTTCTGCATTTTAAACATGCATTTCTATGTCTCATGAATTTTCTATAGTTCATGAATATGGATGTGCTGTTTTACAAATCTATGAAGCGAAACATCTTTGTATCTGTTCTTCCTCCCCCATCTCTCTTTCCTCTCATCTTATTGCTTTTCAATTTCTCTTCCTCCATCTCTCATACCGTTCTTCATTCTTTCATTTGATATCGCTTCTCCATCCCTCCTCTCCCATTCTCCCTCCCTCTTCCTCTCCCCTCCTTCTAATTGTTTGATGTCTCTCTCTCCCATCCTCCTTCTCATCTCTCTCTCCCTTCGTCTCTCTCTCTCCCCTCCTCCTCCTCCTCTGCAGGTATGCTGGCCAGCCTGGTGGAGCAGAATATCTCGGTGCGGCGGCGTCAGGGAGTCAGCATCGGCCGACTGCACAAACAGAGGAAGCCAGACCGCAGGAAGCGTTCGAGACCCTACAAGGCCAAGCGCCAGTGACCAATCACAGCCCTCCGTACTGTTGGGGCTACTCATGCGTTAGGTAGAGAACTAAGCTCTCTGAAGATACAGGAAGTGGCTTCTCTAGGATCATGTGTACCGTTCCTATCATGTTGGTCTCCTTGGAAACATCCGCTTCTCCTGTGTCACGATGATCTGGAGGTGCAGGAGGATCTCTCCTGTGTCACGATGATCTGGAGGTTCAGGAGGATCTCTCCTGTGTCACGATGATCTGGAGGTTCAGGAGGATCTGTCCTGTGTCACGATGATCTGGAGGTGCAGGAGGATCTCTCCTGTGTCACGATGATCTGGAGGTTCAGGAGGATCTGTCCTGTGTCACGATGATCTGGAGGTTCAGGAGGATCTGTCCTGTTCCACGAACTGGGACGTCTGCTCCTTTATGAATGTCTTAAGTAACAACTCTCAATCCAGTGTAAATGAGTGAGGTGTCATTCAGATTAGACGCATTTTAAGGACAGGATCAAGTGGCTCCGAACCTGTGTTGAGAGGTTTGTCAGGAAGGATGAATTCTGTGGTTTTGTATATATGAACTTGTTGGTGTTATCTCTGCATTGTAACTCTTGTACCATGGCCACACAGTGGTTCCCTTCGAACCACGTCACGTATAATTCCAATAAAGTCCACTTCTGCACTGCTGACTTAACATCTCAACACCACAAGGTTGTGGGTGGATTGATTTGAGGGACACTTCAAATAAGAACTTGTTGACTGGATATAGTGGATGTTATTTTAGCAGTCTGTGGCTGACATGGTTGTTTATTTGGGGAATACTAGCTACGTTTTGGACAGAATGGATCCAATGATTTGTATTTTAATTTGGTACAGCAGTCACTAGGATTGTCCCGGATGTAGTGACACTCTGTGTCCGCTAGATAGAGCTGCAGCACCAGGAGATGTTCACGTGCAGCTATATTGTCGGTATCTATGGTGACACAGTCTATATCTGAGGCCCAATACAGCTGCTTTAAACTCGTTTAACTTCAGATGTGTCTTCAAATATTATTCAATTTGCATCAAATAATTTATTTATCGTAATGTCATTTATCGATCATATATCTGTCTATGCGTGGCACAGTGTGTCTGCATACATGAATATAGAAGCACTTATTAACGCGTATAGTTGGGTGTCGCTTCGATGGCATGACAACCTGCGTCAGCAGTTTTTGTCAATTGTGTCTACAGTAGGCTATACATATTGATCTTGCCCTCCCTCAAAAAGCTTTTGCGTTTTGCCAGGCAATCTTTGTAAATAAGAATTTTGTTCTTAAATGATTTTGCCTGGTTAAATAAAGGTTAAATAAAATAAATTAGTTGCCGCCTGCACATAGGCCTAACGCTATTAGACTCCCAAGTTGAAACCCCGATGCCCAGTCCTAAGCACAGTCTGTTTTCTTTCTGTAAAACATTTTTGAAATATATTTTCTGTATAATTGAACGTTGTGATGTACGTGTTCGCCGTGTGTTATTGGGCTATGAATATCGATTAACGAAAAGGAATTCTCTTTTCAACAAAATATGTACCTATAAATGATTGTCATCGTGCAAACTAACAACGGTAACCCGGTGTCCGCGACGCAGAGTTCCACTACTGTGATTCTTCATGGTGAAGGTCTTTAACCAGTGAGCTTGTCGTGCAGCTTGTCGGTTTGACCGTCTAATCTCTTTAAACCCGGCGTCGCTGTCACACCACAAGCCCAGGAGCTGATTGCTACAAGTGCAGCCAAAGGCAGAACGCGACCGGGCTGACTTTGCACGTTTCTACGGTTCATATGGCTTGTATTAGTGGTTTCAATGAATGTGAAAGTTATCAAGAGTAGATGGGCCGACAGACATTTGAATATTATTGCTTGCATTTTTTTGGTGTCACAATTAATATTTGGTGGCGGTTTCTCCGTCCCCAGTCTAACGTGCCTGGGCCTCGAGCCTGACTGATCTCACACTCGGATGTAGGGCACGCGCACGTAGAATCACTCCCACTCCTTGCGTCAGCGCGCGTGCTCTGTCACCCTTTTCCGCGCGTGCTCCGTGGAGGATGCTGAATTGTAGGTGATGATGGCGGAAGGAAAAGCAGCGCTGAGTTCTATCTGAGTGTTTTATACAACAGTAGAACCCTCTTCAACATCGTTTCTCGCCTTCGAATCATCCAGAAACGATGGGGAACGAAGCCAGCCTCGAGGGAGAGGCCCAGGCGGGCCAGCCCGGTTCCGCTGTACCGGCTACCGGGGCTTCGTCTTCCATTTCAGCACCACCGGGCACTGGACAGCTCATCAAGCCGAGCAATGGAGCGCCAGCCGGAGGCACGGGCCCCGCAGCCGGGGCGGGGATTAACAGGTAGTCCACTATGTAGGACAGTTCTGTGCACAACTGTGTCAGGGAGACAATACGCTTTTATTCCGCTGAAACATCCTATTCTGGTGGATATGATGTAGCAGGGCGGATCTTAACGGGATCGTTGGAGTGTCTGTAGAGTGTCGGAGAGAAAATGCAGCTGGTGCGTTAATTATTTATTTTTAAATCGTTGTCACCATATATTCACCAAACAAATTATTTTAAACAGAATATTGGCTTTTATTGTGTATGGTGCAATATTTTATAAATACATAGCGTGAACACCAGACAAGCTTTTATAGGCTATAAAAGAATGATGGTAATCTGGTTAAACTAGGTAGACATTTTTTTTTATCCTAAAAAGGCATTGTGATGTTTCTATATTCTCTATTTGTGTTCATATCCGTCTGAAGTCACTGATAGAGAATTCCACGCCTGCAAAAGGCAACGCGGAACGCGAGTGGGGCAGCAGATGGGGTTCTCTCCCTCCTGATTTTCTGATAACGATGGTCAGATATTACTTTATAAAAATGTTACCCCGCTGAATGTCTGGTGTGTCACTAAAGCTGCGGTGATTCAGTTTCACGTGATAAAGACTTACACAAAAAAGACTATAAAAGGCTATTTGTCCGCGGTTGAGAACATATCTACGTTTAGGCTATAAAGATGCAAAAACGACTTGATGGATCAATTGCTCGTGTAAGTGCACGAGGTGCTGTAATCATATATGTAAGTGATTGGGACTGCCACACCTTCTAAACGCAGCTGAAGACCACTGTTGTTGACATAAATGCCAACATGGTTTAGGGTATTTTCCCATCATGGAAATCATTATTAACATATTGCGGGTGTGCAACCTAACGTAACAATGCGTGTCTGGTGAGTAACGATCCTATACCGCTGAGGAGAACCCAGTCATATCACATGCCATCTGATCTGCTGCTAGTGTTTGCTGATGTCAATGTTATCATTCTACCCATGAGGACAGACACCCTTCTCTCTCCTCTTCTCTCTCCTCTTCTCTCTCCTCCTCCTCTCCTTCTCTCTCCTCTAAACGGGAATTTGAGAGGCACATATATATATAGCTTACCATCTCTAAATACACAATGTGTATAGATGAGCTGTGTGTGATGTGTTTTGCTGCATGGTGTCACATCACAAGGCAGGCGTCAGCTTGGCTGTACAGATGGTGTGATGGTTAGTGTGGTTTTCTCTGCATTTTACGGTGGAAAATCTGACGTCGAGATCGGGATATTGAAATCTCAGCCCAGACATTCCAATATATCAGTCACCCGCCGACCCGTGCGAATCAAGCGGTGTGTGACATGTTGACTTCAGAATCACAAAGGAGGGAACACAATCTGTGTGCCTGTCTGCCTGCCTGCCTGCCTGTCTGCCTGTCTGCCTGTTGTCTGTCTGTCTGTCTGTCTGTCTGTCTGTCTGTCTGTCTGTCTGTCTGTCTGTCTGTCTGCCTGTCTCTGTACCCTGGAGATGTCTTAAGCTCCCCCTGTTATCACATTCTCACATTCCTCACTTGAGCCTTAACAACTTCAGAACGTGTGACCCACATCCAGGGGTCCAGCCCTGAGAACGTCCCCTCTCAGTCCTGTAGAGTCACCATGGCTACCAGGAGAACGTCCCCCTCTCAGTCCTGTAGAGTCACCATGGCTACCAGGAGAACGTCCCCCTCTCAGTCCTGTAGAGTCACCATGGCTACCAGGAGAACGTCCCCTCTCAGTCCTGTAGAGTCACCATGGCTACCAGGAGAACGTCCCCTCTCAGTCCTGTAGAGTCACCATGGCTACCAGGAGAACGTCCCCCTCTCAGTCCTGTAGAGTCCTCATGGCTGAGAACGTCCCCCTCTCAGTCCTGTAGAGTCACCATGGCTACCAGGAGAACGTCCCCTCTCAGTCCTGTAGAGTCACCATGGCTACCAGGAGAACGTCCCCCCTCTCAGTCCTGTAGAGTCACCATGGCTACCAGGAGAACATCCCCCTCTCAGTCCTGTAGAGTCACCATGGCTACCAGGAGAACATCCCCCTCTCAGTCCTGTAGAGTCACCATGGCTACCAGGAGAACATCCCCCTCTCAGTCCTGTAGAGTCACCATGGCTACCAGGAGAACGTCCCCCCTCTCAGTCCTGTAGAGTCACCATGGCTACCAGGAGAACATCCCCCTCTCAGTCCTGTAGAGTCACCATGGCTACCAGGAGAACGTCCCCCTCTCAGTCCTGTAGAGTCACCATGGCTACCAGGAGAACGTCCCCCTCTCAGTCCTGTAGAGTCACCATGGCTACCAGGAGAACGTCCCCCTCTCAGTCCTGTAGAGTCACCATGGCTACCAGGAGAACATCCCCCTCTCAGTCCTGTAGAGTCACCATGGCTACCAGGAGAACGTCCCCCTCTCAGTCCTGTAGAGTCACCATGGCTACCAGAGAACGTCCCCTCTCAGTCCTGTAGAGTCACCATGGCTACCAGGAGAACATCCCCCTCTCAGTCCTGTAGAGTCACCATGGCTACCAGGAGAACGTCCCCTCTCAGTCCTGTAGAGTCACCATGGCTACCAGGAGAACATCCCCCTCTCAGTCCTGTAGAGTCACCATGGCTACCAGGAGAACGTCCCCCTCTCAGTCCTGTAGAGTCACCATGGCTACCAGGAGAACGTCCCCCTCTCAGTCCTGTAGAGTCACCATGGCTACCAGGAGAACATCCCCCTCTCAGTCCTGTAGAGTCACCATGGCTACCAGGAGAACGTCCCCCTCTCAGTCCTGTAGAGTCACCATGGCTACCAGGAGAACGTCCCCCTCTCAGTCCTGTAGAGTCACCATGGCTACCAGGAGAACATCCCCCTCTCAGTCCTGTAGAGTCACCATGGCTACCAGGAGAACGTCCCCTCTCAGTCCTGTAGAGTCACCATGGCTACCAGGACAACGTCCCCCTCTCAGTCCTGTAGAGTCACCATGGCTGCAGTCACCATGGCTGCCAGGAATCCGCCTCCTCACCAACCTCAAGGTGGAGGAACAGGCTGTAAATGTGCATCATCATTTCACAGGAGTGGATAGTCATGAACCAGGAAGGAGGAACACTGACTAAATTTAGAGTGAGGAAGAAGTGTAGTCTTGGATATTCATGTAAAACAGTCAGGATCTGGATTCCTCTAGTGAACTAAGCTCCTTTAATACCTCAACATATTTCAGACGGGATTGTTGAAGTACTGGTCCTGGTTCTGTGCAGGCACACACACACTTTCTCCCCCACACTTTTTTCTCTTTCACACTCTCGCACGCACACAGACACGCACACACACACACACACACACACACACACACACACACACACACACACACACACACACACAATGAGAGCGCTACACACAGAGGCTTGCCTGATCCTGTTGACAGTACACTCACTATGATGCTCGCTGGTAGCCTGCTATACTGATCGGCATGGTCACAATCAGTGCGAATTATACAATAACAATCGGAGGGGGTCAACTTCTCCAGGGTATGTATCGACACCCCCGACCTGTTGTTTTTATCTCTTTTATGGGGGTCCAAGTCTTAATAGGGGGGTAAGACCCCCCCCAAAACCCCCCGTAAATCGCACCCTGTGACTCACAATGCTAAATTAGACCAGCTTGTGTTTGAGTGGCCTGTTTCTGAGCAGCTTGTTAAGGCAGGACTGGTGAGCAGCTTGTTAAGACAGGACTGGTGAGCAGCTTGTTAAGGCAGGACTGGTGAGCAGCTGGTTAAGGCAGGACTGGTGAGCAGCTTGTTAAGACAGGACTGGTGAGCAGCTTGTTAAGACAGGACTGGTGAGCAGCTTGTTAAGGCAGGACTGGTGAGCAGCTTGTTAAGACAGGACTGGTGAGCAGCTTGTTAAGACAGGACTGGTGAGCAGCTTGTTAAGGCAGGACTGGTGAGCAGCTTGTTAAGGCAGGACTGGTGAGCAGCTTGTTAAGGCAGTACTGGTGAGCAGCTTGTTAAGGCAGGACTGGTGAGCAGCTTGTTAAGGCAGGACTGGTGAGCAGCTTGTTAAGGCAGTACTGGTGAGCAGCTTGTTAAGGCAGTACTGGTGAGCAGCTTGTTAAGGCAGGACTGGTGAGCAGCTTGTTAAGGCAGGACTGGTGAGCAGCTTGTTAAGGCAGTACTGGTGAGCAGCTTGTTAAGGCAGTACTGGTGAGCAGCTTGTTAAGGCAGACTGGTGAGCAGCTTGTTAAGGCAGGACTGGTGAGCAGCTTGTTAAGGCAGTACTGGTGAGCAGCTTGTTAAGGCAGTACTGGTGAGCAGCTTGTTAAGGCAGGACTGGTGAGCAGCTTGTTAAGGCAGGACTGGTGAGCAGCTTGTTAAGGCAGTACTGGTGAGCAGCTTGTTAAGGCAGGACTGGTGAGCAGCTTGTTAAGGCAGGACTGGTGAGCAGCTTGTTAAGGCAGTACTGGTGAGCAGCTTGTTAAGGCAGGACTGGTGAGCAGCTTGTTAAGGCAGTACTGGTGAGCAGCTTGTTAAGGCAGTACCACGCTCCATTGGTTTCCTGTAACTGATCCAGGAACTGTTGCAATGCTGTTGTTTCTGAGGGAGCTACAGCAGCTTGCATCTCCTGTTGGACCTGTACACATCTTGTTCACCTGCTGCACTTCTTGTACTATTTGTATGTTTGCTTTGGATAACAAGTCTAAATATAATGTAAATGTTACATGTTACATGTTACAGGACAACCGAGTGGACTATCTTTGTTCACCAGAAAAGGGGTGGATGATCTCACTGTAGGCGAGCAATGTCTTCATCTTCACATACACCCCCTCTCTCACTCTCTCACTCTCTCACGCCACAACTATATCACTCTGATTCTCACCAGCTCTCTCTCCTCTCCATCTCTCTCTCGCTCTCTCTCCTCGTCTCTCTCTCGCTCTCTCTCTCTCTCTGCTCTCCTCACTCCGCTCTCTCTCATTCTCTCTCTCTCTCTCTCATCCTCTCTCTCTCTCTCTCTCTCTCGTCTCTCTCTCTCTCTCTCTCTCTCTCTCTGCTCTCTCTATCCTCCCTCTCTTTCCATCATCACTTACTCCCTCTCTCACACACACAGCCCCACTTCCTTCTATCTACACACACACCAATTCAGTCTCTCCCACACACCCCAAATTCTCTCTCTCTCACTCACAGTCTCAGCACATATTAGTTCTCCTTGGACAGATCGGGGGGCACAGGGTGATGGAGGGGGTCGGTGTGATCTATGGGAGACTAATCTCTATAAGGTGGGAGATCTTTCTTCAGTCGGTTGATTTGTCATCTGATCTATCAGACAGGAGGGAAGAGAAGAGAGGGAGGATAGAGAGGGAGGAGGGAAGAGAAGAGAGGGAGGATAGAGAGACAGGAGGGAAGAGAAGAGAAGGAGGATAGAGAGACAGAAGGGAAGAGAAGAGAGGGAGGATAGAGAGGGAGGAGGGAAGAGAAGAGAAGGAGGATAGAGAGACAGAAGGGAAGAGAAGAGAGGGAGGATAGAGAGGGAGGAGGGAAGAGAAGAGAGGGAGGATAGAGAGACAGGAGGGAAGAGAAGAGAGGGAGGATAGAGAGACAGAAGAGATAAGCTCTGAGGTCTGGTTGAATTCAGCTGCTCTGACCACACTGAGAGGAAACGGAAAACGCCTGTTCCATTTCTCTGTGAATGTTACATATTTCATAGTTAAAAGCCCCTGATCAGGATGTGATTATTCTTCCCTCTGCTCCCTGGGCTGCAGTTTGTCTAACTCTCTCCTCACACTCTCTCTCTCTCTCTCGCTCGCTCGCTCTCTATCTCCACCTCATGCTCCTACTTCACTCTCACTTTTCATCCCTCCTCTCTCGTTCGACCATTCCTTGTGTTCCTCCTCTCCCTCTGTGTTTCAGCCGTCCTCTGAGGGTAGAAGCTGGGGCAGCAGCAACTCTCTGTGTGTGTATCTGTGTGTGTGTGTGTGTGTGTCTCTCTGTGTGTGTGTGTCTCTCTGTGTGTGTGCTGGGAATGCATCTGTGGGCTCCCCGGAGTGTGTCTGTAGAGCTGGAGGGTGTGGCTCTGCTAGCTGAGCTGGTAATGATGCTGTAGTTTTTGTGTCTGGACTGTGAACGCGGTGGTATCCTGACGTCTCCTCTTTCCGTCTCGGACAGAAACGTGTCAACATGTAGCAGATGGCAGCGCTAGCTTGGTACTGGATAGTGTGCAGTATGCCAACGTAGAACCTGGAATCCTAATAGCATGGTGAGCCTAAGTCACAGTGCGACATTGATTTAAGATCTGGGAGGAGTGAGAGAGAGAGAGAGGTAGAGAGAGGCAGAGAGAGGCAGAGAGAGGCAGAGAGAGGTAGAGAGAGGTAGAGAGTAAGAGAGAATAAGAGAGAGAGAGAGAGAGAGTAAGAGAGAGAGAGAGAGAGAGAAGACCAATCAGAGCTTGAATCCTGAATCCACTCCTTGTTCTGTGATTGTGTGTTTCCTGCCAGAATCCTTCTAGTCATATGACAGGAGGCCTATATTTTAAAATCCATTTTATCCAAGCAAAGAGCTTCTCACCCCTCGAGTTACGCGGCCAAGCTAACAGCTAACAAGCTAACAGCTAACAAGCTAACAGCTAACAAGCTAACAAGCTAACAGCTAACAAGCTAACAGCACAGTTGAAACCTTAGTGGTGTTGTTCCCAAGGCGTCCTGAAGAGCTGGGCTCATCTGTGCCTGCCATGCCTGTCGGTCGGTGTGTGTTTCCATCCTGGTTCAGCGTGGGGCTCGTGGGGCTCGTGGGGCTCGTGGGGCTCGTGGGGCTCGTGGGGCTCGTGGGGCTCGTGGGGCTCGTGGGGCTCGTGGGGCTCGTGGGGCTCGTGGGGCTCGTGGGGCTCGTGGGGCTCCTCGTGGGGCTCGTGGGGCTGCTCGTGGGGTTCGTGGGGCTCGTGGGGCTCCTCGTGGGGCTCGTGGGGCTCGTGGGGCTCCTCGTGGGGCTCGTGGGGCTCGTGGGGTTCGTGGGGCTCGTGGGGCTCGTGGGGCTCGTGGGGCTCGTGGGGCTCGTGGGGCTCGTGGGGCTCGTGGGGCTCCTCGTGGGGCTCGTGGGGCTCCTCGTGGGGCTCGTGGGGTTCGTGGGGCTCGTGGGGCTCGTGGGGCTCGTGGGGCTCGTGGGGCTCGTGGGGCTCGTGGGGCTCCTCGTGGGGCTCGTGGGGCTGGTGGGGGGGCTCGTGGGGCTCGTGGGCTCGTGGGGCTCGTGGGGCTCGTGGGGGCTCGTGGGGCTCGTGGGGCTCCTCGTGGGGCTCGTGGGGCTCGTGGGGCTCGTGGGGCTCGTG
>CAEFZP010002230.1:0-2500 GCA_903064625.1 Mallotus villosus
AAACCATTAAGCTGTTTGCTGCCCTTTCAGCTCATGAGTGTGCATGTGTGTGTATGAGTGTGTGTGTGTGCATGTGTGTGTATGTGCACATGTCATAGAGCTTCATTATATCATTGTGTGCAAAACCATTAAGCTGTTTGCTGCCCTTTCAGCTCATGAGTGTGCATGTGTGTGTATGAGTGTGTGTGTGTGCATGTGTGTGTATGTGCACATGTCATAGAGCTTCATTATATCATTGTGTATACCCAAGACTACAACCACGAGAGGCTGGATATTCCTCATGGTGTTGTGATGGCCTGCCTGGCTGTACTGCTCCCTGCTAGCCAAGCTTTCCACGCCCGCGCACCAGGACCCCAGCTAGCCTAGCACCAAGACCCCAGCTAGCCTAGCCGCGCACCAAGACCCCAGCTAGCCTAGCACCAAGACCCCAGCTAGCCTAGCCGCGCACCAAGACCCCAGCTAGCCTAGCACCAAGACCCCAGCTAGCCTAGCCTAGCACCAAGACCCCAGCTAGCCTAGCCGCGCACCAAGACCCCAGCTAGCCTAGCCGCGCACCAAGACCCCAGCTAGCCTAGCCGCGCACCAAGACCCCAGCTAGCCTAGCACCAAGACCCCAGCTAGCCTAGCCGCGCAGCACCAGCTAGCTAGCACCAAGACCAGCTAGCCTAGCCGCGAAGCATGTAGGCTAGCGCTCCTCTTTCTCACCCAACATCGACATCCGCCATGAAATGCAGTTTCTCTGCGGTACACATGTTTGATTGGACATGGGTTGTAGAGGATTGGTGACTGACTGTGTATGTGGACACAGACACCCGCATGCATGCACAGACACACACACACACACACACACGCACACACACACACAAGCGCTCTCACACAAACACAGACTGTGATTTGCAGAACTCTGACAACCTGTAATCTCCTTTAATCCCAGTCATTCTATTTGTGTTTTTCTTGGGCCTGTTTGGGAGAAGGTAAATGCAAACAGGAATTCCGGAGCACAAAGGAAAACACACAGCTCCGGGCTGAGAGAAAACAAGGACAGGGGATCCTGGGAGATGAGCTCTGGGCTCGTGTTCTACAGGGAATGTGGAGCAGGGAGGACTTTTAGCGGGGAAAAAATGGGACGTTTGAGGTGGATGTGTGTCTGTGGGAACAAAGGTGTTCGTATTGTGTGTGTGTGTGTGTGTGCTACTGAGAAGTCTCTCACACAGTGGCAAGTTGACAGAGGGGTCATCTCAGTGTGGATGACAGGATGAGCTAGGGTCAGCTGCCAGGAATACTCTAGACTGTGCGTTGGTGCCACTGTTTGTAGTCATACTCTCTGTATGTGTGTGTGTGTGTGTGTGTTATATGAGAATAACAGCAATGTTAGTTTGTCTTTAAGATGCCTTCAGCATCACGTCTGGAGTTTATGTGTTGTAACTGGTGACAGAATCCAACGTACTGTTAGCCCTGTATGTCTGTATGTCATATTTCTTCTATGTGTTTGTATGGGCTTGCAGTTGTTTGTAACTGTGTGCGTGTTGGGAGTGTGTGCGTGTTGGGAGTGTGGGTGTGTGTGTGTGTTGGGAGTGTGAGTGTGTGTGTGTGTGTGTTGGGAGTGTGTGCGTGTTGGGAGTGTGTGTGTGTTGGGAGTGTGTGTGGCCTGCCTCATGGCGTGTTGCGTGCCGGCTCCTCCACATGTTCCTCGTTACCGTGGAGGAGATGTTTGTTTTCTCTATTAGTCCTCCTGCTCCTCCACCATCATCAGCTCCATCACTACTGCCCCATAAACAGGCCCGCACACTCCCCGCCTCACACACACTCACAGCCTCACACACACTCCCAGCATCACACACACTCCCAGCCTCACACACACTCACAGCCTCACACACACTCACAGCCTCACACACACTCACAGCCTCACACACACTCCCAGCCTCACACACACTCCCTGCCTCACACACACTCACAGCCTCACACACACTCACAGCCTCACACACACTCACAGCCTCACACACACTGCCCGCCTCACACACACTCACAGCCTCACACACACTCACAGCCTCACACACACTCCCCGCCTCACACACACGCACAGCCTCACACACACTCCCCGCCTCACACACTGCCCGCCTCACACACACTCCCCGCCTCACACACACTCCCCGCCTCACACACACGCACAGCCTCACACACACTCCCTGCCTCAAACACACTCCCCGCCTCACACACACTCCCAGCCTCACACACACTCCCTGCCTCAAACACACTCCCTGCCTCACACACACTCCCTGCCTCACACACACTCACAGCCTCACACACACTCCCGCCTCACACACACTCACAGCCTCACACACACTCCCCGCCTCACACACACTCCCTGCCTCACACACACTCCCCGCCTCACACCACACTCACAGCCTCACACACACTCACAGCCTCACACACACTCCCCACCTCACACACACTCACAGCCTCACACACACTCACAGCCTTACACACACTCCCCGCCTCA